>CATNWA010017664.1:0-195425 GCA_951230385.1 Staurois parvus | reverse complement strand
GCCTCCCATTGCTCCCGGGGCCCCTCCCATCGCCAAATTTTTTTGCCAGGGCCCAAATTTTCAGGTTCCTCACACTGCTGGTGTTTTAAATTTTTTTGCCCATGGGTGCTGGCAGTTTACGGGCCCCTCCCATAGCTGTTTTGCCGGGCCCCCTAATGGGGCCAGGGGCCCCCTTAAAACCGCCCCTCATGCTGCTGCCAGGTCCAGAGTCTCTTTGGGTCCCTGTACGGACTCCCATTGCTGCTGTCTCCATCGCCAACACTCTGCCATGTGCCACTTTCAGGTCTCCTCACCACTTGACTGGTGTGTTCCATTTTGTGTCATAGGGTGCTGGCAGATTACGGGGGCACCCCATAGCTGCTGCCAGGCCCCTAATATGCATGGGCCCCCGTATACGCCGCTCATCCATGCTGCTGCCAGGTCCAGAGTTCTAGGGTCCCTGTACGAGTCCTCCCATTGCTGCTGTCTCCATCGCCACACTCTGCTGCATGTTGCCATCTTTCAGGTCTCCTCACACTGCTGGGGGTGATTCCATTTGTTGTCATAGGGTGCTGGGCAGTATTACGGGCCTCCCATAGCTGCTGCCAGGCCCCTAATCTGCCATGGGCCCCTATACCGCCTCCTCATGCTGCTGCCAGGTCCAGAGTCTCTCATGGTGTCCTGTACCGGCCTCCCATTGCTGCTGTCTCCATTCGCCACACTCTGCCATTGTGCCACTTTCAGGTCTCCTCACACTGCTGGTGTGTTACATTTTTTTGTCATAGGGTGCTGGCAGATTACGGGCTCCTCCATAGCTGCTGCCAGGCCCCTAATCTGCCATGGGCCCCTATAACCGCCTTCCTCATGCTGCTGCCAGGTCCAGAGTCTCGTCATGGGTCCCTGTACGGCCTCCATTGCTGCTGTCTCCATCGCCACACTCTGCCATGTGGTGTGCCACTTTCAGGTCTCCTCACACTGCTGGTGTGTTTAACATTTTTTGTCATAGGGTGCTGGCAGATTACGGGCCTCCCATAGCTGCTGCCAGGCCCCTAATCGGCCATGGGCCCCTGTACCGCCTCCTCATTGCTGCTGCCAGGTCCACAGTGTCTCATGCCATGTGCTACATTCAGGTCTCCTCACACTGCTGGTGTGTTCCATTTTTTGTCATAGGGTGCTGGCAGATTACGGGCCTCCCATAGCTGCTGCCAGGCCCCTAATCTGCCATGGGCCCCTTACCGCCTCCTCATGCTGCTGCCAGGTCCAAAGTCTCTCATGGGTCCCTGTACGGCCTCCCATTGCTGCTGTCTCCATCGCCACACTCTGCCATGTGCCACTTTCAGGTCTCCTCACACTGCTGGTGTGTTCCATTTTTTGTCATAAAGGTGCTGGCAGATTACGGGCCTCCCATAGCTGCTGCCAGGCCCCTAATCTGCCATGGGCCCCTGTACCGCCTCCTCATGCTGCTGCCCTAGGTCCAGAGTCTCGCATGGGTCCCTGTACGGGCCTCCCATTGCTGCTGTCTCCATCGCCACACTCTGCCATGTGCCACTTTCAGGTCTCCTCACACTGCTGGGTGTGTTCCATTTTTTGTCATAGGGTGCTGCTGGCAGATTACTGGCCTCCCATTGCTGCTGCCAGGCCCGTAATCTGCCATGGCCCCCGTACCGACTCCTCATTGCTGCTGCCAGGCCCGTAATCTGTCATGGGCCCCTGTTGTCGCTTGTTGGCATATTCCGCTCGTTCAGATGCTCCTTCTCATGCTACTCCTCTTCACGGATTCCGTCAGCAGTCTTTCTTGGAATCCGTTTCCAAGAGACAACAGTTTGCGAGCACGCACCCGACGGTGCAGAAGCTGAACGTCCTCCTGTCCAAGTTGCTGCTGCCAGACTCGTAATCTGTCATGCGCCCCTGTACCGCCTCCTCATGCTGCTGCCAGGTCCAGAGTGTGTCATGGGCCCCCGTACCGACCTCCCCTCATGCTGCTGCCAGGCCCGTAATCTGTCATGGGCCCCTGTACCGCCTCTCCTCATGCTGCTGCCAGGTCCAGAGTGTGTCATGGGTCCCTGTACGGCCTCCCATTGCTGCTGTCTCCATCGCCACACTCTGCCATGTGCCACTTTCAGGTCTCCTCACACTGCTGGTGGTTTCCATTTTTGTCATAGGGTGCTGTATGGCCTCCCACTGTTGGGTTGTGTTAGTGGATGGGAGTGTAGTTAGGAGAGTTTAGTGGGTAATTTGCAAATCTATTTTTTTTCTTTGTGTATCATTCTTTTGTGGAATTCCAGACCACATCTGGACATGGTGAGATCGAGGAGCTGATCCTCATTTTCAGGGGAAACATTACTAATAATTGTTGTATTTTCAGTTGAAACCATGTCTGATTCCTAAATACATTGAGGTACATAGCAGAGGTTCATGGTATTCCATAGAAGAAGATATTTTTCTTCCTAATATATACAGGTGGCACAGACACAAGCATACACCCAGGGCCACTGTTAGATATCACTGGGCCCCATACAGCCTACCTGACAGCCCCCCACCACCAGAGAAAATATCCAAATTATATTTATGGTAAAAATACACTAAAAACATTCTTGATGTACACAATCCCAACCAAATTCCTGTTAAATCTAAGTGATAAAACTGTACTGACTTAATAAAGCTGTGTGTGTAATTGAGGTCTTGGGGCTCATTCATATGGGTCGTGGCCTGTAGAGTGTGAATCAGTGGTTTGCTTTTGTGGCTGCCGCCGTTTGCAGGCAATTTATGTTACACTATGGAAATGCTGCAGGTCCTAATTTGACAAGCATATGGGTGCAGGTGTACAGCCCTGAACACTGACAGGAGCATTCAGGGCCACTTCCCCACGCCTGCACACCTGTCAGATTAAAACCTGTGTTCATACAGCTGCTGTGTCCCCATAGTGTAACAGGTAGCTCCAGGCACATGAACAACCCACTCATTCATGCTGTACAGATCAGAGGACCTGTGTGAATGTGGCATTTTTGACTTTTTTTTTTCCTCAGCCCATTAATTTCAATGGGCTGCCTAACGTGTGGGAACATGCAAAAATACTGCAGGCATATTATTTTAAAAGTGTGTTGCACCTAACCACACAGTAGTGTGGTGCCATGCATTTTTGTGGCTGTGAATGCATCTGTGTTAACTAGATGTGTGGAGGAACAATTAAGTTTGCATCATGGTACTTGCATACATCTACAAAGGGCATCGCATTTCTTTGCTGTGCAGGAAAATGCGAGCTCTTGCATGCGTTTCTGCACCACAAATGGTGTGAACAAGTCCTAAGGGCCAGTTCACACTATAAAAACACAGTCTAGATGTGTTCCAGATGCGTGTTTGCATGCACTTTTTTGATGCATGTTTAGCGTGTTCCAGTGCATTTTGGATGCGTTTTTGATGTGTTCCAGTGCATTTTTTTATGCATTCCAGTTAATTTTTTCCCCTCTCTTTTTCTTCAATTTAATTAGGGACATGTGCATTTTAGTGCATTCCATGGCACTTTACCGCATTCCAGTACAATTCTGTACATAAACAATGCAGCCTGTTTGATTTTTTTTGGCAGCATCTGCAATGCACTGGAAATGCAAGCACTGATGTGAACTATGACACTGACAACCATATAACATTCTGTGTGTTTTGGATGCAGAAAAAAGCAACTGTGGTGTGAACTGGCCCTAAAGGTTATTATAGGTAAGGGAACGGGACTGACCAGGAATTGTGAATTCAATCAGACTAGTGGTGAGATACAATTAGGAATCTTATAATAATGCTAGATCTGAGCTGTAGGTGATAGGAAATTAAACATATTAACCTGATCAGTAAATAAATAGTTAAAAATAAAATGAGGGGGCGGTGATACATAGATTTTCAGATGGAACAGGTGATGACAGGGGGGGTGGGGGAGGGGGTCAAGTTGTATAAGGAGAGAAGTTTAAGAGAAGAGAAACAAAGTTGCAATGAAATATAAACACAAGGAAATTTGAAAGTTTCAAACTTGTCAGAAGAACAGGACGCAGGTAAGATTCACTCCCTTTCCACTTTCTAGTCAAATCTTAACTGATCGATCAATATTCCTGACACTGACAGAACCCTGAAAATTGATCTCCATATTTTGGGCATTCACAAATGTCAAGGAGCTTACAATCTAAGGTCAGAAACTCAGACATATACTAGGCCCAATTAACCTAACAGCATGTCTTTGGAGTGTTGGCAGAAACACACCCATACAGAGAAAGCATGCAAACTCCAGACAGGTGTGGCCATGACTGGGATTAGAACTCATGACCCAAGTGCTGTAAGTTCTGAGTAGTAACCACTAAGCCACTGTAACAGACAGAGTTGAGTTGGAATGTAGAATAGTTACATGATTAAAGAGAATGAAGATTTATAATTATATTGGGAAATTAGAACTAGACATTCAAATTATTTGAGATATAAGTTTGAAAATGTTTGACATTTGAAAATAGGATGTATGACTTTGTAACATTCATTAGGAAATGCATTAGTTGGCAGATCATTTTTGGAGAAACGGCAACAAAAAAATAAAATAAAAATGTATAATATAGGTGTGCTTTTTATTTTAAATTATAAGTATTCTCATATGAAGACAAATAAACGCCAATGGGACAAAGCTCGCGCTTGTGCGCCACCTAGCTTCCATATCCGGCATTACTTTTAGAAATACGCCCAACGTTGTTTCGTATTTACGAACAGGATAGTGTCTAGAAAGTAGACTCTTTCAAATCAGCTTGCTGGGCGCCTTTCTAAACACTGAAAGGCCTGAACTGATTGAATTGAGTCTACCTGAATGTTCAGCATCTGCTGGTAGACTCAGTTCTTAGTAAATCAGGGCCATACTGTCAGCCCAGATTCAGCCAAATGCGGCAAAGTTGATTGGACAGCGCTTCACAGTACAGATGGACAATGATCCAAAACACACTGCAAAAGCAACCCAGGAGCTTTTGAAGGAAAAGAAGTGGAATATTTTGCAGTGGCTGAGTCAATCACCTGATCTCAACCCAATTGAGCATGCATTTCACTCGCTGAAGGCAAAACTAAAGGCAGAAAGACCAACAAACAAAGAACAACTGAAGAGAGCTGCAGTTAGAGCCTGGCAAAGCATCAGAAAGGAGGAAACCCAGTCTTTGGTAATGTCCTTGGGTTCAAGACTTCAGGTAGTCATTTCCAGTAAAGGATTCCCAACAAAATATTACAAATGAACATTTTATTTATGATTATATTCAATTGTCCAATTATTTTTGGTTCCTTTCAAAAGGGAGGATGGCTAGTCTTAAGAGCTGTAATTCCTAAACCCTTCCTCCAATTTGGATGTACATATCCTCAAATAAAACCTAGTGTGTGCACTTTCAGCCCATATCCATTATAGAACTATAGCTTGAATATTTTTTGGTAAATACCTGAAAAAATCTAAAATTGTGCTTGTGTCCAAATATATATGGACCTAACTGTATATGCAGTTGTGTTCAAAATAATAGCAGTGTGTTGAAAAAAGTGAATAAAGCTCAAAATCCTATTAGCTTTTATTTCCATACACACAAATGCATTGGGAACACTACACATTCTATTCCAAATCAAAACATGAAGAAAAACATCAAATTTGTGTTGTTCCTCTAAAAAAATTGAAGAAAAGTGAGTATTAGACTGTTCAAAAAAATAGCAGTGTTTGTATTCTTCTTTACAATATCAAACATTCACTATATAAACTGAAAAATGTTTGAAGATTTTGCTTTCCTTTGAATCACTTAATATTTAGTTGTATAAGCACTGTTTCTAAGAACTGCTGTACATCTGTGTTGCATGGAGTCAACCAACTTCTAGCACCTGTGTGAACAGGTATTGCAGCCCAGGATGATTGGACTACATTCCACAGTTCTCTATTTCTTGGTTTTGCCTCAGAAACTGCATTTTTGATGTCACCCCCCACAAGTTTTCTATTGGATTAAGATCCGGGGATTGGGCTGGCCACTCCATAACGTCAATCTTGTTGGTCTGGAACCAAGATGTTGCACGTTTACTGGTGTGTTTGGGGTCGTTGTCTTGTTGGAACACCCATTTCAAGGGCATTTCCTCTTCAGCATAAGGCCTCTTCAAGACCTCTTCAAGTATTCTGATGTATTCAAACTAATCCATAATCCCTGGTATGCGATAAATAGGCCCAACACCGTAGTATGAGAAACATCCCCATATCATGATGCTTGCGCAACCATGCTTCACTGTCTTCACAGTGTACTGTGGCTTGAATTCAGTGTTTGAGGGTTGTCTGACAAACTGTCTCTGGCCACTAGACCCAAAAAGAACAAATCTTACTTTCATCAGTCCACAAAATGTTGCGCCATTTCTCTTTAGGCCAGTCAATGTGCTCTTTGGCAAATTGTAACCTCTTCAGCACGTCTTTTTTTCAACAGTGGGAGTTTGCGGGGGCTTCTTGCAGATAGCTTGGCTTCACATAGGTGTCTTCTATTTGTAACAGTACTCGCAGGTAACTTTAGACCTTCTTTGATCTTCCTGGAGCTGATTGTTGGCTGAGTCCTTGCCATTTTGGCTATTCTTCTATCCATTCGAATAGTCGTTTTTTGCTTTCTTCCACGTCTTTCAGGTTTTGGTTGCCATTTTAAAGCATTTGTGATAATTTTAGCTGAGCAACCTATCATTTTCTGCACTTCTTTATATGTTTTCCCCTCTCCAATCAACTTTTTAATCAAGGTACGCTGTTCTTCTGAACAATGTCTGGAACGACCCATTTTCCTCAGAATTTCAGAGAGAAATGCACTGTAACCAGCAAGTACAACATTTGCTGCCTTCCTTCCTTAAATAAGGGCAATAATTGCCACCTGTTTTTCAAAGAATGAATGACCTCACTAATAGAACTCCACACTGCTATTATTTTGAACATGCCCCTTTCAATTAGTGATTCAATTACACAGAATCAGCAGCATGCATGTCATGACTGTTGGATTTCTATTACTCTACTACACCTGCTAGTAAATTATTTGCCATGTAGAAATAACTTAAAAGGTGAAATATATGAGATAGACTCATTACATGCAAAGCAAGATAGTTCAAGTCGTGATTTATCATAATTGTGATGATTATGTCTTACAGCTCATGAAAACCCCAAATCCACAATCTCAGAAAATTAGAATATTACATGCAATCAATAAAACAAGGATTGAACAATATCGGACCTCTGAAAGGTATAAGCATGCTTATGTACTCAGTACTTGGTTTGGGCCCCTTTTGCAGCAATTACTGCCTCAATGCAGCATGGCATGGAAGCTATCTGCCTGTGGCACTGCTGAGGTGTTATGGAAGACCAGGATGCTTCAATAGTGGCCTTCAGCTCTTCTGCATTGTTCGGTTTCATGTCTCTCATCTTTCTCTTGGCAATGCCCCATAGATTCTCTATGGGGTTCAGGTCAGGCAAGTTTGCTGGCCAATCAAGCACAGTAATTCAACGGTCATTGAACCAGGTTTTGGTGCTTTTGGCAGTGTGGGCAGGTGCCAAGTCCTGCTGGAAAATGAAGTCAGCATCCCCATAAAGCTTGTCTGCGGAAGGAAGCATGAAGTGCTCCAAAATCTCCTGGTAGACGGCTGCGTTGACCCTGGACTTAATGAAGCACAGTGGACCAACACCAGCAGAGGACATGGCTCCCCAAATCAACAGACTGTGGAAACTTCACACTTTGAGCCTAGAATATTGCACCTTTTCACAATATTCTAATTTTCTGAGAGTGTGGTTTTGGGGTTTTCATAAGCTGTAAGCCATATTCATCACAATTATGACAAATCATGGGTTGAACTATCTTGCTTTGCATGTAATGAGTCTATCTCATATATTAGTTTCACCTTTTAAGTTGCATTACTAAAATAAATGAACTTTTGCACGATATTCTAATTTTTGAGTTTCACCTGTATATATATGTTTCCATGAAAAAAAAAAAAGAAAGAAGGCTTGGTCTTCAAGTGGTTAGAGTGGGTGATGTATGGCAGGAGCTTCTAATGTTAGGCATAAAATGCCAGGACAGTTCAAACACCCCCAAATGACCCCTTTTTGGAAAGAAGACAACTTCCAACCCCAAGGTATTTGTTGAGAAGTATATTGAGTGCATGGAAGATTTTATGTTTTGCCATAAGTTTTTGGAAAATGACTTTTTTTTTTCACACAAAGTTGTCACTAAGATATTTCTCACACACTTTTTGGCAGCCTAGCCATGTACGGGTCCTCAAATTCCAATGACAACCTTCAAACTTTTAAAAAGCATTATTTCCTCAGTACACATCTGTAATGCAACGCTGGATGCAATAGCTAAAAGCAAATCATACACACAATTACACACACACATTTACACCTTTAATTGTTCTAAGCATGTGAAAGACCCTCTACCAAATGAACACCTTCCCTTTGCTCATCATAGCATTCACTCAGCACTCCAAAAAATAACAGAATCCAACTGCAATATTCTTGCACCGTCAAATCCTCCACTTTTATTATCACACGACACACAGAGGATATATCTTACAGTCATCACAATCTGCATAATAACACACTCCAATAATAATGTGAACATTACAGCATGAAATAGACACATCTTTTGACAGCATCACAGCATCAAATTAATATATTACCAAAGCTATGGGAAGACGGGAAGGAACAGACCCCATCGGAACCATAATGTACAGAGGGGTCACGGGGAAGCCGTGAACAAGACCAATCGATGAGCTCATATAGCCTTGGCAAGAGTCCCACAGTCAGAGCATCCTCGTCTGCATAGGAAGGCTCCTGATCGATTGTGCTTAAGCTCCCCGCTTTTAAAAACCCTTTTTCTGGCAGCTTTCCCAAAGTGGGCAGGCACCACACCCACTCTATGAAAAGCTAGCAGAAAGGTTCCATGAAGATAACAGAGTCATGCCCAGCCACTACACTGCGTTATCTAAGAATATCACACTTTTGCTTCAAATCAGCTTAAATATTTCTTATCTACCCTAAACTTAAAGATTTCCAACTTCTCAAGCAAGTAGACATCTTTAATTGCACAAACAAGTTCTTACCTTCTAATGTAACATTTCTAGATATCATAAACACGTTTAATCCGACAAACAAGTTCTTATCTGCTTTAAGCAGTCTAATATCTTGTGACTCTGTTCCCTTAGCCTAGAGCAATGACATCAGTCACTTCCCATGCTCCTGGCATCTGGGCAACAATGCTTTATTGTAAAAATGACCCAAGAAACAAAGGGTCCAAGGCCAACACATTTCATAGGCATTACAACATCCTGACGACCTATTACAGTTTCAGAGGCCCTGGAATGCCAAGATAGTACAAAACATCCCCCCAAATGTCCCCATTTGGAAAGTAGACACACCAATGTATTTGCTAAGAAGCATGGTGAGGAATTTGCAGATCTCATTTGTTGCCACAAGTTTTAAGAAAAAGGAAAAGAAAAAAAATTATTTTTTTTTTTCAAATCCTTGTGACAAAAAAAAATTATATCTGCAAAATACTCACCATGCTTCTCGTCGAATCAAAATCCTTGAGGTGTCTACTTTCCAAAAGTGTGTGTGTGTGTGTGTGTGGGGGGGGGTTGTATTATCCTTGCATTTCAGGGCCTTCAAAACTGATAACTAGTGAGGAAGTGACATGAGGGAAATATACCCTTTGAAAGCCTGAAGGTAGTCATTGGATTTTGGGGGCCTGTACATGGCTAGGCTGCCAAAGTCTCTCACATGTGGTATTCCCATACTTGGGAGAAGTAGCAGAATGTGTTTTGGGGTTATGTTCCATGTATAACCATGGTGTGTGCGAGCAGGGGCATCCCTAGGGTTGATGTCACCCGGTGTGTCAGGCCCAAAGTGGCACAGGTCGCCTGTAGGAGTGCTCGTTGGTGGTCCACCCAGGAGCACAGCTGATGCACTGAGATGGAATCTGCAGACAGGTGGTGCCTGTGCAAGGTATGCAAGCCTTCCGGGAAAGAGGATCACAGGATAGCCAGTTCAAAGCCGAGAACAGGTACCAGGTGGAAATCAGTGCAGACGTATTTAGATTGGATAGCCGAGGTCATACACAGAGGAGCAAGAGGGAATATCCGTTACCCAAGCCGAGGTCAGATCAGGGGTTAAGCGGAGAAGACTGGTCCAAGAGCAAGCCGAGTCGGTATCAGGAAATCACAGATCACAATAGCACAGAAACAGGAACAAGGTACTGGGAAGCCAGAGATCAACCAGCACCTGAGAGTAAGGCAGGGCTTCCTTATATAGGACGTTTGGAGCCAAATTTGAGCCGATGTGAACTTCTGCGGCCATGCAAGGTACTGGCAGGGGTGCCAGGTCTCCTAACACCTCTGCTGAGAACAGAGCCCTGACACTGCCCCTCTGCTGAAACTCCGAGGAGAGGTGTCCGAAGTGCCTGCCTCACTGTCCGTCCCCTCAATGCTTGCTTATTTCAGCAGCGGCACATACAGGGACGGACTGAGCCTCTAATGGGGCCCTGTAGTGACCCCCGGCCCTCGGTCAGTCCGCCCCTGGTGGAGCGGATCCGGTGTCACCCCGTGCAAAAGGTGTCACCCCCACCTGGTGCGGCACGCAACCCCCGCACCTGCCTAGGTACGCCTCTGTGTGTGAACAATATATTATTTGAGTGACAACTTTGTGTGTGTAAAAAAAAAAAAAATTTCATTTTCCATAAACTTGTGGCAAAAAATCTAATCTTCCATCGACTCAAAATGCCTTGGGGTGTTTACTTTCTGAAAACGGGTCATTTGGAGGGGGGGCTCGCTCTCCTGGCATTTCAGGAAGTGAAATGAGGAAATTACACCCTTTAAAAGCCTGAAGTTGGTTATTGCTTTTTGGGTCCCCGTAGGCAGCTAGGCTCTCAAAAAGTCTCATGCATGTGGTCTCCCCATAATATAAGAAGCTTTATTTTATATAGAGCCTTTAAAGATAGCTTTCAAAGCGCTTTACAAAGAAAAACAAGAAATACACAGGATAAAACAAAGAAAAATAGGACCACTAAGTAAAAGCTGGTCTAGAGAAGTTTTTATATTTGATTTGAATGAGTTTAGAGAAAATTCCTTGGAAGGGAATTCCATTGTTTTGCAGCATAGTAAAAGTCTCCTATCGAGTGTAGGTGAGTAGGGGACACACACAGAAGACCAGAATTTGAGGAGCGGAGGTTTACGAGGGGTAGTTTTTATATCAAATACAAATACAATTAGATAGAAGAGAAGCAGCCAAAGTAGAATCTGGTTTACTGTGGATGTACACTCACCAGCCACTTTATTAGGTACACCTGTTTAATTGCTTGGTAACACAAATTGCTAATCAGCCAAAACACATGACAGCAAATAAATGCATTTAGGCATCTAGACATGGTGAATATGACTTGCTGAAGTTCAAACCAAGCATCAGAATATGGAAGAAAGGGGATCTAAGTGACTTTGAATGTGGCAAGCTTGTTGGTGCCAGACAGGCTGGCCTGAGTATTTCAGAAACTGCTGATCGATTTTCAAGGGATCTGTGACTGATCTACCTATTATTGGGTTGAACACCCACCTTATTTTCTCCCAAAGATCCTCTTCTTTGGAGTCTTCTGGTAGGCCCCAGATCCTTAGATTATTTCTTCTCTCTCTATTCTCTTAGTCTTCTAATTTGAATGAGAGCTTCCTCTGTTCTTTTCGCATCTCTTCCACCTGCATTTCTAGTTTAGTGATCTGCCGGGCTTGAATCTACATTTACCCCTCTACTTCTTTCACTCTTGATAACATTTCATTTTTCATGGAAAGTTCCAATTTTGCATCTCCGCCATCTCTATTTTTGTAGAGATTAGTGATATATCTCCCTGTTTTTCCGAGACGTTTTGATCTATTACACATAACATTTATGGATACATTAGTGTGATTCCCTTCCCATATTCCGAATGACAATCTAGACTGTTCTCCATTATACTTTCTACTTCCTTCCTGTTTCTCCAGGCTTTGTATCTTTGGGCTCTTTTTCTGTAATGGAATATATTTCTTTATTGTACTGACGTTTGCATTGGGTTGCAGGGTTGTGGTGCCCCCACCTTTGGCGGGTCTACTCTTCATGTTGGTTACACTTAGCCGCTGATTTTCAACTTAATGCTCAAATGCAATATTGTTGCATCTAGGAGAGACCCCTCCTCATTCTCCTCCAGTAACTTTTACAGTCCCAAATAACTTTAGAACATGAACAATGTTAGCACGAACACCTGGCCTCTGAGATCCCCAGCTCCTTAATCTGCTGCCCACCCAACCCCACTATTCAGGTATACTTACAACAAAGACAGCAGCTACTTAAATGTCCTACCGTTACCCACGGCAACTCACCATCATCCTGTAAGGCGGCTGGCGCATAGAAATGCGCATGCGTGAAACATCACGCATAGAAATGAGCACAGGCACATTGCTAATAAAAATGAGCATAGGCTCGCGCATGCCCGAAAGAATGCATGCACACGGGGGCACGCCCAGTTTCTGGTACCAGATGGACTATTTAAAGGAGGCTCTTACTCTCTGTAAATGCTGACTGGTCTTCAGCTAATTTCCTGTGTCCTGCTGTATCCGTTACTGACCTGGCTTGCAAGTGACCTGCTCTTGAAATTATGCTTCTGCTTATCGGTTTCTGATCCTGGCTTCCTCGTGACCTCATCCCTGTCTGATTTTCCAGTACATCATTGTCTGCTCACTGCTGACCTTGGATATTACTCTGACTACGCTTCTGGCTCCCGTTTGGCTCTGCAGTCCTGCCGAGTGCTTGTCCTGGCTATTATATCAGCTCCGGTGGTCAGTGTGTTACGGCCTCACGCTTATCAGACGTTCAGGAAAGCCACATACCCAGATCTTGCAGTTCCAGTGGAGTGCTTCCTTAACCTCAGCTGGCCGTTCCGTCATCTCCTCTGTTCCTGACTGGATGCCCTGCTCGATTTACCGAGTTTACACTTCCAGTCGCAAGTTCTACAATCAACATCCGCAGGCATTCGTGTTTCTCCTGTCCCTTGGCACCATCTGTTCCACCTTCAGTGGTGCCTGGGTTGGAGATACTTGAGAGGCTGACCACGTCAATTCAGACTTCTATCAGGTACATAACACACCCGAGCCTCCACAGGGTGGGCTTCTGGAGCTCCTGCAGCTAGCAGTCTCCTAGCGCCATGTTCAGGCCCCTCCCCCTGAGTGCATTGGTCCAGACGTCCACCAGGAGTAACATCAGACCTCCCCAGAGATGTGATTGTCTGTTTTAATTATTATGAGAGAGAATATGGAAAACATTGCGTGAGATTACTGAAATAAAATTGAGGGAAACAAAGCTGCAAGTTTTTGTGGACATTGTATCTGAGACACTAGCCAGAAGACTGTTGAAACAGTTACTGGACCAGATGAGGGAGAAAAGAGTCCGATATAACTGGGGATTTCCAGCATGCCTGATTGGGTGGAAAGATGGGAAATCGGTAAGACTGAGATTCCCAGAAGATCTTCGTGACTTTTGCAAAAAATTAGAACTGGAGAATGTGGACATTGTGGGATGCTCAGAGCGGTCTAACGAGAGTGTAAGATTGAGGAAAGAGAAGTGGCAGTTAGTTAATAAAAAGACAAGGTAGGAAGGCTGGGATGATAACCCCCCAGCTTCTAACTGTGGTGTGGGGAAGTGAATTCCTTTGTGGATTTTTTCCCGTCTCTCCACTTCCCCCCCTTGTATCCTTGGGAGGAAAGATAAATAAGAAATGGCGAGGCATTGGGAGGTCAATGGATACTAATCTCTTAAACCCTTATGTTGCGAGCTGAAGTTCAGAGTAGGCAGACATGTTTAGAGTCACACCCCAAAAGAGTAATCATCAGTAGGGGAATCCCACGTCAGATTCCAGGGCAATGTATAGGCCAGGGGTTTAATATAGTGATGGTGAGTGGGAAGTGTGGCGGAGGGTGGCTGGGATGGTTGGGAGAAAGTCCATGATTTGATTAGTTTATGTCTTGCTCTTTGATATGAAATGTAAAGAAGAGGAATAGCAAACAGATATGAGCACGATCAACCTCATGACTTATAATGTGAAATGCTTGAACTCTCCAACTAAAAGACATAATATTCTCAGGGACGTGTACCAACTTTAACCATATAGGGCTAAAGGAGTAGCAATCGGGTTCTCCAACAATGTGGGTTTTGATGTTGGAGGAGAAATTGGTGGACACAGATGGTCGGTTTCTGTGTTTAAGAAGGAAAATTCAGGTACAAAAATATACATTGGTAAAAATCTATTGCCCCAATAAAAATCCCGAAGTATTTTTGAAGGGGGTGTTGGGGAAATTTGTGGATTTTAAGAGGGGTGGTCTAATCGTGGCAGATTTTAATTTCTGTATGGATCCACGGATGGATGCGTCTTCAAATATGCAGAGAGAAGGGGGTAAAAAACTAAGAATGGTGAAAAAGATGTTACATCAATCTCAATTTATATATGGAGAGTGAAACACCCTAGAGAAAAAGATTTTACCACCTTCTGTCTGGCACACATCATATTCACGATTAGATTACATACTGATCGAGCATAGCTCATTGGTTAAATCTAATATAGAAGTTAAGTCTATCTCTGATCATGCTCCAGTCACGGTGAGCCCACGAGTAGGAGGTGAATGGATTGTGGCAATGTGGAGATTAAATAAGACACCTATACAAGTTCTTTAAATAGAGAAAAGGAGATTAAAGGAGGAAATAGTGCAATTTTTTGCTCTTAATGAAACCGAGGAGGTATCTGTTGCTACTGTTTGGAAAGCACATAAGGCTTACATTATGGGAATTTTGATTGCCACATGGACCAAAAAGAAGAAAGACTGGGAGAGAAAAAGAAGGGTGGTTACAAAGGAGTTATATTAACTAGAACAGATACATAAAAAGAAACAGGATATAGATAAACACAAGATTATAAATAAAAGAAAAACTAAAAAATCTTTTGGAACAGGAAACGAGGAAGATCTTTAATAGGGTTTCAAAGGAAAGATATCAGTGGGGGAACAGATCAGGATAATACTTGATGAAAAGATTGAAGGAAAAGAAATCATAGAATTTTATAGAAAAAAAAATTAAAAAGGGGAATTGGTGTATTCTACCACTGTTACCGCCAATGAGTTCCAGAAGTATTATAGTAGGTTGTATAATGTGCATTCTAAGAACCTGAAAGCAACAGAGGATGAAAAGAGGGAAAAGGCAGGAATATTTAAAGACAGCAGGCCTACCAAGAATATCAGAAGAAAAATTAGTGTCCTTACAACGAGCGATTTCCCAGGAAGAAATTAGTACGGGCCAGAAGAGTACAGTGGGAGGAAAGAACCCAGGACCTGATGGATACACGGTGGGCTATTATAAGAGATGTAAAAAAACTACTGTTCCCTAAACTTTGTACATACAGTTGTGTTAAAAATAATAGCAGTCAGACATCATTAACCTGATCAATCACTGTTTTTGGTAGAAATGATATTTCTACATGGCAAATAATTTACTAGCAGGTGTAGTAAAGTAAAAGTAATCCAACAGACCCAACAGTCATGACATGCATGCTGCTGATTCTGTGTAATTGAATCACTAATTGAAAGGGGCATGTTCAAAATAATAGCAGTGTGGAGTTCTAATAGTGAGGTCATTCATTCTTTGAAAAACAGGTGGCAATTATTGCCCTTATTTAAGGAAGGAAGGCAGCAAATGTTGTACATGCTGGTTACAGTGCATTTCTCTCTGAAATTCTGAGGAAAATGGGTCGTTCCAGACATTGTTCAGAAGAACAGCGTACCTTGATTAAAAAGTTGATTGGAGAGGGGAAAACATAAAGAAGTGCAGAAAATGATAGGCTGCTCAGCTAAAATGATCGCAAATGCTTTAAAATGGCAACCAAAACCTGAAAGATGTGGAAGAAAGCGAAAAACAACCATTCGAATGGATAGAAAAATAGCCAAAATGGCAAGGACTCAGCCAACAATCAGCTCCAGGAAGATCAAAGAAGGTCTAAAGTTACCTGTGAGTACTGTTACAATTAGAAGACGCCTATGTGAAGCCAAGCTATCTGCAAGAAGCCCCCGCAAAGTCCCACTGTTGAAAAAAAGACGTGCTGTAGAGGTTACAATTTGCCAAAGAGCACATTGACTGGCCTAAAGAGAAATGGGGAAACATTTTGTGGACTGATGAAAGTAAGATTGTTCTTTTTGGGTCTAGTGGCTGGAGACAGTTTGTCAGACAACCCTCAAACACTAAATTCAAGCCACAGTACACTGTGAAGACAGTGAAGCATGGTTGCACAAGCATCATGATATGGGGATGTTTCTCATACTACGGTGTTGGGCCTATTTATCGCTTACCAGGGATCATGGATCAGTTTGAATACATCAGAATACTTGAAGAGGTCATGCTGCCTTATGCTGAAGAGGAAATGCCCTTGAAATGGGTGTTCCTAGAAGACCCCAAACACACCAGTAAACATGCAACATCTTGGTTCCAGACCAAGATTGACGTTATGGAGTGGCCAGCCCAATCCCCGGATCTTATTCCAATAGAAAACTTGTGGGGTGACCTCAAAAATGCAGTTTCT
Source organism: Staurois parvus (assembly GCA_951230385.1). Classification (NCBI taxonomy): domain Eukaryota; kingdom Metazoa; phylum Chordata; class Amphibia; order Anura; family Ranidae; genus Staurois; species Staurois parvus. The sequence goes on along the minus strand of CATNWA010017664.1, from coordinate 178,827 downwards.
GAGGCAAAACCAAGAAATAGAGAACTATGGAATGTAGTCCAATCATCCTGGGCTGGAATACCTGTTCACAGGTGCCAGAAGTTGGTTGACTCCATGCAACACAGATGTACAGCAGTTATCAGAAACAGTGCTTATAGAACTAAATATTAATTGATTCAAAGGAAAGCAAAATCTTCAAACATTTTTCAGTTTATACAGGTGAAACTCGAAAAATTAGAATATCGAGCAAAAGTTAATTTATTTCAGTAATGCAACTTAAAAGTTGAAACTAATATATGAGATAGACTCATTACATGCAAAGCAAGATAGTTCAAGCCGTGATTTGTCATAATTGTGATGATTATGGCTTATAGCTCATGAAAACCCCAAATCCACAATCTCAGAAAATTAGAATATTGTGAAAAGTTGCAATAGTCTAGGGTCAAAGTGTCCCACTCTAATCAGCTAATTAAGCCATAACACCTGCAAAGAGTTCCTCAGCCTTTAAATGGTCTCTCAGTCTGGTTCAGTAGGAATCACAATCATGGGAAAGACTGCTGACCTGACAGTTGTGCAGAAAACCATCATTGACACCCTCCATAAGGAGGGAAAGCCTCAAAAGGTAATTGCAAAAGAAGTTAGATGTTCACAAAGTGCTGTATCAAAGCACATTAATAGAAAGTTATGTGGAAGGGAAAAGTGTGGAAGAAAAAGGTGCACAAGCAGCAGGAATGACCGCAGCCTGGAGAGGATTGTTAGGAAAAGGCCATTCAAAAGTGTTGGGGACTGTCACAAGGAGTGGACTGAAGCTGGAGTCAGTGCATCAAGAGCCACCACACACAAACAGATCCTGGACATGGGCTTCAAATGTCGTATTCCTCTTGTCAAGCCGCTCCTGAACAACAAACGTCAGGATCGTCTTACCTGGGCTAAAGAAAAACAGACCTGGTCTGTTGTTCAGTGGTCCAAAGTCCTCTTCTCTGATGAGAGCAATGTTTGCATCTCATTTGGAAACCAAGGACCCAGAGTATGCAGGAAGAATGGAGAGGCACACACTGCAAGATACTTGAAGTCCAGTGTGAAGTTTCCACAGTCTGTGTTGATTTGGGGAGCCATGTCATCTGCTGGTGTTGGTCCACCGTGCTTCATTAAATCCAAAGTCAACGCAGCAGTCTACCAGGAGATTTTGGAGCACTTCATGCTTCCTTCCACAGACGAGCTTTATGGGGATGCTGACTTCATTTTCCAGCAGGACATGGCACCTGCCCACACTGCCAAAAGCACCAAAACCTGGTTCAATGACCGTGGGATTACTGTGCTTGATTGGCCAGCAAACTCGCCTGACCTGAACCCCATAGAGAATCTATGGGGCATTGCCAAGAGAAAGATGAGAGACATGAGACCGAACAATGCAGAAGAGCTGAAGGCCGCTATTGAAGCATCCTGGTCTTTTATAACACCTCAGCAGTGCCACAGGCTGATAGCTTCCATGCCATGCCACATTGAGGCAGTAATTGCTGCAAAAGGGGCCCAAACCAAGTACTGAGTACATATGCATGCTTATACGTTTCAGAGGTCTGATATTGTTCTATGTACAATCCTTGTTTTATTGATTGCATGTAATATTCTAATTTTCTGAGATTGTGGATTTGGGGTTTTCATGAGCTGTAAGCCATAATCATCACAATTATGATAAATCACAGCTTGAACTATCTTGCTTTGCATGTAATGAGTCTCATATATTAGTTTCACCTTTTAAGTTTCATTACTGAAATAAATGAACTTTTGCACGATATCCTAATTTTTTCGAGTTTCACCTGAATAGTGAATGTTTGAGTTTGTAAAGAAGAATACAAACACTGCTATTTTTTGAACAGTCTAATATTCACTTTTCTTAAATTTTTTTTAGAGGAACAACACAAATTTTATATATTTTTCTTCATGTTTTGATTTGGAATAGAATGTGTAGTGTTCCCAATGCATTTGTGTGTATGGAAATAAAAGTTATTAGAAGGATTCTGAGCTTTATTCACTTTTTTCAACACACTGCTATTATTGTGAACACAACCGTATAAAAATTATTCTTAACCACTTGGGCACTTATACCCCCCTTCCTTACCAGGCCAATTTTCAGCTTTCAGCACTGTCTCACTTTGAATGACAATTGTGCGGTCATGCAACATTGTACCCATGACATTTTTATACTTTGTTTCCATACAAATAGAGTTTATTTTAGTGGTATTTACTCACCGCTGGGTGTTTTATTTTTTGCGCTATAAACAAAAAAAGCGCAAAGAATTTAAAAAAAAAAAAGTTTTTCTGTTTCTATTATAAAATTTTGCAAACAGGTAATTTTTCTCCTTCACTGATGTACGTTGATGAGGCTGCACTGATCATCAGTGCTGATCCCTCCTCTGACAACTGCCGGTTCTCGGTGATCAGTGTGTCATTGGACACGCCTGATCACGTGGTAAAAGGCCGGTGATTGGCCTTTTCCCATATCACGTGATCAGCTGTGTCCATAGGACACAGCTATCATGGAGATCGCCGAGTGCGCGCAGGAGAGTGCGTTCTGGGAGGACGTCATATGACGTCCACTCAGAGCTGACAAGCCGCAGTGAAGCCGTCATTTGGCTATCTGAGGTTGGCAAGTGGTTAAAGAAGGGAACGACGTTTCACAATGTGCTAGCTACAGACCAATATCATTATTAAATATAGACACAAAACTTTTGCGAAAGTGTTACCCACCAGGATGAAAGAGCTGATCCCGGAATGGGTACACCTAGATCAAGTGGGATTTATTCCGGGCAGGGAAGGGAGGAATAATGGCCTAAGAACATTGTTCCTCCTACAAAACGCAGAGAGAGAAAAACGTCTGACGACTATCCTGTCGATTGATGCTGAAAAAGCTTTTGACAGGGCAGATTGGGGATTTATGATAAACACACTAGAGGCTTTAGGAATAGGGGCCAAAATGTTAAGGTGTATAAAAGGGCTTTATAGTGGCCCCTCAGCAGTGGTTAAGGTAAATGGGTCCCTCTCAGGATTTAAAAAAATAAAAAAAATGTATAATGGTACCAGACAGGGATTTCCTTTATCCCCGTTGCTATTTGTCATAAGCCTGGAACCACTTTCTGGTGGTGGTAAGAAAGAGTGTAGATATTACAAAAAATAAGATAGGTGAGGTGGAACATAAAAGTAGCAGCGTATGCAGATGACATGCTGTTTTATATTGTGAACCACAGATTAACATTACCTAGTTTAATGGGATTATTAAAATATTATGGAGAGCTCTCAAATATGAAAATAAATCCCTCTAAATCAGGAGCGAGCGGGAATTAGGATATTTAGGAAAAAGGTTAACCCCCCAATAAAGGACATATATCAGGTAAATTATATACCATTAATAAATGTGATAAAGGATGAGTTGAGAAGACTCTCAGGGGGCCGGGTCTCCTGGATCAGGTATATAAATTTGGTTAAAATGGTGATAGTCCCAAAAATCTTGTATAAGTTCCATATGCTCCCGGTATTTATACCAGGATCCTTCTTTAGGATAATTAAAAAATTGATACTTAATTCTTGGTTTCTTATTAGCCCATGTAAATTTTAAGTACGAAGTCCTGTGCAATAACAAAGGGAAATTAAACCTGCCCAATATTAAGAATTACTATACTTCGGTGATATTGTCACAAGTTGTTAATTGGACATGTAATTCACAGGAGAAAAGTTGGGTTAAAATGTAAGGTATATTAAGTAATGCACAATTAGAGAGGAATCATTTGGATACCACAAAAGTTTTTGACGACTTGGATGAAATTAGTAGCACGTTGACACGGAAGGTGTTAAGAGTATGGGACGGAATGCACAAACAAAGGGGTTAGAAGCATAATTCACTGTTGATTCCCCTGGTGGGAATGGAGTTTTTCCCACAAGGGAAAGATTATATCTCTGGGAAGTGGCTTAAAGATAGAGATGCACATTTAAGGGATATAGTAGACAAGGGGAAGTTGCACACTTTAAGAGTTAGAGTAGAAAAGATTTAATTTTTCAGTTTGGATGAGTTGAGGTACTATCAATTAAAACATTGTCTTAATGCTCCCTCAGCCACCGAGGATGCTGAAGGACGTGCTCCCATTTGAAAAACTGTTGAGTTCTAAAATAGCTCAAAAACATGCTACCTCTAGAATCTACAAGATCCTCACTGAACTGATGGGACCTGGCCCTCTGCCATTCTTAGAGAAATGGGAAAAGGAATTGGAAACAAAAATGAGCGAGCAACAGAAAAACAAAATGTTTAAATTAATACACGGGTGATGAGTATGAACACAGTTGAAATGAAGAGTTGTAGTTTCACCATTATGCTGGAGAGGGTGTGGGTCTCAGGGAACAATGGCACATACAGTGAAGGAAATAAGTATTTGATCCCCTGCTGATTTTGAATGTTTGCCCACTCACAAAAATGATCAGTCTAAAAATCGAATGGTAGGTGTATTGTTACACTGAGAGACAGAATAGCAACCAAAAATTCAAAAGAAATGCATGTCTAACAAATTATGCACGGATTTGCATGTTCGTGAGGGAAATACAGTAAGTATTTGATCCCCTTCAGAAAACTTAGTACTTGGTGGCAAATCCCTTGTTGGCAATCACAGAGGTCAGACGTTTCCTGTAGTTGGCCATCAGGAGGCCTCCTCTTGGAAGATCCTCTCCAAGTCATTAAGGTTTGGTGGCTGACATTTGGCAACTTGAACTTTCAGCTCCCTCCACAGATTTTCAATCAGATTAAGGTCTGGAGACTGGTTAGGCCACTCCAGGACCTTAATGTGCTTCTTCTTGAGCCACTCCTTTGTTGCCTTGGGGGTGTTTGTTGGGTCATTGTCATGCTGGAACACCCATCCACGACCTATTTTCAATGCCCTGGCTGAGGGAAGAAAGGTTCTCACCCAAGATTTGACGGTACATTACCCCATCCACTGTCCCTTTGATGCGGTGAAGTTGTCCTGTCCCCTTAGCAGAAAAACACCCCCCAAAGCAGAATGTTTCCACCACGTTTGACAGTTGGGATAGTGTTCTTGGGGTTACAGGCAGGATTCCTCTTCCTCCAAACACGGCGAGTTGAGTTGATGCCAAAGAGCTCAATTTTGGTCTTATCTGACCACAACACTTTCAACCAGTCCTCCTCTGCATCATTCAGATGTTCAGTGGCAAACTTCAGACGGGCTTGGACATGTGCTTCCTTGAGCAGAGGGACCTTGCGGGAACTGCAGGTTTTCACTACTTGTTGGCGTAGTGTGTTACCAATTGTTTTCTTGGCGACTCTGGTGCCAGCTGCCTGGAGATCATTCACAAGATCCTCACGTGTAGTTCTGGGATGATTCCACACTGTTCTCATGATCATTGACACTCCATGAGGTGAGATCTTGCATGGTGCACCAGACCTAGAGAAACTGACAGTTGTTTTGTGTTTTTTTTTTTTCCATTTGCGAATGATTGCACCAACTGTTGTCACCTTCTCACCAAGCTGCTTGGCGATAGTTTGGTAGCCCAGTCCAGCCTTGTGTAGGTCTACAATCTTGTCACTGACATCCTTGGACAGCTCTTTGGTCTTTGCCATAGTAGAGAGTTTGGAATCTGATTGTTTGATTGCTCCTGTGGACAGGTGTCTTATACAGATAACAAAATGAAATTAGCAGCACTCCCTTTAAGAGACTGCTTCTAATCTCAGCTTGTTACCTGTATGAAAGACACCTGGTAGCCAGAAATCCTGCTGAATGATAGGAGATCAAATACTTATTTCCCTCAGGAACATGCAAATCAGTACATAATTTGTAAGAAATGCATTTCTATTGAGATTTTTTTTGTTGCTATTCTGTGTTACAATACACCTACCATTCGATTTTTAGACTGATCATTTCTTTGTGAGTGGGCAAACATTCAAAATCAGGGGATCAAATACTTATTTCCTTCACTGTATATGGTGGGATTGCCCTAAGGTACATGTGATTTGGCAAGATATAATCCAATATATACAGGAGATATCGGGGATCACCATACAGAAGGATCCGTGGGTGTGTTTATTAGTGCAGCCAAAGGACTCAACTCAGGCATAGGAGCCCCCAACAAAGAGCAAGAGAGCACGAGAGAGAGCAAGATATATATATCTATCTCTCTCTATCTAGATAGAAGGATGGAGGAGATATACCATATAGAGGAGTATAAAATGGAAAAATTTAGAAAGGAGTAGGGTAGTTGGTACAACTGTAAGATATCTAAAAATATTTTGAAGTGGTGGGAGTCTCTGTAGTGTAAGATGAGAGAATCTAAATTGAACACCCAGCTGAGTGTATATGAAGTGAAGGGGGGAGGGAAATAAAGAGGAAGGAAAGCGCGAAAGGGAAAAAGGAACAAAAAAGGAAGGAGAGAGCGAGGCGAGAGAAGAGGAAGTATAGGAGAGTATAAGCACAGGAAAAGGAAGGAGAAAGTAGAGAAAGGGAAGAAAGGGGAAAAGGAAAAGGGATATTGACAGACAGCAAAATGTGGAGGGAACAGATGGAAAGCACTACATGCACAGGGGTAGTTTAATGGGGGGTGCAGGATAAGGGTGGGAGGGGACGGGGATAGATATTTTTTGTGAAATGCTGTTTTTTTTTTTAAAATGAATTTGATATGTTTATGTAATTAAAAAAAATGTAAGAAAAGATAATTAAAAAAAAACTGCTGATCTATTGGGTTTACAAAGAATGGTCAGAAAGAGAAGGAAAGTTAGGGGGTGATTTTACCATATGAAGTTGCTGTAGTAGGATGGAAAGGCTATGGCATGGATCAATGTAGTTTGTTAGGGTGCTAAAGAAATCAAGAGTAGGAGGCTGTGGGATCCCTAAAAAAAAAAAAAAAAAAATCCCACAGCCCCCTTCTCTTGATTAATTTTTCAGCACCCTAAAACTACATCGATCTGCCCCCCCCCCCCCAGCAGCCTCTTTCCATCCTACAACAGCAACCTCATACAGTATAATCAACCCACAACTTTCCTTCTTCAATGCTTCATTTTCCCACAGAAACCTAGAAAATATATAAATCGACGTGGGAATTTTTCCCCATTTAAAAGTGTGCAATTTTAAGACCTTTTTTACCTTGGTATTTTTGAAAAATTTGTAAACCGAAACGCCGTTTCCCGTAGAAATGCATTAAAAATCCAATTAATCCATTCCAGAGGTCAGAAAAAAGTAAACGCTACTAAAATCCCTCATATGTTATTTTATCAAGTTATGCAGTATTTTAGTAGTGACAACCATGAGTTAATGTTTCAGCTGTCAGCGGGGTCCCCCCTCCCATCCATACCAAGCCCTACGGGTCTGGTATGGATATTGAGGGGAACTCCCACATCAAAATTAAAAAAAAAAAAAAAAAAAAAAAAAAAAGGCGTGGGGTTCCCCCAAAATCCATACCAGACCCTTATCCGAGCATGCAGTCCAGGAAGTCAGGAAAGAAGGGGGGGGGGATGAGCGAGCGCCCCCCCCTTGCTCCCGTACCATACCAGGTCACATGCCATCAACATGGGGGGGTGCTTTGGGGCAGGGGCTCCCTTCAACCCAAAGCACCTTGTCCCATTGATGGGGACAAGGGCCTCTTCCCCACAACCCTGGCCGGTATTTTTGGGGGTCTGCATATTTTGTATTGTGAAAAAAATCCGTAACAAATGTGTAAACCGAGGCATTTTTTTCAATGGATTTTCATTCGTAAACCAAAAATTATGGTAACCGAGGTGTTTGTAAACCGAGGTACACCGGTATCTGTATATTATATATATATATATATATATATATAATATATATATATATATATAGTGCAGCGCTGTAATGTGATTAAAAAATTATAAAATCATATAAAATAGTTCATAGAGTCTTTTTCACAATAAAATCAAATATGTGCAGGCCTCCTCCTCATTAGGTGACTGGAATCAAATAGAAAAAATGCGCACTCACCGACCGCACATTTTAAATGCGCCGGTGTGTGATTTAATCAAGAAGACCAGCCAGGCATGCAGCTCCAGAAAACACATGGATCATCCCTCTTACATACTGACATCAGCCTTGGGTGCAGCAATACCTCCAGATCCAGAGACCCTCTCGCCCCAAATGATAGGTAGACAGGGATCCCCCTTCCGGCAGAGGTAAAAGATCAGAGACCACTGGACCTCCTCATGGTCTCAGTGGTCAGGAAGTCACACTTGCTACTGGCTCCTCCTGAGGCCTTTCGTGCTACGGCAATTCATCAGAGGGTGGACGCCACTACTAGGGGTTTGAATAGGTTATTTAAAGGCAGCTGGTTATGAAAGATATCGCTCAAGGATCTTGGCAAAGAAGGGTAATTTAGATATGGGATGAAAGTTGTTAAAACTGCCACAGTACCTACCCCCCCCCCCCCCCCCCCCGCCAAAAAGATAAAAATAGACAATTTAAAGGATTGTTGGTACAGGACCGCTGCGAAGGTTGAGATAATGGGGCATTGAGAACTAAAACAGGATTTAAATAAAACGGTTAGAGTATGCAGGTGGAAGATTTCATATTATACTCCAATCCTCGATTGTAAGCTCCAAGAGCAGGGCCCTCCTATCCCTTTTGTATTGAACTGTATTGTTGCTGTATTGTCTCCCTTTATATTGTAAAGCGCTGAGCAAACTATTGGCGCTATATAAATCCTGTAAAATAATAATTTAATCAGAGATGCAGAGTCAAGTACAGAGAAGTGGGAGAGAGAAGAAATCAGTAGAACTGGGCGAGTCAGGAAGTGATATGGAAGAAACGTGTGGTGAGGTAAGAATTTAATGCCTTATTTTGTCACTTTTTGAGAATAAAAAAATCTAACAATGTGTTAGAGCTGTGTTGAGGCTGGTAATGTAATGGACTGAGGTTTTACAATCATATGATGGTGCAGAAGAGTGGTCTAGGGCAGAGGTATATTTTTCCCTATAGGCTTTGGGCTGCAAAACTCAACCCTAACAAAAAAAAAGTTGCAATAAGCATCAGTGGTATCATGGTTGGTACAGCTTTGCTACTTGCCATCCATAGAGACCTGAAGTGGTTAAAAAGCTCATGGTTGCAGCTGGCTTTTCATTAAAAGTTATCACTTTGTTAATTCTGCTTTTATCCCCCACTTACCTCACCACTGGGTGAGCTCAAATAGCATACTCAGTATGCTAGTAAATTTAGTTTTCTACTGTGATCTGCTGATGCCCTGCCGTATGGCAATTTGCAAGCCTTACCCATGTTCAGGAATCATCCCACGTGAAGACTGTAATGCCAACTCTTTAAACCAGTGTGGTTGCTAGCTAGGTGAGCTTTGCTGGCTATGTGAGCTTTAAAAGCAAAAGCCTATGACTTCTTGAGGAGCCATGAAAAAAAAAAATATGTTCACATCTTGTCCTGACAGAAAAAAATTCAAAAAAATTTGAGGCAAGGGTGGGGTGGGACTTTTAATGGTTTTTCTGTCCTGTTCAGGTGGGAAAATCAATCTCTCACTTCTTTTGTGGAGCAAAAGGAAACACTGCTTACAACAAGCTCAAACAGGGGGAACAAATTACTACATAATGGAAAGAAAACACTGCAACAAGTATTCTTAAATATGGTTTAATACTTTTCTCCATTTCTGTACATCACAACACCAAGTTATTACTGCTTGGGAACACTCAATCTGAGGATAAAGTTAAGAATTGTACCCCATTTTTTGTACATATATGTATATGATGTGCCACTGAAAAGAACACATTAAGGAAATATAAAAATTTTGGCATCATTTCCAAATATAGCAAAAAGGAAAAAGGCTAACGCATTGAATATTACAGTAATGTTGTGGAATAAGTAGAATCTTTCCAAACCAATGCAAATATACATCCAATTGATTTTTTTTCTAAATCTCTACAATATACCCATATACAATGGCATCAAGCAGTTTGCCAACTCTGAAAAAAAGGATAATGACACTGAAGTACTTATTTTAGAGATCATTAAACATACAAAATAAGTATTACAGAGTGGTCTTAGGGGACAATGAGGCTTTGTGTACAAGGCTATTTTAATTCATGTTTGTTTTTCTCTTGCTTAGAGACCAAGTTAACTTTTGACAAAAACTGCCCTTATGGATAAAGGGCCTCATCATGTAAAAAATCTCCTGTGCCATTTCAGACCTGTGCTGGCATCCCCAAGCCTGGAAGATATACTCCTTTATTGTTTAAATGATCTTGTCCCTGATTGCATCTTGACACTTAAGATGTTGGCTGCTCGTTCCTAGTGCTCCCCCCCCCCCCAAAAGTCATGCATGCGCAGTGCTCTGTTCAAAGACTGCACTGCGCAAGTGCACACAGGCCTACAGGTTTGCCACACACCTTAAACTATATTTTGCAAAAGGGCATTAATAAGATGGGACTCCTTGTCTCCATGTGCCATTTTAGTCAAAAATTAAACTTTGCTTTTAAATTGGAGAGACCATAGCACATGAGGTGTTACTGAACTCAAATAGAACAATGTGTACATGCATCTGTAAAAAACCCAGATTAAGGACTTTTAACCATGCCAGTAACCTTCAGCTTGAGGAATACAGAAATATGAAAAACAGATCTACTAAACCCATGCAACATTCATTCAAGTTGGCTTCTACAGACATTAAGAAAATGAGATATTTTGTTTGGTGCCTTCTATTGTCTCAATGCCTCATACAGGAGCACACACATGCGTTTTAGTATTCAAAAGAACAATGTCAGCATCCAAATGTACCACATTTAACACAAGTGGTTGTAGCCTTTAGGCGCTAGCAAGCACTGAGTGCAGTGAAATAGAATATTGTGCTGACTGCCAATTTGTGACACTGGTCAGAATTGCAAGTACACCTGTAGGCCAGCAGTACAAGGTGGCATAACCCCTTAGCATATGTCACTCCAGTGCTGCTTAGAGAACTCCTACAGGGCTATGCTGTGGACCTGGGCACTGAATTGTGGTATGGGGCAGAAGCTGTGCATAGTCTCCTGTAAGAGAAGTTCCACTGCAGTTGCAATATCTAAGAAGTAGAATGACAACTACCAGAAAGAAAGTTACACATTGTAACATATGGCATCACCAATCTAGGACTGCTGCTTAAATCTGCTCTCAAAGGATTATTTAATGACTGAGTTCTGTATTTCTCAAGTGAAATCAAAGGACAGAAACACCTCTTGTATAAAACAAAATCCCACATTTTCTGTAAGTATATTAAAAGCGAACCTTCAGGAATGTCTCCAAGGAAATCCTTGCAGTGCCCCCCTCCCCCCCCCCCCAACCTCCAGGGTTAAATGCTTGTTTATTCTAGGGGCCATAGATCAGAAGTACTCACCCTTACTCCTGGCTCTGGCAGGTGCCCTTAATCCATGCAACCAGTCCCCAGCAACCTCATAAGGTTCTTCGGCTGTGATTGCATGCTCACCCTCCAACCATGTACCATACATGGTTAATAGCTCAGCACTGCACATGAGGCGCAGAGGCCCCATTCGAAGACCAGAGCTCTGGGGAGAGGAGGACAATGCCTGAGTGAGGAGTGAGGTAAGTAATAATGACTGTTCAGCTCCCCCTAGACTGAACAAGAATTTAATCCTTGCATTGCTGTGGAGGGTTGTTACATTCCTGTAGTTCAACTTTAAGCATTAAAAAAAAAAAAAAAAAAGCAATTACAGCAATGAAACTCTCTCAAATATAAAAGATCAACAACAGAGAAATGGGCTATCCATCCACAGTGCATATGCATCTACTGGAATTTTATTTCTTCATTTTAAAGCTCATATACTAATGGACAGCAAATTATGCCCAATTAAACGTTACAAGGGAACTTGTGTACTTTCCTGTGTGTTAGATGCTTTTGGAAGCACAATATGAACTTTAAAGAAATCATGCAACACACCTGCAGTTACAGACCTAGAAGAGTAAATGGTTATACTTGGGAATAAGTCACAAAAATGACTTAATAAAATACATTAATAAAACTGAGCAACCAGTTCAAAGAATCATTAATGTCAGGCATTTTAAGTTTTGTTTTCCCCGCTAAATTATATCGGTTAACTGCTGTGGCTGTAAAAGGGTTACCATACATACTTTCCATGCTCTTTATCAGACATTGGACATAATTCGGATATCTCCTATTTTAAGTTAGAGAAGTGAATGCTGTGCATTCTGCATGCCCTGTGTGGCATATTGCAAATTTTTATGTTGCACTGCATCATGCAAAGATATGGAATAATTTGCATCTGGGACATAGCTTAATTTTTATTCCAAGGAAAAGTTTTTACCAGGTCAGTGGATAGCATTTTCCCCCCAAAATAAGGTAGCGCAAATTGATTACAATCTATTTTGCAAATGTCTGCTATACAATTTTAAACTTTAAAATGTGTGCTAGTCCCGCTGTTTGTCCCAAAGATAATATAAAATTCGACAGTTTTCCCATTATGCAGAAAAAAAAATAAAAATTAAACATGGTGTTAATTTGCATGGATAGCTGAAGCATTGTATCTGCCTGTGTATAAAGATAAAAAATAATAGAATACAAGATCAACTGATTTCTCAAGTAAAAACTGATTTGTCAAACATGTCCAGGCGGCATGAATGAACCTTGCAGATGCATTCACTCTACATTATGACAAAACAGAATTTTATTTCTTATATCCAATGCTTATAGACAAAGTACTGGAAATGTTCAAATTCTAAGGCAGGGACATGTATGTCTTTCACCACAAAATTTCTTCTTGGGTTGGATGCTGGAGGGTTAGGCACACACATTTGCCAAACCCGTGTCGACTACCTAGTAGTCATCAAGGTCAAAAAATTCATCATCTCCACCTTGGTATTCCATTCCTTGGAAATCAACTCTGTACCGCAAGATACCTGCAACAAACAATTTTTTTCATGAGACATTATTAGCCAGAGAAATAAATGTACACGTTTACTGATTGAAATACTGCAAGTTTTTTTTTCTGGTACACAGCTTTTACACAAAATTTTCCCTAGTTACTTTTAAAGCATTTAAAACACAAATACAGTGGCAAGAAAGGGTTTGTGACACCTTTGGAATTAACTGGTTTTCTGCAGTAATTTGTCAATCTGAACCTCATCTAAGTCACAACAATAGACAAAAACAATGTGCTTAACCTGATAAACACAATTCTAATTTCTCATCTCTTTATTGAACAAACTCATTAAACAAGACAAGAGGAAAAACTAAGTGAACCCATAGACTAATTACTTCAAAAAAGCTAAAATTGGAGCCAGTAGTTTGCCCACCTGGAATCCAATTGTGGAAATGAGTTTGGAGCTGTGCTTTTGCCTAGGTTTACAACCTGTGTTTGCTCAGGCACGGCAGTCCACATTTGAATGGGCTGCTGTGCCCCCCGTTTCCCGCAGGTAAAAGGTGCATGTGCCTTTTTAAAAATGTAAAATCTTTTTGAGCATGAGATTTCCCAGTGGTCTTAAACATGCAAATACGCTGTGGGCCGAGATGTGTGGGGGTGCAATTCAGAATGAATGAGTCTCTCTATACAGCAGTGCTTTTTGGTTGCGGGTGCAGGAACAGGTGAGATTCCTGCGCCTGCAAACAACCCACAGGCTGCAGGCAAGTGTGAGCCTAGCCTTAGAGCTACTTTGAGAAAATACACTCAAATTAGTGGTGCACCGAAATGAAAATTCTGGTGCTGAAACAGATACCAAAAATTCAGAATGCATGTGGCCGAAAACCTAAATGTCTGTGTATGTGGGAGTGGGGAGAGGCTGGGGCAGCAGTGCATGCAAGGAGGGGGCAGGAGAGGAGCAGTGCATAGTGAGGGAGCACTGGAAACCCTCAGGCTTCCACACAGGCTGCCCCTATATGTCACTGCCAGTTTTTTAAATATGATTACCAGCTTTTTTCCCTTTACTATAGAAGGAGCTGTCATTCTTGCCATTGCAAGGATTTTAGGGTGTGGGATCACTGTGTGACCCTGCCCCTTTATTTCCTTTAGTAGCAGGGAGAATGACAGCTCCTTCTCTGAGCTATAGCATAGGGAAAATTAAAAAACCTGCGGTGACATTTAGCAATGGCTCACTGTATACACTGCTCTGCCAGGGCCAAGGCCACCTCAGAAACTTTACACCAGATTGAAGAAAGACCAAGGCAAGCCCAAAACATATGCACCAGAGTGCCAGCAAGGCCACAACCCCTAAAACAGAGGTGCGACGTTCCTGGAAACATGTTATTTAGTCTGGAGAGGGTATAATACCAACTGGTTAAAACTTTAAGGGCCGTCTCACAAACTGAAAGAGACCTAGATTCTTTGCGTATATTATCCACCATGGATTCCCAGTCCTCTTCTGAGAATGTAATACCACTATCAGCCTCCCATTTCTGTCTATAAAAGGAGGGTGCGGCAAAGATGGCAATCGAAAAGGAGCAATATAAATCCGAGATAAAACCCCTACACCTGGGAGAGTCACGACTGATACGTTCAAAATAAGTGATCGGGGACACAAAACAATCTTAGTGTTTAGGCATCCATCAGTCAGCAGTTAGAAAAATTGTCGATAAATTGACAGTTTAGTACTGTGGCTACGCTTCCTAGAAATGGGTGCCCAGCCAAGATGATTCCCAAGGCACAACACAGAGTAAAGAAGAACCCACGAGTAAAAGCTAAAGGCTTGAAGACATCACTGGAACTGGCAAACATGCTTGTTCATTAGTCTACCATACACAAGTCTTTGAACAGGCAGAGTGTCCATGGCAGAACACCACAGAGGAAGCTGCTTCTGTTCACAAAAAAACATTGCTGCTCACCTGAAGTTTGCCAAAGAGCACCTCAGCAAACCACAACGCTACTGGGAGTGTTTTGTGAACCGATGAAACAAAAGCTGAATTGTTCGGGAAGAATATGCAGCATTATGTATGGCGCATAAAGGGCACGGCTTACCAACATCAAAACATCAACCAAACTGTGAAAATACAGCAGCAAAAAATAAGTAATTATTGGACACATCACCATTTTTCTCTGTAAATATGCTTCTAAAGGTACTATTGACATTGTCATTGGCTCTTGGACAACTCTTCTGACAATTCTTTTTACTCTTCTGTCAGAAGTCTTGCGAAGGAGCACCTGGTCATGGCCAGTTTATGATGAAATTATGTTCTTTCCGCTTCCAGATTATGGCCACAACAGTGCTCACTAGAACTGGAAGTTTAGAAATCCTTCTGTAACCAATGCCATCAGTATGTTTTGCAACAATAAGATTGAGAAGGTCTTGAGAGAGCTCTTTGCTTTTACCCATCATCAGATGTTTGTGTGATACCTTAATAATAAGACACCTTTTTATAGGCCATCAGTTGCGGCTGAACCAGCTGATATTATTTTGCACTGATAGGGACAGGATTGCTAATTACTGATAGATTTCAGCTGGTGTCTTGGCTTTCCATGCCTTTTTGAAACTCCATTTCTTCGTGTTCAATACTTTTTCCCCGTCATTCCACTTGCCATCAAAGAGGAACATGAATTCCCAAGTTTAACAAAATATCTTACAGGATAATGTCAGGGTGGCTGTCCACCAGCTGAAGCCAAGTAGATGTTGGGTGATGCAGCAGGACCATGACCTTAAGCTCTAGAAAAGAAAATGTGCCTTTTGGAGTGGTCACAAGTCACAGCCCAAACCTTAACCCCATAGAGATGCTGTGGAATAACCTCAGGAAAGGAAAAAGACACAAGAAATTAGTATTGTTTGTGTGTTATCAGATTAAAGTACATTGTGTCTGTCTATTTTAGTGACTTGGATGAAGATCAGATCACATTGTATGGTAAATTATTGCAGAAAACCAGTTGACTCCAATGGGTTCACATACTTTTTCTTGCCACGGTATATGGTATATGTGGCAATTCAGGAGCAATTCAGCAATTCAGGAGCTCCAAAAAGGAGGTTAATACTTTCAAACCTGGCTTCATTGGTCCATAGATGGATTTTTTTTTTTCCCATTTGGGGGAGAGGAAAAAAAAAAAAAAAAAAAAAAAAAAAGAAGAAGAGCAGATTCCTCCATCTACACAATTGAAGAATTTTTCCCACTGAGACATATTCTGACAGCAAGGATTCTCCACTGTCAGAATACACTAATCAGCGCCCAACCAATGTGCTGCAGCCGCCAAATGAGAACATTTTCCAGTCAGTCGTTACATCGACTTCTGTTGAGCGGGAGCAGGTACACATGGATCAAACATATCAGTGGGGCCAGCTTTGGTGAAATGCTTCAGGAGCAACACATGAATAATACAATAAGATGGTTACAATAACTTTATCTGACTGAAGGTGCCAGTCAAAAATGTTAGAACGTAGCCAGTAGTGGCTACATTGGTTATTAAATTTAGCTACTTCAAATCTATTAGCTCAACTTTGATGATCACTTGAATCAGCATGTTCATATTCAATACAACAGCTGATTTACCAAGAAGCTGTGCCACAAACCAGATATTTTGCTTTTTAATAAATGCTAAAATGCCATTTTACATCAGATCGTGGATCTGGGGAAAAAAAAAAAAAAAAAAAAAAAAAGTATGGGTGGGCATGATTTTTCCTTCCATTAAGTAGTGAAATGAGATTTTAAAGAGTCTCTAAATTATTTTTTTTTTAAATTAAAAATAATCATATATTATCCTGCTCCATGCAATGTTATTGCTCCTCTTCTTCATCTGCCTCAATGGCAAACAGCTTGCTATAAGGGCAGTTGAGAGGGCTTGATCCTGAGCTAGACTGTGTATACACACACTTGCTCGGACCCACCCTCCACAGCATTTGATTGACAGCAACAGGAGCCAATGGCTCCCGCTACTGCCTCAGGTCTCTGTGAGTAGGGGGAGAGAATAGGATGCGTCCATGTAGAACGCAGGATCAACTGAGAACTCAGGTATTTAGAAAGGTGGGGGAGCAGAGCAAGAAATAAAACATTTTATACCTTAATGCAGGGAATCCAATTCAGGTATAAAAAAAAGTTTTACCTTTAAAAACGGTTTCTGGTTAGTGCAAGGATTTTGTTATGACATAAGATATTGTAATGGCCCACTCTAGATAAAATATTAAAGTCACTGACCAAAAAAAATCAGTTTTGTGCCATTAACTTTTTCAGATACTGAGGTCCCATTCATTCAGTGCTAAATTCTTTGGATGATGTTCAGTTACTGTAATCACACAACCAATTACTTTATATATGCTAAAAGTTCAACACTATATTCCGTATAATTGTATTATACATTTACCTCCAATACCACCAAATCCTTTCACAAATTGTGATCCTTCTTGTGACTTGTCTGTAACAATCTCCAGTGTTGCTCCGAATTTTTTGTAGTTATTCGCAAACCACTCTAGTAGAGGCATACTCTCTATTAGCTCGTGTTCTTGTCCAGTCTATAACACAACAACATGACAAATTCTCATTTAGTTTTAAATAGCCTTTTTTAGAATAGCAACATATAAGCAGTTATTTTGTTCCTCTTGGATTTAGTGTTAAGTGCCCAGCCTTAGCCCTTTTGTGCAATAGTACTGCACTCTCCACTACAGACCAGTTCACTGGGAGATCCAATATAGTTTTTGGATCCAGCCAATCTTGCGTTGGACAGTCAGGGGTCAAAGATCATTGAGGTCTGATAGTTGCTACCCTACCAACGGCCTACTTCTAATATCCACATTAGCACATTTTTTAACCAGGCAATTTTGCACACAAAAAAATTCTGTTTAGATGAATAGGAACATAAGATTTTTGTATTTATCCTAAAATATTTTTCTTCAATGAGGGACATGAGGAATTGCTAAACAGCAGGTTATACTGCTGCCTACAGGAGGTTGAGACATTGTCAATAAAAAATGCTGAAGCCAGCCCCTGTATATTTATGCCTCCAGCCCCTTTATGCCTCAGTTTTATAAGCAGACGATATATAGGGCCAACAAAAAAAAGGAGGGACGGGACCTGTCACCCACGCTGGATTTCAATAAAATTTTTACTGAAGTACCAAAATCTTAATTTTTTTTTAAAAAAAAAGCCATTGAGGGACAAAGGAATATGAAGAAAAGGCCAAGCAAAATTTAGCATTGCCAGAACCAAGGGAAGGAGGCCAACAAAGTTTTTTTTCTGGGCCAAAGTCCCAGAACATTACCAGTTCCTTAATGGGAATTTCAAAGAGACATACCATGGAACGAACGGTTTTAATGGCAAAAATATATAAAAGTATATATATATATATATATATATATATATATATATATATATATATATATATATATATATATATATACCTAACCCTTCAATTCAGGAAAGAAAGGGCAAACATTGCATGTTTAAATGAAAGATCAACTGGTCAACAACAGGAGGCTCAAGTTTAACACTCCTAAACCTTGGGTTCAGGGGATATGGGAGGTTCCATGATAAAGTAGACAACAAACAAGATAGTCATGGGGGAAAAGCCCTCACAGCATAAAACCTAAATAGATAGGAGAAAAGGGTTCAAGTTTAGTACCCTTTAATGCTTTCCCCTTAAAAATTGGAAAAAACATTGAAAAGGTGATAACCTGAATCTTCCTGAAGGAGAGGATTGTGTGATCAACCCCCACAAACTGTAAAAAAAAAAAAGAAAAAAGAAAAAAAAAAAAAAAGGCAAGCAGTTGCGAGGGTATACTGCAGTTCAAACAGAACACCAGGACTAGGAGGGAGAAGGGCCACTTCCAACCAACATCCAGAGGTGTTCCTGGGATAGGATAATCACATTGTAACCTGCCTAACCATTTACAAGCTATAGGATTCAAGGATTCTCAAAACCTACCCCTGAAAGAAGCAGCATACATGGCGAGGGGGAGAACTCCTAATACTATTACTAGGAACATTCTCCTGGTAGAAATTAGGAGAAGGGATCCGAGGAGGCTTCCCCAGAAGACTGCAGTGTGGCCACAAAAAGGACATATCTCCCAGCGATAAGGGCTCATTATACCTCTTAGGGAGAATCTGCAGTAGCATTTCAGCATGTCCCATCTGCCGACCATCCATGGGAATACAGGACGCTCCAGTGATGGATACTTCCTTCCAAGGAGGAACAGAGGGGCACTCAAGGGCCCTCACTCTTCAATGTGGGGACCATTGGGTGAGGGGATGCTGATGGCAGTGTACTGAGTCTAGGAAAAACAAAATGGTCACAAACAGCACAATACGAGTTGCCCAGCCCAGAAAGCCAGTATGTAGACTTTTACAGACGGTTCCCAAGCATTCTAAAAGGTGAAAGCACTTCATTGGACGTCCCCTAAATGAAGTCCAGTGGAGTGATGATGGTAAATTCAGAAGACTAAAACTACAGAAGGATCCCTTGACGACCTGTGTTCCAGAGAACAAGACTCAACTGGTAAGGAAGAGGATATGCTTGTTAATAGTGAATCGTCCCAGCGTGATGGGGGTGGGGGCTGGGTGGTTAGACAGCTGAAAACTGCATTATGGTGTGTGCTGTAAAAATACTTTCTGCAGCACTTTTCTTCAGTGCAGCTGGTTGCAACACAAACCACCGCATCACAATGTCACAACAGTAAATAGAACTTTACTGTCATGAATGACATGTCAATAAATTTTTGTGGGGGGATTTGGCAACAAAAACAAAAATAAAACTACAAATGCCGCATCAGCACTGTCACCCAGTGCACATCAGAGGCTGTGCAAACAGCGCAGCCTGCTAGTGTGAACAAGCCCCCTTACAGTCAATTGTAGCACTGCCCGATAAATAAACAAAATGGGAAAGTTAAACATTAGCTTCAGAAGAGAGAGAGGGAAAAGATAAATCCACCCTTGTTAATTATATGCCATCAAACTATTCAATATCAATATGCAGGAACCCATAGGTAATCTGCAAATTTCTGAGCATTTAAGGCAGTGAAGAACATTCTAAGATAAGCAGGTGCGTTGACTGTATGATAGCAGCCAACGTTTATATACTTGCCCCTAGCCCTTGTATAGCAAAAAACTAGGAAATGGTCAAATCCCATGTCATTCTACCACATTTTTTAAAAAGTTATACTTATGGTATTTCAAGAGTATGTAAGCTCAAAAAAAAATGAGTTCTACTATTCCATTTTGGTCTGGTAAACACACAATTGAAAGAATGTTATACTTGTTTGATAAAATGGAAAAAAACAGACCAAAAAAACAAAAACCTGGAGATGTCCTATGTATTCTGGACACTTATCTCAAGGACTTGCTGCTTAGCCCTCTTTGTGCTCACCTTGAAACTGTAGAAAGATCAACCTTTCTGTTGTAAGAGAAGGAAGAGTGTGAGGGTTTGAGTAGTTTAACGTAAACTGGACAGGGCTGACTCAACAGATGATATTTTTAAACTTTAAAAGGCCCAGCCTTTAAAAAAAATTAAACATGGAGTACATCTTTGCAATACATGCAAATTTCTTCATAGCGGCAATTTTGGACAGCCATATAGAGTTCACAGAAATCAAACGTGGTGCTAAGTACATGTGTTAATTTGCGGTTTACTGTTGAGCAAGTCAACTTCCACTTTAAGGTCTTGGTTTTTTGGAGGAAAGGTGGCCTAATCTATTGTGGACTATTGGGATGAATTTATGAATGTGCTGGAGTCTTAATGGAGGGACAAGTGATTGGAGACATTTGTTGTAACTTCTGCAATGACAGGGAACCGCCGGCAACAGATGTAACAGTAATCTGGAAGGATGTACCAAAAGACAGAAGACCCTGCCAACTTCCTCCCACACACTGCTGTAGATATTTGAAAAGGAGCCCTCTGGTGACATTCCGAAGGGAACACCACCTGAATCATGTCCACCGTGCACTTTGAATGACAATTGCGCAGTCACATGCAACACTGTTACCCATATGACATTTTAAGCTTTTTTTCACACAAATAGAGCACAGGGTGGTATTCAATCACCACCGGGTGTTTTATTTTTTGCTAAAGGAAAAAAAAAAAAAATGTTTGTTTCTATTATAAACGTTTGCAAACAGGTAATTTTTCTCCTTCACGGATGTGCATTTATGAGGTTGCACAGATTATCAGTGCAACCCCCAAAATACCCATCAGCGCTGCCACTCAGTGCCCTGATTATCAGTGTAGCACACTGCTGTAGATATTTGAAAAGGGAGCCCTCTGGTGACATCCGAAGGAACACCACCTGAATCATGTCCACCGTGCACTTTGAATGACAATTGCGCAGTCATGCAACACTGTACCCATATGACATTTTAAGCACGGTCGACATGGTCAATTGACTGAAAGACAAAAAAAAGGACAGGATTGTGACCCGGAAAGAGAAAACAACTGCTGCAAAAGAGACTGCAGAGCTCAAACTCCATCCCGTGAAGCTGCTGTCACACAGAAGTTAGATATGGACTCTGGATGGCACATGGGTGTCTGCTTTTACTAACTAATATGGGGAAAATGTTCCCCATAAACGCAAATATAAAAATTGCAGAGGATTCCTTCCTGGCTAACACACAGGTTTGAAGCTAAAGGGCAGAATTAAACAAAAAAAAAAAAAAAAAGACCTGAGAAGTGTGTGGGCTCAATCAAGGGACAGTGAACCAGGCTATGTTGGGACCTTTTGGCGGTACGCTGTACAGCACCCCAGATATGTTAGTGGATTGAAAGTGGGCAAGGCCTGTGGGATGGCTGCCATTAAGCTTATGTTCCACCAGACTAAGTATACAAGTGAGGGATATCCTACACCAGGCACTTATTGCTGAAGGAGTGCATTTTTTGAAGGTACACTGCAAGCCACCCTGGATCTGTTAGTGAATCGAAAACAGGAAAGGCCTGTAGGACTGCTGCTCTTGAGCTTATGTTCCACCATATTAAATATGCAAGTAAGGGATATCTTACACTGGGTACTCAAACACTGGAGTAGGAAGGATTAATGCCAGCTGTAACCTTGTCACTGTAAGGCAGCATGCAGAGGAGGCAAACGTTTGATTTTGGTGGTGGTGCAACTGAGAAAATAGTGGAAAGACTGAGACCCACACATGCTCTATAAAATGGCACACAAATGCAGTATGGCCCAAAAGGAGGTCACACAGAAGAGCCTTGTAATTGTGAGATGGCAGGAGACTTCAATGCTTCACAAATGCAGGCTCTCTCTTCAGAGAGAATTTTGGTGCTCAATCTGTCAGATGGTGCCCTAGACCTGTTTAGATGCCTTAGGATGGACAGTGATAGCACCTGCTGGTGTTTTATCAGCTTTAACACTTTTCACAGTAAATCTGGAAGTAGAGGGAAATTTAAAAAATGGACCCATTGCGAATAATGAAGTAACTTTCACTGTACAGACTAAGCCTACTTAACAGGGAGTCCTCAGACTTGGCAAGTGCTTAGGCAATACCATGGCTGTGGACCTAGAAAGCGCTCTGGGACTAACTTATCAGTATGAAATGTCTGGAAGGACCACGATCAAACTGATTGCCTTAAGGTTACATTCCAAGATGGGCTGGGGTACATCACTCTAAAGTCAGGTAGAAAAAAGCTGATAGCTGTAGAGAACGAAGTCAATAGGGGAAAAAAAAAAAAAAAAAAAAAAAATCTGAAAAACAAGGCTAGAAACCACCCCCCCCCCCCCCCCAAAAAAAAACACCGTAATATGACAAATCCCACACTGCGCTTACCTAAAAAAAAAAAAATAAATAAATTTGCAAATACAGTTAGGTCCATATATATTTGGACACAGGCACAACTTTAGTTTTTTCAGGTATTGACCAAAGCATATTCAAGCTATAGTTTTGTAATGGATTTGGGCTGAAAGTGCACACTCTCAGGTTTAATTTGAGTGTATGTACATACAAATTGGAGGAAGGGTTTAGGAATTACAGCTCTTAAAAAGTAGCTATCCCCCTTTTATCAATGGACTAAAAGTAATTGGACAATTGAATCAAAAGCGGTTTCATGGCCAGGTGTGGGTTACTCCTTCGTTATTTCATCAATTAAGCTGGTAAAAGGACTGGAGTTGATTCTAAGTGTGGTATTTGCATTTGGAATCTATTACTGTGAACCTACATCATGCGTTCAAAGGAGCTGTCCATGCAAGTGAAACAGGCCATTGTAAGGCTTCAAAAATGAAACAAATCCATCAGACATAGCAGCAACATTAGGAGTGGCCAAATCAACAGTTTGGTACATTCTAAGGAAAAAACGCACTTGCTATGACCTCAGCAACATAAAAAAGCATGGAAGACATCAGTGGTGGATGATTGTAGGATCCTCTCTATGGTAAAGAAAAACCCAGTCACAACATACAGGAAGTGAAGGACACTCTCCAGGAGATGGGTGTATCATTGTCAAAGTCTACAATCAAAAGAAGACTTCACGAGATCAAATAGAGATCAAATACAGAGGGTTCACCATAAAGGTGCAGACCATTTACAGTGAAGGAAATAAGTATTTGATCCCATGCTGATTTTGAAAGTTTGTCCACTCACAAAGAAATGATCAGTCTAAAAATCAAATGGTTGGTGTATTGTAAACACAGACAGAAGAGCAACAAAAAATTCAAAAGAAATGCATGTCTAACAAATTATACACCGATTTGCATGTTCATGAGGGAAATAAGTATTTGATCCCCTTCACAAAACATGACTTCGTACTTGGTGGCAAATCCCTTGTTGGCAATCACAGAGGTCAGACGTTTCTTGCAGTTGGCCACCAAGTTTGCACGCATCACAAGAGGGATTTTGGCCAACTCCTCTTGGCAGATCCTCTCCAAGTCCTTAAGGTTTGGTGGCTGACGTTTGGCAACTCGAACTTTCAGCTCCCTCCAGATTTTCAATCGGATTAAGGTCTGGAGACTGGCTAGACCACTCCAGGACCTTAATGTGCTTCTTCTTGAGCCACTCCTTTGTTGCCTTGGCCGTGTGTTTTGGGTCATTGTCATGTTGGAGCACCCATCCACGACCCATTTTCAATGCCCTGGCTGAGGGAAGAAGGTTGTCACCCAAGATTTGGCGGTACATCTCCCCGTTCATCGTCCTTTTTGATGCAGTGCAGTTGTCCTGTCCCCTTAGCAGAAAAACACTCCCAAAGAAGAATGTTTCCACCACCATGTTTGACAATTGGGATGGTGTTCTTGGGGTCATAGGCAGCATTCCTGCTTCTCCAAACACAGAGTTGAGTTGATGCCAAAGAGCCTGATTTTGGTCTCATCTGACCACAACACTTTCAACCAGTCCTCCTCTGCATCATTCAGACGTTCAATGGCAAACTTCAGACAGGGCTGGACATGTGCTTTCTTGAGAAGAGGGACCTTGCGGAACTGCAGGATTTCAATCCTTGTGGGCGTAGTGTGTAACCAATTGTTTTCTTGGTGACTGTGGTCCCAGCTGCCTGGAGATCATTCACAAGATCCTCACGAGTAGTTCTAGGATGATTCCTCACTCTTCTCATGATCATTGACACTCCATGAGATGAGATCTTGCATGGTGCATCAGACCTAGGGAGACTGACAGTTGTTTTGGGTTTCTTCCATTTGCGAATGATTGCACCAACTGTTGTCACCTTCTCACCAAGCTGCTTGGGGAGAGTTTTGAAGCCCAGTCCAGGCTTGTGTAGGTCTACAATCTTGTCCCAGACATCCTTGGACAGGTCTTTGCCATAGTGGAGAGTTTGGAATCTGATTGTTTGATAGCTCCTGTGGACAGGTGTGTTTTAGACAGGTAACAAAATGAGATTAGCAGCACTCCCTTTAAGAGACTGATTCTAATCTCAGCTTGTTACCTGTATGAAAGACCTGGTAGCCAGAAATCCCGCTGAATGATAGGGGATCAAATAATTATTTCCCTCATGAACATGCAAAATCAGTGCATAATTTGTTAGACATGCATATCTCGATTTTTTTTCTGCTATTCTGTCTCTGTACCAAATTAAAAAAGAAAAAAGCGCCATTTACAAAAAACACCAAAGTGTCAGCAGCATATCCCACCCAAAAAAAAATTTTGGCAACAATAATCCTAATTAAAAGGTATGCGCTAATAACAAACTTATACAAAGGTGAATATCATGCAAAAAAACATTTAGTGTTTTAAATAAATAATTATAGTGTCCAGAACATAAATTACCGCGGTGAGCGGTAACTGTATCTCACCTTTTTTTGCGGTGAGCGGTAATTGTATCTCACCTTTTTTTGCGATTGAAGCTGGTGTCTGTTGGACACCTTGTTTGTGAGTTTCCTTGTACCTTTTTTATTAAAGAGATAAATGGAAAAAAAAAACGTATTGCACCATTATGTTCTCTTTTTTGTCCCTGAGTGTACTGCATGCTCTCATGGAGGTATGAGAAAGTGGAGAAGTTCATCATAAGAGCTTGGGCTGCAAAGTTGTTTGTCTGTGATAATTATTATCCGGAAGTGTCTGAAACATCACCATATCTATTTGGACATCGGGTTCATTGCTCCCAGAGCACAAGCGCTGTTGCTGGTTTATAATCTGACCAGCCATTAGCTCTGGTGAGTTCATTTAATCTCCTTTGGTGGTGGATTTTTCACAATTGGTTCAAGTCACTGAAGATATATATATTTTTTGGACACTATAATTATTTAAAACACTAAATGTTTTTTTGGATGATGATATACACCTTTGTATAAGTTTGTTATTAGCGCATACCTTTTAATTAGGATTATTCTGTCTCTGTGTTACAATACAACTACCATTCGATTTTTAGACTGATCATTTCTTTGTGAGTGGGCAAACATTCAAAATCAGCAGGGGATCAAATACTTATTTCCTTCACTGTATAAGCATGAAGAATAGAAAAGCCAGATTAGACTTTGACAAAAAAACATCTAAAAAAGCCAGACCAGTTCTTGAAAAGCATTCTTTGGATGGATGAAACAAACATTAATCTGTACCAGATGACGGGAAGAAAAAAAAAAAAATGTGTGGAGAAGGCTTGGCACAGCTCATGATCCAAAAGCACACAGTCATCCGTAAAACATGGTGGAGGCAGTGTGATGGCATGGGCATGCATTGCTTCCAGTGGCACTGGGTCATTGGTGTTTATTGATGATGTAACAGAAGACAGAAGCAGCCGGATGAATTCTGCAGTGTTTGAGATATACTGTCAGCCCAGATTCAGCCAAACGCAGCAAAGTTGATTGGATGGCGCTTCACAGTACAGATGGACAATGATCCAAAACACACTGCAAAAGCAACCCAGGAGCTTTTGAAGGAAAAGTGAAATATTCTGCAATGGCCGAGTCAATCACCTGATCTCAACCCAATTGAGCATGCATCTCACTTGCTGAAGGCAAAACTAAAAAGGCAGAAAGACCCACAAAGAACTGAAGACAGCTGCAGTTAGAGCCTGGCAAAGCATCAGAAAGGAGGAAACCCAGTCTTTGGTAATGTCCATGGGTTCCAGACTTCAGGCAGTAAAGGATTCTCAACAAAATATTAAAAAAATTAACATTTTATTTATGATTATGTTCAAATGTCCAATTACTTTTGGTCCCTTGAAAAAGGGGGGATGGCTACTCTTAAGAGCTGTAATTCCTAAACCCTTCCTCCAATTCGAATGTACATACCCTCAACTTAAACCTGAGAGTGTGCATTGAGCCCATATCCATTATAACTATAGCTTGAATATGTTTTGGTTAATACCTGAAAAAAAACTAATATAGCAGCATATTGGGGAATTAGTATATACAGTTAGGCACATATATTTTGACACAGACACAATTTTAAACACCCCTTCATAACATGTACCAGAAGAGTAAATCAACCACTCCCAATACAATACAGCGCTCCACACAAAGGTGCAGATACTATAGTGACTAAATTTACCTTACTTGAATCTCAATATATCAAAAATTCCTTATATCAATTAATTTCCACAGCAAAACTGACAAAACAAAATATGCAAAGTCCAATTCAATTACCACACTTCTAAAATCAATCTGCCCAGTGTCAGTTTCACAGCTAATTGATACAGTAGTTGTTCAGCAGGTCAGAGCAGGATTTTATCCTGTTCACAACTGATGACGTGTGGTTTAGAAACCTTTCCCATAGAAGTCAATAGCCTGCAATCCGCACCAGAACCGGACTGCACTGCTCAGAAATCATACATGGCTCTTTCAACCCGCACTGAATACGCGCTGCCAGTGCACCGGACATATGTGGATAGGCACCATAGGAAGCAATGTTATTTCACATGTCATGTGGATTGGATGCGGTTCAAACTGCATCCAAACCACAAATATGTGAACAGGAACTGCACGGCTTATTTTGAGAAGACTGACATGAACACTTTTTGGGTGGATATCACATTGAAAAAAAAGAACTGTGCATTTATTAATCTTGTGTCTGGGCACTTATTGTGACATTGGGCAGATTTTAGAAATGTGGAGATTGAATTGGACTTCAAATATTTGTTTTGTCACTTTACTGTGGAAATTTGACAAAGAATTTATTTTGATATATCAATATTCAAGCAAGGTGAATTTAATCACTATAGAATCTGTGCACATTTGTGTGGCACGCTGTGTTGTATGGAGTGCTTGATTACTCTTTATTCTGGTAAATATCAAAACAAATGGTTAGGCTTTTTTCTTAGAATTGCCTTTTTTTTTTTTCTCCTAGGACACTTTCAGAAAACTGAGGCAGACTGGTTGAGAGGATATATTTTAGGCTGGCCTACAATTTTTTTGGCCAATGTCCAATTCTCCTGTAGGCATCAGTACGTCTGACAGTATCTGAATTCCTGAGTCTCCCAATGTGAAAATAAAACACCATACCTTTCAGATTAAGATTTAGGGGATTCTGAAATGTTCAGCAACAAGAGGCAGGGTTATATATAAAATTATAAAGCTGAATGTTTTAGCCAGGTCACAAATTCATGACAACCCTGCCCATCAATTTCTCCCGCATTTTCAGTGCCCTAAGCTATGCATTAAAGTACCAAAGAAACTTCAGAAAATACGGTTAGTAAACTACAGTAAATTTATATTTTAATACACATACCTCTTTGTCAGTGAAGTGTGATTTATCCTTTTCTTGCTCCGGTGTTAAATAGAGGACTTTCTCCTCTAAAGGAAAAAATAAACACCATCTTATATTCAAGAATACAAACATATTTTTGAGTACACTAGAGATGATTAGTAAGTGCAAAACCTACCTTCAGAACCATTACATCTCAAGACGTATCTCATAATATCCAAGTTTTCATAAACTATCAGAATTTCTACAGCTCCCATTTCCAAAGCTTTTAATGTGTCTTCAACACCGAAACAGTACTTGCCTGTGTCCTGACTAATTTCATCAAAGTATCTCCCTGTAAAAAGACACATTAAGGAGGGAAAACATACATTTATATGCAAAAAAACAGATAATGTACCAACAGAACTAGGAGAAAACTATAAAACAGAAGTAATGAAAACATTTGGTACCAAGGTATATACAGTAAATATATGTGGTTTTTTTTTTTACACACACACACACACACACACACACACACACACACACACACATTTTACCAATATTAGTGAAAGTGAACAATCACAAAATTTTGGGTTGTCCCCAGAAAAGTAATATAGGGGACATCTTTCCATGGGGACATTTCAATATGAAGAGATTTCCTCATGCTTCCTGTTTGGCTATGGGACAGGAAGTGAAATCTCTGCAATGGGACACGGATACAGCAATTTAAAAAAAACAAAAAACAAAAAAAACCACGTTCAGTATGCATTTTAGATCATGCTTTAAAATTATTTTGTACTATCATTACATTTGTTCAAACGTTAAGGGTTTCCTTTAATTATGCTATTAATTTATAGTGAAGACTTTGGCTGGGCTACATGTTCCACCTTTCTACATTTTAACAGCTACAGTGGGTATAGAAAGGAAAAAAAAAAAAAATTATCCCACATTTGAAAAAAAATTAAATAAATCACATTTTGTCGCTTTGCAGCCTGAAATGAAGACAGACACAGTTTTAGTTTGATCCAGCTGTATTCACAGCTGCAAGTTAGTGCAACTTGTAACATCCAAGTGAACGATCTAACAAAAAGGTTCAGAAACAGAGTCACTAAGGCTGGCCATACATTATACAATTATCTGCAGATTTTCTGCCCAATTTCCTTTAGATTTACCTTCAACTATGTAGTGCAAGGGCCTGCCTAATTGGATACAACTGAAAGTGTTGTTTAGGTTTGTCCTCCTATTATATGGTTTTTGGTAAATCTAAACCAAAAATCTGCAGATAATTGTATAATGTATGGCCAGCCTAAGTAGGAAAAAGGATCACTCCCCTCCAAAAAATTACTTGTAAACTCAATCAGGTGTAGCTAATCACCTTCTCAATTGCACACAAAGCCATTTGACTTTCAACTGTGATCATTTTGATTAGCTCAACATGAATAGAGCTTTCCTGGAGCAGTCCCTGATAGTGCAACTGAAGCAATCAACTATGGGTAGCAAGGCACTGTCAAACGATCACCAGGATAAAGCAAAGGCTTTATCAATGCCTACAAGTGAAGTCTATTATTAAGAAGTGGAAGGTATTTGGTAAAACACAGACCCTCCCTGGATAAGGACCGCGCTTTAAACTGGATGAAAGAGCCAGGAGGAAATTGGTCAGAGGCTACCAAGAGGTCTACAGCAACTCTGAAGTTGCAGGAATTTATGACAAAAAGACTGGTCACTGTGTGCATGTGACAATATCACACATTCTCCACAAATGTGGTTTGTATGGGAGGGTTGCAAGAAAAAAGCCAATCCTCAAGAAAGGCCACATTCAGTCATGACTGAGCTTTGCCAAAACCAACTTGAAGATTCTGAGGCCAGATGGAAAAAGGTGTTCAGGTCAGATGACACTAAAACTTAATTATTTGGCCTAAACACTATGGCCCTGATTTACTAAGACTTGAGTCTACCAGCATACTCTGAACATTCAGGCAGACTCAAGTAAATCAATCAAGACCTGTCAGTCTTCTGAGAGGCGTCTAGCAATCTCAATTGACGAACGTCTACTTTACTATTAGTAAATGTGTAATCGCGTCTGGCACATTTTTAGGTGCAATACCGGATATGTTTGCTAGATGGTGCACAAGCGCGGGCTTTGGCGGTTTCCTGTTTGCATAAGAGAATACTTAAGAATGTAACATAAAAACTACACCTATATTATAATTTTTTTTTTTTTTTTGCTGTTTCTCCAAAATGATCAGACAACAAATGCATTTACTAATGAATGTCATACATTCTATTTTCAAATGTTAAACATTTTCACACTTATATCTCAAATAATTTGGAACGTCTAGTTCTAAGTTCTCAATATAATGATATAGCTTCCTTCTCTTTAATCATGTAACTATTCTATGTTAAGATAATAATGCGCATGGGTTATACACATCACACATCTGGGGGTGCAGTGGTATGCTGGCAGCTATGGGTTAGTCATCCAGCTCCATCCATCCATCAGGGTGGGTGCCAAAATGGTAAGGGGAGGAATTAGCTCAGCCACAGGAGCCATAAAAGGTGCTTAATAGTGTAATACACACGTCCCAAGGGTGGTTTACCTTTCACGGGTTCATGCACTACTGTTCGTCATGGATAAACCACATGTGCCATTCATAGGCACTCTGAGTTGGTACTCTGACACGAAGGACATTCCATTATTCAGGAATGATTATATGAACTTTTTTTTACCAGTTTACATCATCATTAATGGGCAGCACAGTGGCTTAATGGTTAGCACATCCGCCTTGCAGTAAATGGGTCATGGGTTCGATTTCTGACCATGGCATCTCCTGCATGGAGTTTGCATGTTCTCCCTGTGCTTGCGTGGGTTTCCTCCGAGTACTCCAGTTTCCTCCCACACTCCAAAGACATGCTGGTAGGTGTATTGATTCCTGTCCAAATTGGCCCTAGTGTATGAAAGTGAGTTAGGGACCTTAGAGATTGTACACCCCTTGAGGGTCAGGGACAGATGTGAATGTACAATATATGTGTAAAGCACTGCATAAATTGACAGCACTGTAAAAGTACCTAAAATAAACAATTGCACTTTTTGGATTTTACATGCGTTGATTGATAACATGCATTTATAGCACTGCACTATTATTTTAACATATTTCTATTCTGGGACTGTTGCCAATACCCTGAGTGCTAGCTGCTACCTTCATATCTATACCTATATTTATCTTGTGTAATACCTTTTTAGTAGTCTATATAATTTGACCAGCGCTCGCTTAATCATTATTTTTAAACAATATAACTATTCTTCATTGCAGCTCAAACTCCGTCTCCTACAGTGGCTTAGTGGTTAGAACTCAGAACTTACAGCACGTGGGTCATGAGTTCTAATCCCAGTCATGGCTGCATCTCAGTTTGCATACTTTCTCTGCACCGATGTGTTTCTGCCAACACTCCAAAGACATGCTGTTAGGTTAATTGGGCCCAGTATATGTAAAAAAAACAAAACATCGGTCAATCGGCCGACGTTCCCACCAACAGCAAAAAAAATTGTCTGATTTTCGTCCCGTCTACGGCCAGCATTTTTACTTCTGTCCCTTGCAGAGAACACTGCTATTATATTTTACATGAAAAGTATTGAGGTTGCAACATTGTATCCATTTCAGATACAGATGGTTTTATTCGGATACAAATAGATACATTTGTTGCAACCGCAAGACTTTTCATGTAAAATATAATAGCGGACTGGAATTCTTCTTCCCAACTTCACCAATAGAAAAAAAAAAAAATGTGCCAAAACCCCGATTAAACGGCCGACCAATTTACCCACTAACTGTGCAAAAATTGGCTGATTTTTTACCCATCTATGACCTGCATTAGATTGTAAGCTCCTTGACATTTGTGAATGCCCAAAATATGGAGATCAATTTCCAGGGTTCTGTTAGTGCCAGGAATATAGATCAATTAAGATTTTGGCTACTGACTAGAAAGTGGAAAGGGATTGAATCTTACCTGCGTCCTGTTCTTCTGACAAGTTTGAATTTTTCAATTTTCCTTCTGTTTATATTTCATTACAACTTTATTTTCTCTAAGGCTGCGTTCACACTAGCTTTGTCAGCAGGCATCAGACAGGCATTTGGGAAGCGTTTTTTACGCTTCTCAAACGCCTATTGAAAATTCTGCACATGGCAGCACGCAGTGCTGTTCACACTGAAGCGTTAGAATTGCATCACTGCAAAACTGGCGCCTCACGTCGAGTCAGGAGGAGTTGAAGCCTCCCATTCAAGTCTATGGTGCCGCTCCTCAAATGCCTGGCAGATGTTTGCGGTGTGGTTGCGAGGCATTTTTGGAGCGTCAATACCATTTAACTTCATTACAGGCATTTGTGGTGCAGTTTTAACGCTTGGTAAATGCTTATCACAGGTCTCAAAACCGCACATAGGGCGTTTGGGGAGCATTTGAGGAGCGTAAAAAACGCTTCCCAAACACCTGTCAAATGCTATAGGGGCTTTGGCAAGAGTTAGAAATAAAGTGTGAAAGAGCTCTTAAACCTCTCTCCTTATACAACTTGACCCCCTCCCCCACCCCCCGTCATCACCTGTTCCATCTGCCAATCTATGTATCCCCGCCTCACTCTTTTTATTTAACTATTCATTTATTGATCTTGTTAATGTGTCTCATTTCCTATCACCTGCAGCTCAGATCTCGCATTATTATACGATTCATGATTGTATCTCACCACTAGTCTGATTGAATTCACAATTCCTGGTCAGTCCCGTTCACTGATCTATAATAACCTTTTAGGGCCAGTTCACACTATATGTGTTTCAGTTGCTTTTTTTGCATCCAAAACGCACAGAAAGAAGGTTATATGGTTGTCAATGTCATAGTTCACATCAGTGCTTGCAGTTCCAGTGTGTTGCAGGTGCTGCCAAAAAGGTCAAACAGGCTGCATTGTTTATGCATAGAACTGTACTGGACCGCGGTAAAACGCCCTGGAATGCACATGTCCCTAATTAAATTTTAGAAAAAGAGGGGCAAAAAAATTAACTAGAATGCATAAAAAAAAGGCACTGGAACACGTCAAAAAGGCACCCAAACTGCACTGAAACACACCAAAAATACATCCAAAATGCACTGGAACACATCAAAAATGCATCCAAAATGCTCTGGAACACGCTAAACATGCATCAAAAAAGTGCATGCAAAAACACATCTAGACTGTTTCTATAGTGTGAACTGGCCCTTAGGACTTGTTCACACCATTTGTGGTGCAGAAATGCATGCAAGAGCACGCATTATCCAGCAAAGCAAAGAAATGCAATGCCCTCTGCAGATGTGCGCAGGTACCATGATGAAAACTTAATTGCACTCCACATGTCTAGTAAACACATGCATGCATTCACAGCCACCAAAACGCATGGTACCACACTACTGTGCGGTTAGGTGCAACACACTTTTACAATAACATGCCTGCAGTATTTTTGCATGTTCCCACACATTAGGCAGCCCATTGAAATTAATGAGCTGAGGAAAAAAAAGTAAAAAATGCCCATTCACACAGGTCCTCTGGCCTGTACAGCATGAATGAGTGGGTTATTCATGTGGCTGGAGCCACCTGTTACACTATGGGGACACAGCAGCTGTATGAACACAGGTTGTCATCTGACAGGTGTGAAGGCGTGGGGAAGTGGCCCTCAATGCTCACTGTCTGATCAGGGCTGTACACCTGACACCCATATGCTTGTCAAATTATGACCTGCAGCATTTCCATTGTGTAACATAGGTTGCCTGCAAACGGCGATAGCCACAAAAACATACCACTGATTCCCACTCTACAGGCCACAGCACCCATGTGAATGAGCCCCAAGACCTCAATTACACACACAGCTTTATTTATGAACTCAGTACAGTTTTATCATTTAGATTTCACAGGAATATGGTTGGGATGTCAATTAATAATGTTTTTAGTGTATTTTTACCATAAATATAATTTGGATATTTTCTCTGGCGGTGGGGGGCTGTCAGGTATGCTGTATAGGGCCCCATGATATCTACAGTGGTCCTGGGTGTATGCTTGTGTCTGTGCCACCTGTATAGTTAGGAAGAACCTTGAACCTCTGCTATGTACCTCAATGGATCTAGGAATTGGACATGTTTTCAACTGAAAATACAATTATTAGTAATGTTTCCCCGGCAAATGAGGATCAGCTCCTTAGTGGAGAACAACGATCTCACCATAGTCTCGATGTGGTCTGGAATTCCACAAAAGAACAATTCACAAAACTAAAAAATAGACTTGCAAATTACCACTAAACTCTCCTAACTACACTCCCATCCACTAACACTCCCCACTACCACTTCCGGGTGTGTGCAAACGTCCTTCCGCCAACATCATGACGTATTTCCGGTATGACAGCTGCTCTAGCGCCTCCAACAGCCGTCTTGGCGTTTATTTGTGCACCATAGCAATTTTACATGCGGCTCCATTGTGTATATAACATTTGCAAATATATGTTTGCAGTTCCCAAAGTCAACAAATTGGGGTCCAATTTATTATTGTTAATAGGATTGTAGAAAAAGAATAGCTAGCTGGACATTGAACACGACCTATTCATTGGTACATAACATGGTCTTGGTGCAATAGGGGGCTTTTGGGTTTGTAAGTTTGGACATACTTGCACATGTGCGCAAACAAGGAAGATTTGGGCATATTATATAGCTAACAAAAATAAGTGTTAGGGGTGCTAGTACATTTCAGATACTTATATAGCGCTGTCAATCTACACAGCGCTTTAGATATATATGTGGTAAATTCACATCAGTCCCTAAACCTCAAGGGGCGTACTAAGGGCCCTAACTTACATTCATCATACATATACTAGGGACAATTTTGACAGGATCCAATTAACCTACCAGCATGTGTTTAGAGTGTGGGAGGAAACCAGAGTACCTGGAGGAAACACAGACACAGGGAGAACATGCAAAAACCAGGCAGGAGGTGCCATGGTTGGGATTTGAACCAACGACCCTAGTACTGCCAGGTGGAAACCATTTAGCTACTGTGCTACATTCAACTAGAACAAATAATCCCCCAAAAAATACATAGTCCAAATGTTTTATTGATCAAATACACATTCCACATTTAATTGGACAGCAACAACAAGTAGGTACATTCAATATCTTGGTGAAAAAACAAAAAAAACCCCAAACAAACCAGGATTGATGTTGCTAAAATAGAACAGTCTTGCTCATAAGAGCTTACAATCTAAAAGACTATACTTCTAACAAACTGTGCTTTCACAGGTTACAGCAGGAAACGGTTAAATAGGAATCACTTAGGCTTATCCACAAAACAAGCTGCAGAAACTCAATATAAAAATGCATATGTGCCAAAATAACACCTCCCACCTCCCCATAATCCCCCACACATACATTTCTCATCATGTTTGTCTCTGAAAACTGCATTTCATTCTAAATAAAGCAAACTTGGAAGAGCAAAGCAATTGACATGTGTTAGGATTACAATGCAAAGATAATAAACACACAATCATTGTACAAACAATAACACACCTTAGAAGGAAGAACATGCAAAACATTTACAGCCCACATCAAAACACAGCATGAGTGTGGCCTGGGGCAATTCAACCACCAATATCTCTTCCTCCCCCAAACCACCACAGACAAGGACTTGCAGAAATAATGCGCCTGTTGCAAGGCAAAAATCAAAAAAAGTTCAGCCTCTACTCTGCATCTCTTTATATAAGGAAGGCCACACCCACCACTGTCATTCATTTGGTCAGAGAAAGTGTTTGCACCTGATTAATTCTCTTCCCACCTGTGTTAACCCTTGGTATACAGGCCCACAAATCAGAGTCAGAAAGAAAGCCACAGTGAAGTGTACCTGTGCAGCATACAACAGAACATTTGAACGGGGATGTAAAAGGGAACCCTATTGGCAATATTTCTTGGCCCTATCGGGCACAATTCACTCCAGATTATCGCATGAGTTAAGGCAGTCACTATGACCACATCTCACATGCAATACTGAAAAAATGTCAATTCACTTTTGCTAGTATAGCGGCATTTCCCATAAATCGGAAAAAACACTCCAGGAAATCAAACATAAAAAAGCCTTACACACCGCGGTCACATCAAAGCCGATTTAGAAATTGTGCAACGTACAGTGAAGATCGCCGATTTGCCTTGCGATTTGCAATAAATCTGGCACAGATATCTATGCAAAATCACCACAAAAGGTAAGTACATTGTTACTTACTTTAGAAATCAGTGTCGGAAACACACCCATGTGGACCTGCTCTAACTAGCAGACAATAGGGTGCGACTTGGCATACGATTGCAAGTCGTAAGCATGTCATCATGCAAATCGCTGTCATTTGCCAAGTCGGCTTCCAGGGGGCACGATTTCGTGTGCGATTTGGGGAATTGAAAATTGTACCTGATATCACGGGTATTAAATGACTGTGGGATGCGAGTGTTTTAACAGAAGCGATGTGCTGCAAGCACCCAAATTTCAAACGTCTGTTCTTGTCTACCTTTTCGCATTTTTGTAGCCGATTTCACTATATATAACTTACAGTAGAATACCGCATAGTGAAAAACATATTGAATAATTCAATAAACTCATTGGGTAATTCTACAGAAAATATGGGTGAACAAAAGCACTCCAATTGTAAATTTGCTCATTAGTGTTTGAACCAAGCAGGCCAAAATTCAATCTAAAGGAACTAAATCTTTGAAGGGCATGCTCGATCTCTCTCTTGTATGCTCGGACTTACGGGTCTTTCTGTTATGGGATTGTGGGGGGGTACTCCTTGCTCCATTTTTTATTATTTTTTAAGATTCTTTCTTGCTCTCTCGCTCATGCTTCTCATGGTTTGACTAACTGTCCCACTAAAGGCGGGTTGGCAGGCGGTGGAGTGCAAACATAATATTATCACAATCAACACTTCATTAGTCACGGCCTGATCTATCCCATCGCCCGTTTGATCCACCGTTCCCATACTGGTACGCAATTCATTGAAAGGTGTGTTCATTGAACAGTCAAGGCCTATTTTAATTCACATTCTCGGGATCTTACACTACTTAAACAGAGAAAGCATAAAGGGCTGCCAACAGCATCATGATGTTAGGTTACAGTCACCATGTAGATCATCAAATTCATAGCTGCTGGTTGGGATTCATAACAACACACCACCCCAACCCCTTCATAAACTCAATTTTATCTTAATCATATATAATATTCATCTCTAGCATTTTTCAACCAACCTTTTAAATCTTCACGGATCACACAAAAATCAAAAAACACACACAATACACCAGTAAAATTTTTGCTGGTGGGATATCGATAATTTTCACCATCCCGGTACCCTGGGCCACGGTAACACTCTAACACAGCCAGCAAACCCTATACTCACCAAATGTACCATAAACATATCATGCCTCATGTTTACTAAAAACCGATCTACAATTGGTAAACAAATAAATAAATCAACACAATACAAATCAAAAATTGCCGCACTCAAAACTACAGGCGTCCTTCTTCGGCGTTTCACTAACATTATACACTCCTGAGTTAACTTAACGGAATATTCACCTGGATTTAATACATGAATTAAACTTGAATAATTACATGCCTCGGATCACACAAACTTCCCCTAACTTTACTTAAATTGCGCACTACCAAGTGAATATGTCGGCGCTGACCGCGACTCTTAAAACAAACATGCACAATAGTACCTAGAATATATTCTACATATTTCACTTACACTAAATTATATAGTATCACAAGCTTATCAGACTTCCACTTAATCACTGAGACTTATCTCTAAACTTAATCACTTCTCATTATCAATTTCTACAACTATCATTCGTATTCTTTCTCACACTTATAATTTCCAAGAAAATCTTTCCTCCTTTTCAAACTATGCATCTTTTTTTTACCTCCTCATGCTCATATTATTCTGCGCTCCCAATATTTTTTTTCTCTCACTATCCTCTTTATTTTCATACACTAAAAGGAGAATTTATTTTTCAAAACCACTATCCATCCTTAATAATTTCTCCTCATTCTTTTCATATGGACTACTCTCCCTTATTTTTATAACACATATCATTATTATTCTATCCGGCAGCAGGCTAGGTCCAAAAAGGGGGCCGGCATATCACCCCCCCCCGGGGGGCACACACACCGCCAAATAATATATTAACGGCAAATCCTACTATAAAATTATCCGGCGGCGCATCAGCTTTATTTTAATTCACAACTATCTTTAAATTCTCCAAATATCCATTATACTTTTTTCTCCCTCGTCATTCCTGGGGGGGTGACTTCTCTACATATCAGGGGGGGGGGCTCTCCACATCCTATTAATTTTTGGCGTACATGGTAACCTCTTGAAACTATTTTTCCAGCTATCGAGAATATAGGGGCTTCACACTCATCATTTGGGAGAAGGAGGGGGGGTCCCAACATTACCAAATATTATAATAATTCACCTACACTTTCATATCCACCTCAATATCCGGGACTATTCATTTACAAACAGCAAACCATGACTCAGTGCACTATACAAACACAACGGGACAGCTAACAAAACTTCCTTAATTACATGGTTGTCGCTACCAAAAATCCCCGCTAATATAACACTGGATTTCTAAATCTTATCACTACAGTTTAACACTCGCCTTTATCTTTTCTCCATTATAACTTCCTATTCACTTTTTTAGATTGACAACGACCCAACACATATAGGTCCCTTGGGCACCATTTCATCCAAACTTTTATCCTTAACGGGGTAATTACTTTTCACTCTCTAAAATCTAATCTTTACAAAACAGCTTCTTCTATTATCCATAAAAAACTCTACCTATACAGATCACTTTAAATCCCGATCCATGTAAATTTCATTCGGGCTAGGGGTTCAACCATAGGGGGGGGGGGAGACAGTATTGAGCGAGTGCGTGCACACAAAAAACTATTCCTCTATATTCAAACTAAAAAATTCATACATTTCCCATCCAAAATCAAATGGGTTCCTAAATTAAACAAACACCTGATTTAACCCCACCCAAAATACTGGTGGTCCCCATGGTTGATGGGGACAAGAGCCTCTTCCGTATGTAATTCATTAATTGGTTCGGCTATCACCTTAAAACACGTTATTAAACCATTAACACACATATTAATGGCTACAATTTTGTTTTTCGGTAACCACAAATATGGAACATATTACAAACGCCAATTCATTCACACAATACACTGCAAACACAAAACTCCTACACTGCATTCTCAACCTCCAAAAAA
This sequence comes from Staurois parvus, assembly GCA_951230385.1. Lineage (NCBI taxonomy): Eukaryota > Metazoa > Chordata > Amphibia > Anura > Ranidae > Staurois > Staurois parvus. The sequence goes on along the minus strand of CATNWA010017664.1, from coordinate 139,565 downwards.
TTAACCAAGTAACTCATCCTACAAAATCGGCTCTTACCCCTAGGATGTTGTCTTATTTTTCAATGTGCCCAAACCCCTAACTCCCAGTCTCCTTACTTCAATACACAAATTATAATCAACAACCCTACCTTCCTACTACCATATTATTATTTTTAACCCAACAAACTTCCTCCAACCCAGCTCATACCACACATATCAACACTCTCTTTACATCATGCCAATAAGCTAATCGCATACACAGATAATCCATCCTAATGGGCCTGAACTTAAATAGGCAATTTTTCGTAGACCCATCTATGGCAACTATTTCCATCGCATATATGCGGTCCGCCCTCTACCAAATCTCAAAACTATTCGAATTCTCACCATTCCATAACATGCCCATATCTTATTATACATAACTCCGGCCCCCTCACCGATTGGCCTTTTCTGGCCTTAGATCATTCTCCGCGGGGTCATCACTTAAATCACATTATCCATCATATCCTCTTTGGGGGTCTTGGCATAATTTTTTTTTATTCAATCACCCCCATACATTACTACCTCCCATCCATATCAAAATCAATCCATATTATATTAAATACTCTTGGCCACCATTACATACTTCTTTTTTTTATCCCAATTTTCTTCACTTTTCACTTTTAATGCTAAATGCCTCTAACCCATCATCATCTCTCGGCGATCTACCGTTTAACCCGAAACATTTTAAGATCACTGCGACTTTCGTGATCTTCAAAAACATTACTAGAAATACTTTTAATATCACTAGGCTTTAGTATGGGGCGCGTCACATACATACAACCAAACTTGTCCCTCTTTAGAGAATTATTAAACCATCAAAACAACCAGGTTAAATTGGCATCACCAGCCTTACAACAAACGGTGGAAACAATTTAAAAAACAAAATAAAAATATACCCACATCCACCCAACAAAAATAATCAAACCATTTTCAACGCGCGCCGCAATTCTGTTAGACGCAACCCAGTCTACATTTGGCCTGCGCACAAATTCATAATACCGACAGAACGATCCATAGTAACCCCTGTCTCCGCTCCACCCTCCGCACGGCGAGTCGGCGTATCCTATATATGACATTAAAAAGCTATGTAGAGGTCATTCTCATCACATATGCTACACTCATATAAGCTCACACTCATGTCTGTCTTATCCGCGCTCAACCACACCTGTATTTACTCAAATTGCTCTTGACTATGTTGTGTCCCTGTATCTCATATACTACTTTCAGGCACTTGATGTGTGTAATCGTCCAATCGACGCAAGCGCTGCCACCACGGATACGCCTACTCGCGCCACTCAATCCCACGTAACTATAGTATATGTCTAGATGATAAACAAAAAAAGCTAAAAAACAACACAATGCGTGGGGACCCGTCACGGGTCTGTCACCCTCAACCTCAATACCAGAGCTCCTTTATCGCGTTCCTCTTGCGCTCGCCGGAAATTAGAGGAGGCTAACTCCCGACGCGGAACTATCTAAATAAAAAAAAGCGTAGGTGGTTATACCCTAAACATCTAAAAACCGTGACCCTTACTATTTACGCCACGCCATTGCTAGCCCATAACACCCCAAACAGCCCTTATTTCACCCGTAATGTTGACTGGGGACAGTTGTCAGGGATCTCTCTTGCGTCATCTTCCGTGGGCGTGTGTGTAAGAATAGTTGTCGGCTCGCGCTTTGCCTCTGCGGCATCGGCGGGCCCGCAGGGCTTTCCTCGCTATTCTGCGACGCCCTCTCTAGTCACGCAGGCGTTGCTCTCCCTATGATTCCCCCGCCCCCCCCAACCATTAACTACCTCCTACACAGTCTCCCTAGTGCCCTCACTCTTTACATCAATTTAACTTGCCCACGCCTCCCTCATTAATCACGCTCATGATACCTGAACACTATCTCCCATACCTAGTGACTCATACACACAATAACAACTCTCGTCATCTACATGAACTGCGTCCTCCGACCCCAATACACTCCACACCTCCCCCGCCTCCTCTCCTTCCCGACCCTGTGCCCGCTCCCTGTCTAGTACCCCTTCCCCGTCGCCACACCCCCCCCCACCCCCCCCCTTTCTGTGTGTTGTTTTTTTGTTGTGATTATTTTAGTCCCCTCACCCGTGTCACTCTTATATAAACCCTTTGTGTGTTTAACCACCCATCCCTCTCCCCACATAACGGCGAACTGTCAGCTACCAGCAACCTCGCCACAAAGCCCTCATAACACGCCACAGTACGATGTTGTGCTCCCATCTACCCACTCTAGTCTCCATTGACCGATTATACTAGACAGTATCGTGCATCGTACTGCCGGTTCTTATAGCCTTCCTTTCCCAAGCACATATGTCCCATTCTACGCGCACAGTAGCCGCCCCATGTACCCACTTCCTGTACCACCCTATATGAGAAATTCCCATCGTTAAAGCCTGTCCTTCATCACCATTGATAAGTGTGTCTACATCGACATTCTCCCCACCTATCACCCTAATCCCGAGTCTTACGCTTCTCCTACGCACTCAGAGTGTTTACATTCCGTGATCCGACATACCATACAAAACGTCGCCTACTCTGTCTGTTTCTAGACCTGTGTGTCTCTCTTCACAATGTCAACTCACAACCGTCACAATACCTTTCGTGTGTCGTGTTTTTTAGTACATGCTGTATGAGTTGTGTCGCACCACCTCACTTGTTATCATATGTCGTGCTACTCTAGTGTTCTACATAGATGCTAGTGCCATTAACATGTAGTATCTCACTCTTGACTCCTGAATGCTGTGTCAATCCATCCTCGTGTTGTTAGTGAACTCATCACACATATTTTACCCTGTGTAAAAGACGACCCACCTATCTATGTCAATTTTTTTTTTTGAAGTCGTTCCGCCACTTCCCGAAGATACCAGGACTATACCTGATTACGACCTATCTCGTACTTCACAACTATTTCATAAGAACAGTACTGTCACGATCACTTATGATTTGTCTTTGTTCTTTTTTTTTTCTTGTGTGGGTTTTTCCTCTTTTTTTTTTCGACCAACCCTACTTGTATGGTAGTGACGTTGGTATTTCCCTTTGTACTTCATGTCACTCGTGCCTTACAGCTTTTCATCGATTTCTTATATATAGCCGTATGCGTTCCAGATGTGTGGTTTCTATCCATCCTCCCGCCCACTATTGTTCTCCCCATATTCGCTCGGTACTTTCTGTCTGCCCTCCCCTTCCATCTGAACATACCTATCCCCCCCCCCCCAAATCGAAATAAGTCGCGATGCATAGATTTGTTACACGTTATCTATTCACAATCATTTACCACGTCTCCACATGTTCACTGTAACAGGTCTTTCCCTCTCCCGTCATAGACAAACAAAGAGAAAAACAACTAGCATTCCTTAAGTGGTTCTATGGCTAAAATCCCTTAACCACACCGCCGTCCCCACGCAATACCAAGTGTCCTAATGTTTTTGATTGAACAGTTTCTATATATCAGCTTTTTTTTTTGAGTGCCCGCCAACATAAGAAAGCTATTCTACTACAAAACCTGACATTCCACCCCCCCTCCCTTACGTAGACGACGTAACCATACTGCTCATCTCCCCCCAGAGCTCCTGGACCTCCGACCCGCCAACACGCTGTTGTATCCTCTCTCACACCCTCTCTTTCTCGCGACCTCCCGACACCACACCCATCTCTCAACTTCGCTCCACCAATCTACTCCCTCTGTTCTCCACACCACTCCATTGTGTACGCCAGCTCCTACCACTACTCCAACTACCAGCGTCTTCGACTGAACCACTAACGACCATACTCAACATAAACCTAGACCTCCAACAACATCACCCTTGTGTGGCACACGCTCAAATCGTTTGCATCCAATCATTCTGATCTGATCCTCACTCTGATCAGATCTCGTGTCTATCAGCTCTATGTCTGCCCATCAGATCGACAAGTGCAGTCCTATTATCCGCGCACTATATACTCTTACTATCCGCCTCCTAGTATCCCATGTGCTTCAACAGATTTTATCCTCCCTCTATATAAAACAAACCATAGCTTCATGACTCCTCCCACCATCTCCCCGGCCGACACCCACACATCATTCCCCCCGACCGGCTCGATCCTCCACATGTCTAGAACAGCCCTCTTATCCCAATTCCCCAGTGTTCACACTGATCAGTCTGTCCCCATCTAACTCACGTACCACTTACCCAATCCCCCTCAACGTCACCTACATCAACACATAAACACTCATCATTCCCTTCACAGCCTAAAAATAAACCTCACCCCTACTCCAAGACCAATAACATAATCTCTACAAATTCTGTGTGTCACCCGCATTCTCGCGCCAACACTCCTCGACCCGTCCCATTCCACTCAGATCACTGAAGACTATTGTTCCCCACGCATCACTGAAACCTCATTATAACTAATACAGTATACCCACCATATCTCCTACTATACGACTTTGTATCCTCTTCCAGTGTACTAGTGTACTATCTGCGATACTCACATCCTATTCCCTATATACGTGCCTAGACTGAGTCCCACACCTCCATGTACTCTGATGTTCTACATCGTATCACTATACCCAATTATCTCTATTCACCGAATTACCGTAACTCTCCACTCGATAAAATTATGTTTTCAATCCACTAACTTCAATCCTCATTATTTATGCTGTGTCACTCACTCTTACTCTGGCGTAAACTGTCCCTCAGCCCCCCTTCACGACGCACTTTCCGCAACCTCTACCACTACACTCTCTACTACGACATTCCCCCACCCACCTCACTTGTTACCCCCATATCTGTGCCCACTATCTGCCCTACCAATCGCTCCCCTGCATCACAGTCTACACCCTCACATCTCACTCGCGATCCCCCCCATACATACTGTACACTCTGCTGCACCTTATTGCTCTAAGAGATTACTATGACACTACATAACACATTTCGCTCATAATCCAGTGTCCACCACCGACATCACCATGCTGTGCCAACCCACAATATCATCTTGTTGACCTATCGCCCTCTGTGTCTACTATTCATGTGAACAGTCTAGCCTTCCCCTTCAGGTAACAGCGTCTTCTCGCTCATGAGTTGTGATCAACACTTGTGAACAGTACACCCACTCGCATTCGTTGTGCCTCAGTGAGTGACTCCCATTGTTCTGTAGCCATGTGAGTGCACCATCTACACTCGGCTCTACAACACATCAACCACCCTCCTTTGCAGTGTGAAACATCCCCCACGTCTTAACTTGAGCCCTATAGATATTCAGAGAGAGAGATCCATTTGCCGATTCTGTGTTCGCCACATTCACCCTGTACCCTATGCCACGTCGCTATCCCTCACTAATCCTCTTCCATCTCCCCGCACGACGCACTCACCACCGGCTCGTGTATGACTTCTCTCCACCCCCACTAGCTTCTTCAGTTCCTAGTACACCTCGATTTGCCAATCTCACCAGCGTATAATCTGCTCCCCCCTGTCATCTAGTACCACCCATCATGTCCACAGTCTATATGTGCCAGGAAATATGGCACCTCTTGTCGTTCTCTTGTTGAGTTGTCGTTGTGACTACTCAGCACTCCACTCTCTACAGAACAATACAGAGTCCCAGCCTCTCTCGCCCTCTTGTTCATTGCTTACTTGACACTGCGTCACCCCTTGTACACCGTGACTTATGTGGCACCGCATCTCCGTAGGTAGAACGACAATCACGCACTTCTCAGTATCCTCCTCATCAGTAGTCTCTTTTGATGTCCCAGGAATGCTCATAGAGCTGATTCTACCTTATCGAAGCTCGACTATCAATAGAGCGTAAATTCATATAATCTCTAAAAATAGTCCTAGACTCACATATCTGTGGCTAGTCTGACGACGCCGAAGAGTCTTTATCTGAACATTCGCAGTGAGTCGCTGATTCGTATATTCCGATATATTGATTCACCCCCCTCCGCACTCGCTATGAAACCCAACATAGCCCTACCCCTTATCTTCTACTCTTTGAAATCACCGCGATGCTCTTACTATAGTAAAGTCACAATTATGTTATAGTATCCCCACATGAGCAATCTTGAAACACTATCAAAAATCTGTTTTCCATTTCTGGTGACTATAACCGATGTACCCCCACGTGACTCTCACGGCGTAGCAATGTCATCCTCAATCTGTTCGTATAGTGCTCCCCTATACGCCGGGCAGTGATATAAGACTTCCTATCTCTTCTTAGCTCTGCAAACTCTCGTCACCGCTCAGTCGCGCCTGTATGCAGCACTCTCTTCCTTGAGGTGTGTGCCACAAATACCCTCCCACAGTGTCATCTCACACCACACTCCACCCGCTCATTCGTGTCCCTCCTCAAGCACAGAAATAGTGAACCTCGCTCTCCTACCTCTCAACATAATCTAGGTTCGGCTTGACATACAACCATAATAGATCTCGCTCATCCCCCCCTCAAAAGGGACCCCCTCGCAGACTACGCTTTGCCAGATATACACGATCACAATGCAGTTGTGCTCTCGAAAACGAATAATGACCCGGAGAGCTCCCCTTATACTGCCCTCCTCCTGAGTATGCAAGTGGTGACGGCGACGAGACGCCAACGCTAGAGCTAACACCCTCGTCTCCCGATCCCAGAGAAATGTATGCCTCCCTGCCTTATTTCATATGCCACTATGCATACGACTGCTCCGCGCAAAAAGCCAGTACCTAGCCAGCATGTACCCACACCCTATAAGAATACATGCCTGCCTGTCACCAAATCGAGACTACCTGCATTAATAGAATGTCTCAATACCACGCTCAGACACGTTCCAGCTCGCATCATCTCTGTCAGAAGCTATTATGAAAGGAGAGTTATCACATTTAGTTCCATCCTCTTGTGAGAAACGTAATATTACGCAATCGCTTCGAAATCCTCTTCGCGTTCACGCATCCATAATATATAGAACAAAGACTCAAAACGTTAACTGAGACCGGCAGCCCACAGTGAAACAGAATAGCTAAAGTTGTTCCATCGCCAGCCTTCTCACTATGCCCGTTTCTCTCTCTGTAGTTAAAGATAGTTTCCACAAGAAAACCGCGGCACCACACACTGACCACCAAGCGTGCCAATGTACGTCCGTGACTCTCTTGAGATATCTGTATGGTCTTATAATGTAAATAGATGTCCCCGTACTAATCCCCGCCACTCTAATACGTACTCTACAGAACTCCCTCGACATCAGTGACCCTCCTTCCCCCAACCGCGTGTCCTTGCCACGCGCGCCACACCGCTCTTTTCTCGCTCCACATCTTACCCCCGCCTCGTACTGTCCTAATTACCTAAGACGCTTTCCCTAAGTCCTCTGACTACGTATTACCAACTCTCCCAAAAAATAACACTCACACATAAACACAAAAAGACTGCACTAAGACTTCGTAATAGCCAACGACTAACGCTATAAGTAAACTACACACTATTCTCCTTTTATCACGTACGAATGTCAACAAGTTCTACCCTGCAGCACGCAGTACGTAAAAGATCATCCCCATCCGTCACCATAGTTCAAAAAAATTTCTCGACTACAATCCCCCCGCATGTAGCCTGTGGATGTGAACCACTCGCTCTATGCATACTTGTCTTGTTCGTAAATCTAACATCCTCAACTCGCAACGGTATGCACTTGCATGATGTGAGTGGTATACTCGATGTACGTTTGAGTCATCAACAAGGAAGCAGGACGCGACCTGTGTGCGCCACAGATACACCAACAACACAAAACCCCACACCCCCAAACCACCACCATATATATATATATATATATATATCTGCCTTTCTCCTAACGTCGTTTTCTTTTCGTACTATCGCCTGCTTACTACCGACACACAGCAGACCCCGTACGGCATGGGCGCTCACTCCACCTAAGCATTCTTTAAATACAAAGGGGCTGCTACGACCTCTCGGCGGGGGACAGTCTGTCGGTCATTGGGATGTTGAAATTGCTCCGCGGCGCTGTCACAGGGGAGGAAATTTACCTTGACCACTTTGGTCAATCAGGCCGGGCAGGAATCAGCGCCCTAACCGCTGGTGTCTTGTAGGCTGCTATAGTGCCCTCTCTCACGTTTGTGTCCCAAGTGGGAGTAATCGTCGCCCCTGATGGTGGTCCACAGTGGGAGCTACAATCGCGCGCCCATTGCTGATGTCAGCTAGCAGAACTTATGCCATTTGCTCCGGTGCTCACGTGGCCGACGCTCATAGTGCTCCTTGTATCAGTTAGGAGTAAAAGTGCACTACAGGGACCATATCTCCAAACAGGCTACAGCTCAAGTTTTGCGAAGACACTATGATCGCTAGGCACACCATGCAAAACTGTTTACATGACACACAAACTAAGACCCATCAGGGAAATAATAACTAATTTTCACATCTATCAACACCAACAAAACATAGGCAGCATATATCTATACACACACACACACACACACACACACACACACACAATATACACAGACACATGTAAATTCATAACCTACAAATATGACTTTGGAGTATGGGAGGAAATCTGTCTAAACTGGCCGTAGAATATGTATGAACGTCAGTTAGGGGCTAGATTGTAAAGTCCTTGAGTGCAGGGGCCTAGGTGTACAATATACAGTTAGGGCCATATATATTTGGACGCAGGCACAGTTTTAGTTTTTTTCAGATATTTACCAAAACATATTCAAGCTATAGTTATATAATGGATATGGGCTGAAAGTGCACACTCTCAGGTTTACGTTGAGGATATGTACATTCGAATTGGAGGAAGGGTTTATGAATTACAGCTCTTAAGAGTAGCCATCCCCCCTTTTTCAAGGGACCAAAAGAAAAAGGACAATTGAACATCATCATAAATAAAATGTTCATTTTTAATATTTTGTTGAGAATCCTTTACTAGCAATGACTGCCTGAAGTCTGGAACCCATGGACATTACCAAAGACGGAGTTTCCTCCTTTCTGATGCTTTGCCAGGCTCTAACTGCAGCTGTCTTCAGTTGTTCTTTGTTTGTGGGTCTTTTCTGCCTTTAGTTTCATGAGCTGTTCCAAGCCTACTCCACACTTTTTTCTTCTCGTCATTCTGGTACAGATTAATCAGTTTCATCCATCCAAAGACTGCTTTTCCAGAACTGGTCTGGATTTTTTTTTTTTGATGTTTTTTGGCAAAGTCTAATCTGACTTTTCTATTCTTAAGGTTTATGAATGGTTTGCACCTTGTGGTGAACTCTGTATTTGCGCTCGTGAAGTCTTCTTTTGAGTGTAGATTTTGACAATGATACGCCCACCTTCTGGAGAGTGTCCTTCACTTGTCTAGATGCTAATGGGTTTTTCTTTACCACAGAGAGGATGCTGTGATAGCCCACCACTGTAGTCTTCCGTGGACATCCATGCCTTTTTATATTGCTGAGCTCACCAGTGCGTTCTTTCCTCAGAATGTATCAAACTGTTGATTAGGATAATCATAATATTGCTGCTCTCTCTCTGATGGATTTGTTTCGTTTTTGAAGCCTTAAAATGGTCTGTTTCACTAGCATGGGCAGCTCCATTTAACACATGATGTAGGTTCAAAGCAATAGATTCCAAATGCAAATACAACACTTAGAATCAACTCCAGACCTTTTACCTGCTTAATTGATGAAGAAATTACAAAAAGGAGTAGCCCACACCAGGCCATGAAACCGCTTTTGATTCAATTGTCCAATTACTTTTGCTCCCTTGAAAAAGGGGGGTGGCTACTCTTAAGAGCTGCAATTCCTAAACCCTTCCTCCAATTTGAATGTACATACACTCAAATTTAACCTGAGTGTGCACTTTCAGCCCATATCCATTATATAACTATATATTGAATATGTTTTGGTAAATACCTGAAAAAAAACAAAAAAAAAACAATTGTGTCTCTGTCCAAATATATATGCACCTAACTATAAACTAAGATAGATATATAGATATTAATTTGGTGTGACCACACTTTGGCTTCAAACCAGCATCAATTCTTACACATGCACAAAGTCAGGGATTTTGCAGGATTAGTTAGGCGTATGATTAACCAATTATACCAAGCAGGCGCTATTGCTCATCAATTTCATATGAACTAGTCATTAACTGAAACAGACAGCTATGCAGGAGGCTTACAACTAGGTGAGGAACAGCCAAACTCTGCTACTAAGGCGAGGTTGTGGAAGAGTTTCATGTCACAGGTCATACACCAATTCAGAATACATTATTAATCTCATCTCGAAGGAAAATTGTTTTTCAACATGCCTATGATCACTACAGTCAGGTCCATAAATATTGGGACATTAACACAATTCTAACATTTATGGCTCTATACACCACCACAATGGATTTGAAATGAAACGAACAAGATGTGCTTTAACTGCAGACTGTCAGCTTTAATTTGAGGGTATTTACATCCAAATCAGGTGAACGGTGTAGGAATTAAAACAGTTTGCATATGTCCCTCCCACTTGTTAGGGGACCAAAAGTAATGGGACAGAATAATAATAAATCAAATCAAACTGTCACTTTTTAATACTTGGTTGCAAATCCTTTGCAGTCAATTACAGCCTGAAGTGTGGAACGCATAGACATCACCAGACGCTGGGTTTCATCCCTGGTGATGCTCTGCCAGGCCTCTACTGCAACTGTATTCAGTTCCAGCTTGTTCCTGGGCATTTTCCCTTCAGTGTTGTCTTCAGCAAGTGAAATGCATGCTCAATCGGATTCAGGTCAGGTGATTGACTTGGCCATTGCATAACATTCCACTTCTTTCCCTTAAAAAACTCTTTGGTTGCTTTTGCAGTATGCTTTGGGTCATTGTCCATCTGCACTGTGAAGCGGTGTCCAATGAGTTTTGAAGCATTTGGCTGAATATGAGCAGATAATATTCCCGAAGTACTTCAGAATTCATCCTGCTGCTCTTGTCAGCAGTCACATCATCAATAAATACAAGAGAACCAGTTCCATTGGCAGCTATACATGCCCACGCCATGACACTACCACCACCATGCTTCACTGATGAGGTGGTATGCTTAGGATCATGAGCAGTTCCTTTACTTCTCTATACTCTTCTCTTCCCATCACTCTGGTACAAGTTGATCTTGGTCTCATCTGTCCATAGGATGTTGTTCCAGAACTGTGAAGGCTTTTTTAGATGTCGTTTGGCAAACTCTAATCTGGCCTTCCTGTTTTTGAGGCTCACCAATGGTTTACATCTTGTGGTGAACCCTCTGTATTCACTCTGGTGAAGTCTTCTCTTGATTGTTGACTTTGACACACATACACCTACCTCCTGGAGAGTGTTCTTGATCTGGCCAACTGTTGCGAAGGGTGTTTTCTTCACCAGGGAAAGAATTCTTTGGTCATCCACCACAGTTGTTTTCTGTGGTCTTCTGGGTCTTTTGGTGTTGCTGAGCTCACTGGTGCGTTCCTTCTTTTTAAGAATGTTCCAAACAGTTGTTTTGGCCACGCCTAATGTTTTTGCTATCTCTCTGATGTGTTTGTTTTGTTTTTTTCAGCCTAATGGTGGCTTGCTTCACTGATAGTGACAGCTCTTTGGATCTCATCTTGAGAGTTGACAGCAACAGATTCCAAATGCAAATAGCACACTTGAAATGAACTCTGGACCTTTTATCTGCTCATTGTAATTGGGATAATGAGGGAATAACACACACCTGGCCATGGAACAGCTGAGAAGCCAATTGTCCCATTACTTTTGGTCCCTAACAAGTGGGAGGTACATATGCAAACTGTTGTAATTCCTACACCGGTCACCTGATTTGGATGTAAATACCCTCAAATTAAAGCTGACAGTCTGCAGTTAAAGCACATCTTGTTAGTTTCATTTCAAATCCATTGTGGTGGTGTATAGAGCCAAAAATGTTAGAATTGTGTCGATGTCCCAATATTTATGGCCTGACTGTATGTTATAGATGATAGTGATCACATGATCATGATCACCAAAACCCTCAAACGACAAAGTCGTGCCCTGGAGCGACTATGGCGCAAAACCAAATCCCAACAAGCCTTCACCCGCTATAAAATCTGCCTTCGGCACCTACACCTCCTCCCTCCATGCTGCCAAACAGGCCTACTTCTTGACCCTCATCAAGGCCCTCTCCTCCAATCCTCGCCGACTCTTCTCTGCCTTCAAACTCTCTACTCTCTCCACCCCCACCTCCACCCAGCACCTCACTCACCGCCCTTGAGATTGCCAATCACTTCAAAAACAAGATTGACACAATTCGTAAGGACATTGCCGCAACTCACACGCCCTCTCAACCCGTCCCCTCTCACACAGCTACCCCCTTATCCCCCCTCCCCCTCGACATAACCCGCAGGGACTTCGTCGCTGCTCAAACTCTCTCCAACCCCCTTCACCCTCACTCAGCTACCCCCTCATCACCCCTCTCCCACGGCCCCACCACTGCTCTGACCTCCTCTTCCACCCCACCCTACATTCCTCATACTGAAGCTCCCCCCACACTCCGCACCTTTGACCTTACTACCATCGAGGAAGTCTCCAAGATCCTCTCTGATGCCCGCCTCACCACCTGCCCCCTCGACCCTATCCCCTCACAACTCCTACCTCCCTCACATCTTCAATCTCTCCCTCTCCTCAGGCACTTTCCCCTCCCCTCTGAAACATGCACACATCCCCCCATACTTAAAAATCCCTCCCTGGACCCCAATGACCCGAACAACCTCAGACCCATCTTCCTGCTCCCATTTACATCTAAACTACTCGAGCGCCTAGTCTACACCCGCCTATGCTCTCACCTCAACGACAACAACCTCCTCGATCCCCTACAGTCCGGCTTCCGTCCCCTACACTCCACCGAAACTGCCTTACTCAAACTCTCCAACGACCTGCTAACCGCCAAAGCTAATGGCCACTATTCAGTGCTCCTACTCCTTGACCTCTCTGCGGCCTTCGACACAGTCGACCACCCCCTCCTCCTCAAAAAAACTACACTCCCTCGGCCTCAGAGATTCTGCTCTCTCCTGGCTCTCATCCTACCTGTCACAACGCTCCTTCAGCGTTACCTATAATGCTACCACCTCCCCCTCACTCCCCCTCTCTGTTGGGGTCCCTCAAGGCTCTGTCCTCGGGCCCCTTCTCTTCTCCATCTATACCTCCTCTCCTTGGCCAACTCATACACTCTCACGGCTTCAACTACCACCTCTATGCCGACGACACACAAATCTATCTCTCAACCCCCCACCTCACCCCTTTGGTCTCAGCCCGAATCACACACCTACTGAGCGACATATCAGACTGGATGTCGCTCCACTTCCTTAAATTGAACCTCTCCAAAACCGAATTTCTTGTCTTCCCCCCAGCCCGGACACCACCCCCCATTGATTTCTCCGTCACATCCAACAACGCTACCATCAAACCCGCCCTGCAGGCCAGAGTACTGGGTGTCATTCTGGACTCCAACCTATCCTTCCAGCCCCAAGTCCAATCTTTAACAAACTCGTGCAGACTCCACCTCCGCAACATCGCCAAAATCCGCACGTTCCTAACCCCAGAAACCACTAAACAGCTCATCCACTCCCTCATCATATCACGACTCGACTACTGCAACTCCCTCCTCACTGGCCTGCCTCGCCGCTGGCTATCCCCGCTTCAGTCCATCCTGAATACGGCTGCCAGACTCATTCACCTTTCCAACCGCTCTGTCTCCGCCACCCCCCTCTGCCAATCCCTCCACTGGCTTCCGATTGCGCAACGGATCAAATTCAAAATCCTAACGCTGACGTACAAAGCTGTCCACCATACTGCCCCGAACTACATCACTGACCTAATATCCAAGTACCGCCCAGCACGCACACTCCGCTCCTCACAAGACCTCCTTCTCTCTAGTTCCCTGGTCTCCTCCTCCCATGCCCGCCTCCAGGACTTCTCCAGGGTGTCACCCATCCTCTGGAACTCCCTGCCCCAACCCATCAGATTATCACCTACTCTCCTCTCCTTTAGGCGCACCCTGAAAACCCATCTCTTCAGGGAAGCCTACCCCACCCCCTGCTAACTTGCCGACCTCCTCCACTCTTCCTACCACTCCATCCCCCACAGCTATCTCCTCCTGTGCCACCATCCCCTCCCTCCTAGATTGTAAGCTCGTAAGAGCAGGGCCCTCGATCCCCTCATGTTTTGCATTGTATTGGTATTGTTCTGTCACATGTTCTGTCCCCCTTTGTAATGTACAGCGCTGAGCGAACTATTGGCGCTTTATAAATACTGTATAATAATAATAATGATCAGGAACTACTCTAGCTGGTTCCTGATATTTAGTGGGGATTGAAGCTGTCAGTAACAGCTGGATTTAACAAATAGCAGCCAATGCTGAGGGATGGCGATATACGTGTGGATGAGAAGGGGTTAAAGGGTTCATTAAATCTACAGGCAATCGTCCTGTGGAGTGCATGTTTTTTGCAGACTAGACTGTAGAGAATCTTAACCAGACAAAAGTTCCAATAAGATGTTTAAATTGTTATAAACTTTACAGGTCTACCTCAGATATCTCCAATGTAGCCATCTACATCAGTCTTTAAACTGGTAGGAAAGTCCTCCGTGCTGATATACACCTACAGGTAAGCAGCCTATAATGAGGCTTACCTGTGGGCACAATAAATATCTCCTAAACATGCATTGTTTAGGACAGGGGTGTCAAACTGGCAGCCTTCCAGCTGTTGCAAAACTACAAATCCCATCATGCCTCTACCTTTGGGAGTCATGCTTGTAACTGTCAATCTTAAAATGCCTCATGGGACTTGTAGTTTGGCAACAGCTGGAGGGTTGCCAGATTGACACCATTGCACCAGACAGACAGACCATTGACTGTGGTTTAGGAGATACTTACTTTAGTAGTTTGTGATGTCACCAACGCATGTGCACTGAGCTCTCAGAGGATGGCATGGCATCCATTCAGATGCTTTGTGCCATGGCCATGACTCGCACATGTGTGGAGTGACGTCATCCTGGCTCAGCCATTCAAACTCCTGAAGCCAGTGAACCAGGAAGACTGAGTGAATATGGGATACCCGGCAGTGATGGCAGTGCATAGCTGGAGGACTTCGTTTAAAGCAAGTCTGTCATAATGTGCTACTAGTATGAGATTCATACTAGCACATTATGACATTACCTGCACTGGCCCTTTTATTTCCTGTTTTACCATCACCTTAGAGTGCTGGAAAAAGCGAATATGCTATATTCCAGATTTGGCTGTAATACATCAAAACAACATCGATTAGGATTCAAAAAAAAATCTCACCTGATCAAACATATCTGATTGACTGAGCTCTGTTTTGAAATCAGCTGACCCAGCCAACACAAGTCCAGCTACATTTACTTTATCACCAGAAATGAAAAGCTGAACAGCTGTTTCTGCTACTTTTCTGACGTAATTGTGGCGCTTTTCCATTCTTAGACGTGCAAAACGCAAAGCAGATTGCCCTCCTCTACCTGTGAGAAAAAAAAAAAAAAAGTTACTCTTTTGCAATCTTTTTACAACTGCAATTAATTTGCCCCAACCCCTTCTGAGCTGAACTAGATGCACCCCTTCCCACCACAAAACATCCACATACATTCTTAACTCTTGCAGCCAAAATGTTTTTCCTGATCTCTGTGCATGTGCAGTAGAACCCCAAATAAAACAAAACTATGGGGCCAGTAGACACTGCCACAGAATTTTACTGTGTCCAGCTGAGTTCAAAGATGTGGTCAAAAAGGTAGGGAATCTCTGAAAGTTTCCAAAATGTGTATGCATTTTAAAGTGATTCTAAAGGCTAAAAAAAAAACAAAAACAAAACATGTCTATACTTACCTGCTGCATGCAGAGATTTTGCACAGAGAAGCCTGGATTCTCTTCTCAGGTCTCCTGCCGGCACTCATGGCCTCTTCCTCCTGTTGCGTGCCCCCACAGCAAGCCGTTTGCTATGGGGTCACCCAAGCATGCGCACTCCACAGTCGCTGCTTTGTACTTTCATTCACACACAGAGCTGTGGCTTGACCTCACCCCTTCTCTTCTCAATGGCTCACTGGCTGCGACTGACAGCAGTGGGTGCCTTTGGCTCTCGCTGTTGTCGCAGCCTATGAGGAGAGGGTGTTCCAGAAAAGCCAGTGCACATCGCTGGGCGAAAGGGCGCATAGGTGAGTATTGGGGGGGACGGGGGGCTGGGGGGATGCTGCAGAGGTTTTAAGTGTGGATAGAGTAGGAAAATGCTTCAATTGTCTGTCAGTTTGTTTGCTACCTGTGTCCTGAGGGTAATTGCACTGACAAGATTTCCCACACTTCCTGTAGTAGGAAAAGCCCCTCAGACAGGTGTCCCTATTGGCAATTTTTTTTCAACCCATTGTAGTGCAATCAGGCACAGCCTACATGAAAGTGGCAATACTGCTATGAATTCAAAAGCAGTGCAGCACCATTCCCACACCATCAAAAGGAAGCTGCATTAGATGGCAGACTCCATAGTTATTTATGGGACTTTGTAGAGGATCCAAGAGAAAACCAATGGCAATACAGCATAAATGCTACAGTACGTTATAGAAGGCCATAGTTCTACCCAAAATTTTTGACAATACCCACGGTCAAGTCTTGTGAACTAAATGCACTACAAGTACCTCTAGCGTCTAATAGGCTGACCAATACATTTTTCCAAATTACCATGCTTCTTTGGAAGATCCACAGTGAATTTATGTAGCACTTCTCTTGTATTTCCTTGAAGGGTTCCAAAAAGTGCCCCGCTACCATCTATTACAATGAATCCAAATTTGCTATCATCAGACAGTAGAGCCGTGAGAGCCTGTAAAACAAGAAAAATTTGCAGAGTAGCAGCAATGGAGAAAATCAGAAGCACTGTAATAGTAATATAAATAGTTATGTTTGACAATCCAATATAAACCAAACTTGAAAAATCTCCTTTTATTTTGTGATTGCTGCCCGGTTACTGATAATTTTTTCCCTCCACATTTTCCTGGATTTCCCTGCATGCTTTGCAGCTTCCTCTTTGCTGTTTATTTTTCATTTCTAAGAGCTACATATCCCATGCAAGTACTAATTCCTGTACTGAATGTGCCTCCGTAATCTCCTCCTCTCAGTTTGGAGTGCTGCAGTTTGGCCGCAGAATGGGAGTATCTGTTTTTCATGCATTTTACCTGCGGTGCCATAGACTTTCATCAGGTCACACATTTTTGCTGCATTTTTTGAAAGGGCACTAAAGATGCAGTACCTTTTGTGCACTTTCAAAAAACCGCAGCGAAAATGTGCAATCAGACAAAAGTCAATAGGATCATGATTATAAACAAGTAGAAAACGCACGTAAACCATGTGTATACCCCCCAGTGCAGCACACCACTGTAAACCTGGCCGAATTTCACAAAACATTAAGATCACTTAGAGATTGGTAGAAGTAGGCTAAAAAAAAAAAAAAATCCAACTTTACAATAGTGAAAGCTTGGAAACCGCAGTTTATATTTTTTACAAGTTTGCCGCCGTCTTAACTTTTTTTTCTCATCAATGAAAAGCTTTCCAGCATTCTTTTGGATACCCACGAGAAAGTTCTTAACCGGTTGCCTACCAGCCACAGTACATATACTGCGGCAAGGCGGCACCGCTGTGCAAAATCACGTTTACAAACATTATTTTGCATATCAGGTAGGCGCGCCCCCACCCTACCCGCGACGCTGATCGCGGCTGCGGGAGTCAGTCACCTGGTCCCGACCGGAGATTACCCACTGGGTCCTGGCGATTGCCGGCAAACAGTGACACAGAGCACACCTGCATTGTTTACAATACAGCTCTGCTCCCTGGCATGTCTATGTACTGCGCTCCCTGCTCTGCAGTCCGGTCTGCAGGTGTGGCCTGTCCTTACAGCTCCTCCCCTTTCCTGGCATGTGTCCATAGTGCGCTCTCTGCTCTGCAGTCCGGTCCTATCTGCTGGTGTGGCCTGTCCTCGGAGCTCAGCGCGCCCCCTGCCTTCTATAGCCTGCCTTCTGTAAGTTAAAAATGACGACAGATTCTGGGAGTTGTAGTCCTTTTCCTTGATGTATGGTGTCAGATCATTTGATATTCTGGGTGGAGGGGCCCTGTTGGGACTTTATATGATGTACTGTGTCCGCAGTCTTTGGTCATCCCCTGTACTGTGTCCGCAGTCTCTGGTCATCCCCTGTACTGTGTCCGCAGTCTCTGGTCATCCCCTGTACTGTGTCCGCAGTCTCTGGTCATCCCCTGTACTGTGTCCGCAGTCTCTGGTCATCCCCTGTGTACTGTGTCCGCAGTCTCTGGTCATCCCCTGTACTGTGTCCGCAGTCTCTGGTCATCCCCTGTACTGTGTCCTCTGGTCATCCCCTGTACTGTACCTGTACTGTGTCCGCAGTCTCTGGTCATCCCCTGTACTGTGTCCGCAGTCCTGCAGTCTCTGGTCATCCCCTGTACTGTGTCCGCAGTCTCTGGTCATCCCCTGTACTGTGTCCGCAGTCTCTGGTACCCCTGTACTGTGTCCGCAGTCTCTGGTCATCCCCTGTACTGTGTCCGCAGTCTCTGGTCATCTCCTGTACTGTGTCCGCAGTCTCTGGTCCTCCCCTGTACTGTGTCCGCAGTCTCTGGTCCTCTCCTGTACTGTGTCCGCAGTCTCTGGTCATCTTCTGTAGTATTAATGGTGTGAACCTCCTGCGCTCCAAATATCCAAACAATATTTAACCCAGAGGACCAGCTAACATTAAATCATATACCAATGATCTCTATATATATGTAAATAAACAATGTAGCGCTACTCACAAACTAAAAATACATAAATATATACATCCACAAATAATAAACTACCACACTGTATAAATCAGTGTAAACCTCTACAAATACAGTGACACCGTGTACAAATCAGTGAAGTAAATATTACTCAGTGCCAACATAAGTATAAATAAGTGAAATCATGCATATATTACTTCATATAATACCACAAATTCGTGTGATCTACAAAACAAACAGTGATAGTGACTGAAAATATGTGTCTTCCCCCTATTAATATAATGCATATATATGCAATCTATTAAAACTAGAATACCAAACCAATAAGTATCTCCTAAAAATAAACATAGATGCCAAGACAATAAATGTATATACACGCTCACATATACAGTGGGGCAAAAAAGTATTTAGTCAGCCACCAATTGTGCAAGTTCTCCCACTTAAAAAGATGAGAGAGAGGCCTGTAATTGGCATCATAGGTAGACCAACTGTGAGATACAAAATGAGAAAAAAAAATCCAGACAATCACATTGGCTGATTTGGAAAGAATTTATTTGCAAATTATGGTGGAAAATAAGTATTTGGTCACCTACAAACAAGCAAGATTTCTGGCTCTCACAGACCTGGACCTTCTTCTTTAAGAGGCTCCTCTGTCCTGCACTCATTACCTGTATCAATGGCACCTGTTTGAACTTGTTATCAGTATAAAAAGACACCTGTCCACAACCTCAAACAAACAGTCAAACTCCAAACTCCACTATGGTGAAGACTACAGAGCTGTCAAAGGACACCAAAAACAAAATTGGAGACCTGCACCAGGCTGGGAAGACTGAATCTGCAATAGGCAAGCAGCTTGGTGTGAACAAATCAACTGTGGGAGCAATAATTAGAAAATGGAAGACATACAAGACCACTGATAATCTCCCTCCATCTGGGGCTCCACACAAGATCTCACCCCGTGGGGTCAAAATGATCACAAGAACGGTGAGCAAAAATCCCAGGACCACACGGGGGGACCTAGTGAATGACCTGCAGAGAGCTGGGACCAACGTAACAAAGGTTACCATCAGTAACACACTATGCCGCCAGGGACTCAGATCCTGCAGTGCCAGACGTGTCCCCCTGCTTAAGCCAGTACATGTCCGGGCCCGTCTGAAGTTTGCTAGAGAGCATTTGGATGATCCAGAAGAGGATTGGGAGAATGTCATATGGTCAGATGAAACCAAAATAGAACTGTTTGGTAGAAACACAACTCATCGTGTTTGGAGGAGAGAGATTGCTGAGTTGCATCCAAAGAACACCATACCTACTGTGAAGCATGGGGCTGGCAACATCATGCTTTGAGGCTGCTTCTCCGCAAAGGGACCATGTACAGAACAGAATGAATGGGGCCATGTATCGTGAGATTTTGAGTGCAAACCTCCTTCAATCAGAAAGGGCATTGAAGATGAAACGTGGCTGGGTCTTCCAACATGACAATGATCCCAAACATACAGCCCGGGCAACGAATGAGTGGCTTCGTAAGAAGCATTGCAAGGTCCTGGAGTGGCTTAGCCAGTCTCCAGATCTCAACCCCATAGAAAACCTTTGGAGGGAGTTGAAAGTCCGTGTTGCCCAGCGACAGCCCCAAAACACTGCTCTAGAGGAGATCTGCATGGAGGAATGGGTCAACATACCAGCAACAGTGTGTGCCAACCTTGTGAAGACTTACAGGAAACGTTTGACCTCTGTCATTGCCAACAAAGGATATATAACAAAGTATTGAGATGAACTTTTGATATTGACCAAATACTTATTTTCCACCATAATTTGCAAATAAATTCTTTCCAAATCAGCCAATGTGATTGTCTGGATTTTTTTTTCTCATTTTGTCTCTCATAGTTGAGGTCTACCTATGATGCCAATTACAGCTCTCTCATCTTTTTAAGCGGGAGAACTTGCACAATTGGTGGCTGACTAAATACTTTTTTGCCCCACTGTATGAAAAACCCAAATCAGTGAAACATACATATGTGTAAACAATGTGCATTAAAGTGTACAAAACACAGTGCAACCACACTAAAATAAAGGATCAAACTCCAATGTCTGATCAGTGCTCATAAAGTCCAGTTAGTCCCGGAATTCAGGTGGAAACAGCAAATTTAACCCCTCCCCTTGATTCACGGAATATCTGTATGCGTTGATTGTGGATCAAAGCAATTTATATGCACAACAATTTATTGCCGCCAACCAAAATTCAAACCTTGCCAGACCAGTCGCATGGAAACCCATTACGGTTTTTGAATTTACATTTTTTTTGGGCCTAACCCTCAACATGGGCATTACAAAAAAAAAATGAATTGCGTTTGTATTGGTCCACAGACCGGATTCATCATATGCCTGTGTTCTCTCTGCTGCCATGGCCAGGCATAGATATGAGAGTATAATGTGTTTTATGCATTTCAACAACAATACACTCTGTCGTCCTCAGGATGACCCTGAATTTGACCGGCTCCACAAAATTCAGGCCCTTATGAATCACCTTAACCAAAAATTTGCAGATGTATAGCTATACTCCCCAGTAACAAATCTGTGTTGATGAGTCCCTGATTAATTTTTCTGGCCGCCTTGCATTCAAACAATTTCTCCCCAGCAAGTGTGCCAGATATGGGGTCAAGATGTAGAAGACCTGTGAGAGGACAACAGGCTATACTTATAAGTTTAGGTTTTTACGAGGGAAAAGAGTCACGTGGAGCCCCCCGGATGCCCAGACCACATGGGGAGCAGTGGCAAGATAGTTTGAGACTTGGTGTCATCCTTTTTCCATATGAGGTACCACTTATATGTGGACAATTTTTATTCAAGCGTGCCACTCTTTAGACATTTGTTCAATCTTGGAACTGGCGCTTGTGGCAAAGTATGACCTAATGTGTGCCCACCAATAGAAGTGGGTGGATGCAAAGTGGTATATTCTAATGGTGGGCCTACCACACACTTTTTCTGGCAGAGATTTCTTCTTTTTCCATTCAGCACACAGGCTACATATATATTAAAAAAAAAAAAAAAAAAAAAAAAAAAGAAGAAGAACATAGCATATAACCAACAAGGATCAGAGATGTACTGGTACATCACTGGACTTTGAATGGTTATACCAGGATGATGCCTACAGCTGCAGGCATCATCCTGGTATAGTTTTTTTTCAGCCCGCAATCGGCTTTCATGTAAAAGCAATCCTAGTGGCTAATTAGCTGCAGGATTGCTTTTACAAGCAACAGGAGATAACCCCCCCCCTCCCCCGCTGCCTTCCACGGCCTTCTCGGGCAGTCCCATGCCATCGGGGGAACCCGAGAATGCAGCCGGTGTTTCTGCCAGCTGACCATAGAGCTGATTGGAGACCAGAGTGGTGCCAATCATCTCTATAGTCTAAGAATTCGGAAGCTACGAGCATTTCATTTCAGTTTCGCAGGATATAAACAGCACCATTTGTAAATTGGGAAAGCATCTGATCACAACGATTATGGTTTGTTTAGATAATGTAAGGGCAGAGGAGATATCCAGAGTCAGATAGACGCTAGATTTCTCAAAAAAGAATATATGACAATGCCCATTGAAGTTATAGGGGATATTTGCATTCCCTGTGATAGCATCAAAAGTGATAAAAAAAAAAAAAAAAAAAAAAGTAAAAAAAGTAAAAAAGGTACAGTGTAAAAAAAAAAAAAAAAATCTAAATAACTAAAAAAAAAAATAAAAAAAACTCTCGCCTCTCCCACACGCGCACACCTGTGTGCACAAGCATTGACCCTGTGCCTGTATGTAAACAGCGGTTGCACCATGCATGTGAGGTATCGCCGTGAACGTCAGATCAAGGGCAGTAATTCTAACACTAGACGTCCTCTGTAAATCTAAAATGGTAGCTTTTAAAGGGTTGCCTATAGATATTAAAAATGTATGCAGTTTGTCGCCATTGCACGGGGCATGTGCAGTTTTAAAGCATGTCATGTTTGGTATCTATTTACTCAGCATACCATTATCTTTTATAGCTTACCAAATAATTGGCCAACATATTGTGTTTTTGTGCATTAAAAGTAAAAAAAGTGTATTTTTTTGTAAAAAATTTGCTTTTCAAAAAAAATCACTGAGTGAGTACTATGTGCCATAAAAAATTGTAGTACCCCCCATTTTATTCACTAGGGTGTCTGCTTTAAATACAAAAATAGATATAATGTTTGGGGGCTTAAATTAATTTCCTAGCAAAAAACACTGATTTTTTTCATGTGAACAAAAAGTGTCAGAAAAGGCTTGATCTTCAGGTGGTTAGAAGAGTGAATGATGTATGGCATAAATTTCTAATGCTGGGCATAAAACACCCCACCCCCCAAAACGACCTTTTTTTTTGGAAAGTAGACACCCCAAACTATTTGCTGAGAGACATGTTGAATCAATAGAAGAAATTTATTTTTTACCACAGGTTTTTGGAAAATGACTTTTCACTATTTTTTTTTTTTACATACTGTCACCATGCAGTACAGCGTCATCATATAACTGGCATGGCGGTTAACAGGGACACTGACTGGTGACAGTATGAAAAAAAAAATATATATATTTTTTTTATTTATATTTAATTTTTTACATTTTTTTTTAGTTTGTAATTTTTTATTACAAACTTTTTTTTTTTTCATTTTACTTTTTTTTGAAGTATTTTTATATGACCAAAGTAGTACAATGTTACCATAGTAACACTGTACTACTTTGGGGAAGTGATCAGTATTTTTTATTTTTTTTATTTTTTTTTTACACATTTTGCTTTCATAGCTATAAGCAAGCAATTTACCTGAATGAAATCTGTACTACTTTCATAGCAAAGAATTCATAATGAAATTTTTTTTTTTTTTTTTTTTTTTTTTTTGTGCTTAGCTGTGATATGGTCACAGCTAATCACATGACATGTGCATGTGATTAGCTGTGACCATTCACAGCTAGGCACTAGTATACAATGGATGGCATCATGAATGAAGCCATCCATTGTATACAACTGTCATGTGACCTGCTGTGATTGGTCATAGCAGGTCACATGGTACCAGCAACGGGAGCCGCTACTCGGATCTGTCATCGGCCGTGTCCGAGGTGCACGGCCCATGACAGATCCCGCTGCTGCGCCGCTCTGCATTACCACAAACGTCGCATGTGCGGGAGCACGCCAAATGGCGTGCACCCGGAATGAAGAGGCACATCTGAAGCCGCCAAACGGCCATTGGCCGGGCGGCTAATGGTTAAATGATTTACTGCTCACACATGCCATAGGTGTATGTGGAATTACTCTCCAAAATACATTCTGCTGCTTCTCCCGAGTATGGGGGTACCATATGTGAGACGTTTTGGCAGTCTAGCCAAGTACAGGACCCCAAAATCCAATAAGCACCTACAGGCTTTTAAAGGGCTTTATTTCCTCATTACACTTCCAGACTACCTATCACAGTTTCGGAGGCCCTGAAATGCCAGGATAGCACCTAACCCCGGCAAATGATCCCTTTTTGGAAAGTAGACACCCCAAGGAATTTGATAAGCATGGTGAGTATTTTGCAGATCTCATTTGTTGCCACAAGTTTTTAGAAAATTAAGAAAACAAAAAAAAAACATTTTTTTCTATTTTTTTCATATTTCAAAACCTTGTGAGAAAATTTGATCTGCAAAATACTCGCCATGGTTCCTTTTAAATTCCTTGGGGTGTCTACTTTCCAGAAAGGGGTCATTTGGGGGGGTTGGTGCTATCCTGGCATGTGAGGGCTTTTGAAACTGTGATAGGTATTGGAGGAAGTGAAGTAAGTTACGCACCTTCAGGCTTTCAAAGTGGTTATTGGATTTCAGGCTTCTGTATGTGGCTAGGCTCCCAAAAAGTCTCACATGTGGTATCCCCATACTTGGTAGAAGTAGCAGAATGTATTTTGGGGTGTAATTCCACATATACCCATGGCTTGTGTGAGAAATAAATCATTTAAAATGACAACTTTGTGCAAAAAAAAAAAAAACTTGCGGAAAAAAAATAAATCTCTCATGGACTCAATATGCCTCTCAGCAGATAGCTTAGGGTGTCTACTTTCCGAAAAGGGGTCATTTGGGGGTGTTTGTACTATCCTGGTATTTTAGCACCTCAAGAAATGTGATGGGCAGTCAGAAAGTAAACGCTGTGTAAATTCCATTATCTATACCATAGTTTGTAGACGCTATAAATTTCACACAAAGCAATAAATATACACGTATTGGGATATTTTTTTAACCAAAAACATGTAGCAGAATACATTTTGGCCTAAATTTATGACAAAATTTTAGTTTTTTTGGATATTTTCATGACCAAAATGAGAAAATTGTTTTTTTTTCAAAAAGTGTTTTTTTTCTTCAAAACGTTTTCTGTTTATAGCGCCAAAAATAAAAAGTGCATAGGTGATCAAATACTACCAAAAGAAAGCTCTATTTGTGTGAAAATAAGGACATAAAATTTAATTTATGTACCATATTGCATGACCGCGCAATTGTCCGTTGAACTAGAGCAGCGCTGTATAGCAAAAAAATGGCGCAAATTGCAGTATCTATACCATAGTTTGTAGACGCTATAACTTTCACACAAAGCAATCAATATACACTTACTGGGATTTTTTTTTTACCAAAAACATGTAGAATACATTTAGGCCTAAATGTATAACTAACTTTGAGTTTACTAAATATTTTTTATAGCTGAAAGTAAAAAATAGTTTTTCTTCAAAATTTTTGGTCTTTTTTTGTATATAGCGTGAAAAATAAAAGCGCACAGGTGATCAAATACCACCGAAAGAAAGCTCTATTTGTGTGAAAAAAAAGGACGTAAATTTTGTTTGGGTGCAGCATTGCATGACCGCGCAATTATCAGCTGAATTAGTGCAGCGCCGAGTAGCAAAAAGAGGCCTGGTCAGGAAGGGGGGTAAAGCCTCTGGAGGGCAAGTGGTTAAAAAAATAGTCTCCCTGGATCCACCCTGCCCACTCTTCTATATCAACAGATAGTTTTATAAAAATGGGAATCCTCCTGCGCTAAAGGAAGTGACCCCGGAGGAAGTCATGAGGTTCAATGACGTAACGCGTAGGTACGCCATGACGCAGCTTCCAGAGCGTGGTGACGCACTTCCGGCGTCGGACGCCATCTTGGTGAACCTGAAAGTCCCCTATTCATGCAGTACACCCTAGCATGAGGAATCTGCTGTTGCACTCTTGCCAAAAGTGAGTGGTCATTTTTTACTTTTGGATTATTACATTGAGTTTATATAGCGCCAAAGGGTTTACTCAGCGCTGTACAATAGAGGGGGGGGCGCGACAATACAAGAAACAGAACAGCAACAACAACAGTACACGAGAAGTTAGAGGGCCCTACTCTTTTCGAGCTTACAATCTAGGAGGGAGGAATAAAGGAATATTCTATACATACTACACTATGGAGGATCTATTTTCTCTCATCTTGTGGGGTGAGAGATATGCTTGACAGATATATTCTTCCCCTGAGGCCTAGTATACCCTATGGAGTAAGTGGGAGAGGAACGACAGGTCCCAGAATCACCTGCCACGGTTGGAGTAGGATCCAGGGAGATCCTGAAAGTGAAGTGGCCTGTTGGGTCGCCTAAGGGAGGTGAGGAGGCAATCTATCCTTTGAGTGTGCTGACACATCCACAGATACCACCACTGAGTTGGTTGGAACGACTTGCGTTTGCGGGAGACTTCTGGCGAATAATCAAAACAGTAAAAGCTTGTGACCATCCAGTTGCAGGGACTGTGAGTTACGAAACGAATTAAGAATGGCTACTCGGTCAGCGTAGTTAAGATATTTAACAATTGTAGACCGTGGCGTGCGTTGATCATTCGAGGGGGCACCTAATTGATGCGCCCTTTCGACCTGACAATGTGTCGTGATTCCCAGTGCTGCGGGTATACGTTTAGAGCAGATTTCAGATAATTGACCTGAACTGTAGGATTCTGGGAGGCCCACAACCCGTAGATTATTCCTACGCGAGCAGTTTTCTAAGTCATCCAGTTTTTTTTAGGATGGTCTGTTGCTCACGTTTGGCTTGTGTAGAACGCGCCTGCATAGCTTGAAATTCATCCTCTAGGTCTGAGAGGCGGTGTTCAACTTCGGTTATGCGTTTGGCATTTTCTCCCAAATCTGAAGTGCCTCCAGAGAACAATCAAAGGGGGGAGCGAGGGGAAAGTGAAATGGAGGGACTATGGTCAGGAAAGTGTCAGAAAGGCTGTAAATTAGAGCTGCTAGATGTGGCAAACCAACTGGCTGAGAGAAGGGAGTGAGGGCTAACAATCAGAGAGAGGCAGTGTGACTGAGGGATGGATGGATCGTTGTGGGGATGAAAGGGAGCATGTCGGGATAAGATGGAAAGGAGGATGCTGAAGACGAAGAGACAGATTAAGACACCTGGAGATGGGAGAGACAGGGGTTATGGAACTCACTTGTAGGAAATAGAAAACAGACCAAAGTGCGGGAACTGTTGGCAGGAAACTGCAAGGGCCACCCATGCGTTAAGATGGGGGGGGGGGGTTTGAGTTATTAAAAAAAAAAAAAATAGGTTGTCCAGATATCAGATAATGTAGATTCCAAGAGTGTAGCAGTACCAGGATTGGGAGAAAACACCTTGCTGAGGGCCCATGGACAGGCACAAAGGGAAGAGTCAAAATATGGAAGAGCTGAAAACCATAGATCTGAAATTCCCTTAGTTCAGGCAGCTGAAAAGGCCAGATGTCCCCCAAATTTTAACAGTGGGGCTACTGCTTCAGTGTAAGGAGGTGTCAGACTGGCTGTCTTGGACACCCAGGACTTGCAAAGAACTAAACAGAGGACTTGCTTTTGAAGGGAGAAAATAAGTCTCCTGGAACTTGACTTTCTTCTTAGAGAGAGTGCTTTTTTCACTCGTGATTTTTAATAAAAGGTGTCTAGTGACTCAGTAGTTCTCCGTCAAAAAGCATTTTTCACAGACTGTCTCTACAGACCAATTCTGCAGCCAGCGGATCCTGAGCATTGATACAACATGAGTTAGTCTGGCAGCAATTTTTTCCGCACAGAGTCTGCTAAACTGTCTACGCAATAGCCCAAATCTACTGGAAGGAGCTCCGATTTGTAGAGTAGTGAAGGATCCATCAGGACCAATCTAGTCCAGCAGACGGCAATGGTTCTAATGATAAACAGGAGCGCACCCCATCCACCAAATCTTTAATGGTTTCTTTTAACTTGAGGGCAGATAGAGGGTGGCCTGCCCATCCTCCCTCATTGGAAAGCAACATCACCTTGGATGAATCAGATAACGCAACAGGGGATGCAGACTTGTGGTGCTTACACCTCTACATCCTTTGGTCTCTAATAGCAGACTTTCCCCATATGGTCTGCTGCAGAGGTTCAAAACCTTCTCTAGATACAGAGGAGTAAAGGGGAGTACCAGAGGAGAGAAGGGAAGACTGAAGTGTGAAGAGGTCCAGAGCTCCAGGTGCAGTTAAGGAACCCTTAAAACCTTAAAGCTGGCTCACTCAGAATCTTGTGCAATTCTGCATGGAAACCAATCAGCTTCCAGGTTTTATTGCTAAAGCTTAATAGAACAAGCTGAGGTTAAAAGCTGATTGGCTACCATGTACAGGTGCACAGATTCTAAGTGAACCAGCTTTAGTAAATAAACCCACTGTGTGCTGGCTTGCTAGAGTCCATTGCTGACCCCTGTTACATGCCACTGCTGTGTCTTCCATTGGTGGGTTCCGGTTCCCGAGGTGCTGTTGAGGGTGACTGCTCCAAAAGCTGCAATTCATTTTCTGCAGTGCAGCCATAGGGAGAAGGGATTTCGCCATCTGAAGGACCAAGTCATCAGTTTTGCAATAAACTGGGATCATAAACCAGAAACCTACTCTCAAAAGAAAAAGATCATCCATCACCTACGGACACACACAAAAAAAACCACAGAGGATTGGTGGGAGCTGGAGATAAAATGAGCTGTCCTAACAACTTTGTTTCCTAGTAGCTTCACCTGAAGG
Source organism: Staurois parvus (assembly GCA_951230385.1). Taxonomy (NCBI): domain Eukaryota; kingdom Metazoa; phylum Chordata; class Amphibia; order Anura; family Ranidae; genus Staurois; species Staurois parvus. The sequence continues at coordinate 110,770 of CATNWA010017664.1, read as the reverse complement.
TGGCAGCATATGATCCATTGTCATGGTGTAAAGGAGCTGGTGTCCTGGAATGTACAATTAAAAATTGGAATTTTGGAATCCATTGAGGGACACAAACTAAGATACTGTCAAGTTATCCTGTTGCATACAGGAGGACTGAACAATGGCAAACCAAAAATGTGTAGACCAACCCTGGAAACACCCCTCTCTCTCCTCAGTTTTCTAGTTTCCTAGGAGATTTGGATGTCTTTTCAGCTCGGCTGAGAAAGTTTAAAGGCAAATTTGTCTTTATTCCATTTGTGCATTAAATTTTACAAGATAGAGTAATAGGAATAGCGATAACATATACATGTCAGTAAATATACAGAAATCACAAATGGGGAGAAAATCCATGAGAGTAAATATAAATAGTTTCAGACATCGAAACGATATAAGGATCAACAGCGTTTCACATATACACACACATATATATTTATATATACACACATACATATACATATATACACATACATATATACACATACATATATATACATACACACATATATACATATATATATATATACACACACACACATATACACACACACACACATATACACACATACACACACACACACACACACACACACACACACACACACATATATATATATATATATATATATATATATATATATACACACACACACACACACACACACACACACACACACATCACACACACACACACATACACAGAAAAACACAGTTTCAAAGGGGGTATCCCTAGGTAAGACTTGAACAAAAAGAAATACCTCCGTATATGAACCCAACTAAGAGAAAAAAGACGAAAAGAATATAGAAAGAAAAGAGAGAAGCCAGTATTAGGGACAGTAAAGGACAAGAAGGGAGAGGGTCGGGAGGAGGGGACGGCAAGAGGCAGAGTCAAAGTGATCCACCACCAGGACCCCAAGGGCGCGACTCAACAGCCCGCAGCCAAACGAGGACAGTAAGGCCAACTGGTGGTCGTTGTAAAATGAACCGGATAGACGGGGCACAATGCAATTAGGACATAACAGGGAAGCACAATTCTCAAAGGGTCAAAGAGGAGGAGAAATGGATCCAGACTGACCACAGTAACTTATGTTTATCATAGGTATCAGTGGAAAATGCCATTTTCAAAGAGAGGGGTGTCAATTGGCAAGCCGCAGATAGAATGAAATGCACAACTTTTCTTTTGTGCTGCCAGTGAGCCCGGCAATATGGAGAGGAGCGCAATCTCCAGCGAGGAGGCCAAGGACTCGCCATAGATCTTGTTATATACATCAAAAATTTGACTCCAGAAGGGTTGTACCAGGCCACAATCCCACCAAATGTGGAGCTGTGTACCGACATCCTTGGTACAGCGCCAACAGAGGTTGGAAGTATAAGGAAATATTCTGTATAGGGAAAGGGGGTCCCTGTACCATCGAGAAAGGAGCTTGAAGTTCTTTTCCTGTGAATAACAGGAAAATGGACACTTTGTGAGGGAAGTGGGACGACGTAGACCAGTCCTCAGCCGAAATGTCTCTATCCCACGCCCTAGTAAAGGGAGGAAGCTCGGAATGAAGAGCATTGTGTAGTACTTTGTAGAGGGAAGCCAAGACATGTTTCCGAGGTTCAGAGTGGGAACACAACCGTTCAAACTCAGAGGGAACAATGAGTGTGAGAGGAAGAGTGTAAATGTTTGCAAAATTAAGATAAATGCAAAGTGGTCAACTAGCCCCTAGGACCTCCCTGCAAAAGCGGAAGACCTGTACAGAGCAAATAAAGTTCCGAGCTACGCGTCATGAGGCGTGCAAAAAGGGACAGATAGAGGATCCCAACCCTTGTGGAAGAGAGGGGTTATCAAATAAGGATGATAGCAGTGAGGGGTCAGAAGATAAATGTGCAATAATGCCATGTTTATACCAAAGCCGTAGCACAGCCACAGTTAGTGGGGACAAGCCAGAGAAACACTGAAAGTAGTGGCCATAGTCCCATGGCAAGGCTCAAAGATCAACCTGGGATAGATCTTGTTCTATCATGCAAGAGGCTTTACGGAAGGGTCTGGGGAACCAATCAAGCATCCGGGCAAGTAATGCAGCTCTATAGTATAGCTCCTCTCCCAAGTTTTGGATAAGTAAGAAAGTTATATTTTAACTTGGAGAACCCTTGATGCCAAATCTGATCGAGAGAGAACATAGACAGAGAAAAAAAAACTTCTAGGTATAGAGATCAGTACAGTCTGGAAAACGCAGTAACTTAGGTAAGGTATCCATCTTAAGGGTGTTGATGCGTCCGAACCAGAGCAAAGCAGAAGCACCCCACAAAGCCAGATCTTTACGTAAATGTGAAAGCAGGGGCAAATAATTAAGAGAATATAAACCATTAAGATCTGAGGAAATCAAGACCCTAAAGATATGTAATGGCCTTTGGTCACTACTGAAAAGAGAAATTAGTTTGTAGGTTTGTCAACACATGGTGAGGTAAAGATATATTCAAAGCCTCCATTTTAGAGATAGAGTTTAAAGTTACTGAATAAACCAAATCTGTGAAACTTGTGGAATAGACTAGGGAGTGAGATTAGTGGATGTTGTTGTATGTAAACCAGGTCATCTGCGTATAAGGATAGTTTGTGGTGTGAGGAGGGAGTGCGGATACCCAGGATCGAGTCGTTAGCTGGTATGGCTCTCAGGAGATGTTCCATGACCAAAACAAAAAGGGGAGAGAGGGGGCAACCCTGTCTGGTCCTGTTCGATATGGGAAAGGACGAAGAAACCGTACCATTCACCAAGACAGATGCCGAAGGACGAGAATAAAGCGAGAAACAGCGAACCCAGACCTATCTACTCTAGAGTAAAGCGTTGAAAGTGATCAAAGGCCTATACAGCGTCAAATGAGAAGAGGCAAACCTTTAAGCAGTGTTGCTGGATATAAGAGAGAAGATGGATTGTTTTAGAAGTATTATCCCTAGCTTCTCGAATGGGGACAAAACCAACTTGATCATGGTGGATCAAAGTTGGTAGAAAGGGTGATAGGCGGTTCGCTAGGAGTTTTGCAAAAAGCTTAATATCTAGTTTAAGTAAGGAGATTGGGCAAGAACTTCCACAAAGAGAGGGGTCCTTACCTGGCTTAGAAATGACAGAAATATTGGCGGACAAAAAAAGCTGGAGAGGGCACATTGGAGTCGTCGATAACATTAAAAGCTAAGGCTAGAAGAAATTGAGAATAATAGCGTTCAAAGGCAGAAGAGATTCCTCTGTTGTGGTAGAGTTTAGCATCATCCGGAGAAAGTCTGCCCGAGGGCTTACCTGACCTTCAGCAGGAGGCCCTGCGTCCCGGGGAGACGAAGAGGGAACAGACGCCGGCGCCATCTTGCTGGCAAGGGGCGCCCGAGGCCTCAGCCTGGATGCAGGGAAATTAGCCTGCAAGGAGGACCGGGCCGGGAGCTATGCGGGAATGCTGCCTACAGCTCCATGTGCCAAGCCCCCATCTGATAAAGTTTAACCATATTTTGGGCAGCCTTTCCTTTTTTTCATCCAGGCCAGAATGCCTCAGTCTGCCGGAAGCTGTACAAAGAGCATGAATATAAACACAGGGAGTGGGTGTAAGGAGATATGTCTTGTCATCCATTTTGTAGAATGCCTCCATTACTAGATGTGTGAACAGTTAGAAAACGAGAGAGGAGTTACAAGCGAAACTGAGATTTTGGTGTCTGGAACTCTATTTCTACCAGGCCTGGTGGTGAAAAAAACGAGGAGAGGGGGGCTACATACATAGGCTGATTCCCATCAGTGGGTACCTCAATGGACTCCAGGAAAAGGAATTTACAGCGAGTACAAATAAAAAAAAACAATTAAAAGACACAGGAATTGGAATACTGTCCTCAGGTCCCAAAGCAGTCCAATTGGTGGTGGAAAAAAAATGTTCCAACAGATTCAATGTGAAGGCCGGGTATGGCCTGCAGTAAACGCCACATTGACAGTACAATGTCTGAATTTGAAACCAGATGGGTCCAAGACACTACCAGATCGGTAACCTACTAATACGACCAGAGGAAGGGCACAGAGTATCGTATCAACCTACTGCCCAAGATTCAGAGAGAACTGTCAAAGTGAAATGGCTCCATGCAGATGACAACACTGAACTTGAACCACTAAGTGTAATCAGCCAAATACCCATCAAAATATAGGTTAAACAATAGATTCACACGTAGGGGATAGAAAACCCATAACCTGATGACAAGAACTGGGCAAGCCCCTAAAAAGAACAGATCTCAAGAAGGAACATATGATAGGTCTAGGTGAGGATAGGTCAAGGTGAATGCCCAATCACTCTAAAGGGCAAGGCGTAAGCCCTTTACACCCATGATGCCTTGGAATCAAGGGCAAAAAAAAAAAAAAAAACAAACACTTTCTAAAGAGGTTATCTGCCCAGAGAACTAATCTCGCCAAGCCCGACTCACCAAGGACAACCCAGAATCCACTAAACCACTATAGTCTGCAAAGGGTGGTAGACAACTAAATCTACCAGAAATTCATTTAGATTCCACGTTAAAGTTAGACACCATCCTACCAAGATAGAAACAAAAAAAAAAAAAAAAAAAAAACCTAATACATCCTCTTTGGCATGGAATAGATGAAGCTGAAGACAGTCCAGGAGTCCTGCAGAAGAACCATCCTATCGCTGACCTATAGGTCTAAAGCTTTTAAAGCATCATCTACAGACAATTTTGGCTACCGAAGTTTGTCACTGTTTTACAGGTGTGCATAATTTTATGGTTTACAACTACAGGACATCTGCACTTCAAAATTTATGCTGGTAGCTTAGTTAAAGTGGAGACGTAGCTCCTGGACAGCTGCCAATGCAGAGATGGTCACCTGTTAAAAAAGGCCGACAGTAAATTCTCTATTCACACCTATAGGGAACAATGTGGCAAAGCTTACTATAGAAGGGATTTGTAGTGTAGTTCCACCGCAGCAGAGTGCTGGAGGTTGCCTATGCCTACCCTAGAGCTTTTAGGCCAAAAGAGATAGATAGATATACATACTTGATGCTGACAAAAATATGCAGCCTCACAGAACTGTGCTTTTTTTCCATGGGGCCACATATTTGCATTCCTGTCTTTGTGCTGGGAGCGCACCGCATAGCTCACTCCCAGCACAAAGACCGGGTTGTCACTGAGAGTCCCGGGTCCCGTTCTAACGATTGGGACCTGGGACTCCCGATTTTTCTCTCTATGAATGGAGTAGAGTGATACATTGTATCTCTCTAACTCCTGGCATAGAGGGGAAAAAAAAAATGTTTGTCAACCACTTGCCTACCAGGCATTTTCAACCTTTTCCTGCCAGGCCAATTTTCAGCTTTCAGCGCTGTCACACTTTGAATGACAATTGCGCGGTCATGCAACACTGTACCCATATGAAAGTTTTATCATTTTTTTTTAGACAGATAGAGCTTTCTTTTGGTGGTATTTAATCACCTATGGGTTTATTTTTTTTGCTAAAACCAAAAGCAACTGAAAATTTTGAAAAAAAAAAGTTTTTGTTTTAAAATTTTGTAAATAAGTGATTTTTCTCCTTCACTGATGTGCGCTAATGAGGCTGCAGTGATGTGCATTGACGGGCATCACTGATGGGCACTGATAGGCGGGACTGATGTGCACGGACGGGCACTGATAGGTGGCATTGATATGTGGCACTGATAGCTGGCATTGGACAGGTCGCACTGCTGGGGCTACACTGATCTGGGCATCATCAGTGCCCTGATGATCAGTGTACATGTCCCCTCTGAGGAATGCCGATTACCAGCTCTCCTCTCCTCTGTCCGCGTGACAGTTCGTGAGAAGAGAAATATCGATAACCGGCATTTCCCTATTTACATGCGATCAGCTGTGATTGGACACAGCTGATCACATGACCGAGCCGACATCTTCGGCTCTTTCCGTTGATCCACTGTGTCCGAGGGACACAGTGCACCAATCACCACGCTGTGCTCTCCCGGAGCCGTGCACGCGCGGTTAGAGTGGGAGGACATCATGTGACGTCCTCCCAGAACGAGAGAACCGCCTTGACCCTGTCACTACCTTATGTGGCGGGAGGGAGGCGGTTAAAAAAAGATTAAAAAAAGTTTGATCTAGTTCAGTGCCAGGGTAAGGGTTTGAGTCAAAGGTCAGAATTTAAAAAAAAAAATAAATTGGTATTCGTGTCAGTCAGTATGTTTTAGGTAAACAAAATGTGCACTATTGTTTCTGGGCTGTACTACGGGTACAAACAACAAATAACATACACATATATGGTATCGCTGTGATAGTCAAGAGCTGGAAAATTTATTTTGGGTTGTTCTTTGGTGGTAGTAACAAGAAACAGTTAAATTTTAAATTTTTTACTATTTTGGCCAGTTTTCCTTTGATAAAAAAAAAAAAAAAAAAATATCAGGAGATATCCATCATCATTTACCACCTAACGAAATCCCAATTTGTCCTGAAAAAAAACAAGGTATAATTCACCTGGATGTACAAAGTAGTTGTGATGATATGTAAGGTTTTACAAATACATGTCAAACGTTGCAAAATTGTGCTTAGGCATTAAGAATTGTTTTATCCTTAGTCATGAAGGAGTTAAACAGTTATTCAAACTCTGCAGCTACTTCACAAGTGTTTCTTACAGAGCAGAGATTCTCAACCAGGGATCTGTGGAACCTCCAGAAGCTGCTAGGAGTTTTTTTTTGAATAATGGCGATTAGATGTCTGTAAGTTCAGGTTCACAAACTTCAGTTTGGGTGCACCGCAATTTATGCACATTTTACACACAGTTTTAAGTGCGCTCCCAATGAGTTCTATTAGATTGCTCAGTTTCATGAAAGCACATCAAAGCCCTGCATGCTGCATCTTTGATGAGCTTTCAGAAAACACCTGGTCTAACAGATGTCAATGAGAGTGCACCTAAAGTCGCAGATACAATCATGCTGCATCCAAAACTTCAGTGCACAGGCGTGAACCTGGTCTTAGACAGCTAAAAAGATATGTCATGTTATTGACTTTGGACCTGTGTAGGCACAATTAAAGTCAATTATAGTCAATAAGGCATAATTCAAAGAAATAGCCTCCAAGGGTTGCAATTGGACTGTCATTGTAAGGGCACACAGATATACATACCAAAACAATGAGACTGAAGTTCAGTAAATTTAGTACAATACCTCAGTATGAAATTTATTGTCGCACAAGTACAAAGATGTGTTGATTGGTTTGAAAGGCTCAAAATCAATGTTTACTTTCTTCTCTTTTCCTTCTTCTGTTACAATTGTTCCACAATAAACAACTAAGCCATTTGGTGGTACTGAAAAATAAAATGAGCAGAAAATGGACCAAATGCACCATCTTAATGTTTTACAAGTAGATTATATTGTAATAAAAAGTTATAACTGTATCATGAGATCTGCCCCTAGCTCTCAAAGGAGTGCCTGGCTGGGAAGGAGAGGGGAGGGGGGAGGATTTTGTACAAATCGTTAGACCTCAACATTGGGGAACTGGAGAAAGTACAGAGAAGGGCAACCAAACTGATAAGAGGCATGAAGAAGCTCAGCTATAAGGAAAGATTAGAGGAACTGAATTTATTCTCTCATGAGAAGAGGAGCTAAGGGGGGATATGATCAACATGTATAAATACATCAGTGGTTCATATAGTGAACTCGGTACAGAGCCAGTCACCCTGAGGTCATCACAGAGGACAAGGGGGCACTCTACGTCTGGAAGGAAAATAAATTTATTCTCCAAATACAGAAAGGATTCTTCACAGTGAGAGATGTGATAATGTGGAATAGACTCCCTCAAGAGTGGTTCTGGCCAGCTCAGTGGATTGCTTTAAAAAAGGCCTGGATTCTTTCTTAGATACACAGAATATAACTGATTACTAACATTTATAGGTAAAGTTGATGCAGAGAATGTCCGATTGCCTCTTGGGGGATCAGGAAAGAATGTTTTCTCCAACAGGAGCAAATTGGATTATGCTTTGCTGGGTTGTTTGCCTTCCTCTGGATCAACTGTGGGTGTAGGATTATAACTTTTTTTTTTAATGGTTAAACTGGATGGACTTTTGTATTTTTTCAGTCAGACTAACTATGTAACTATAGGATAAGTTCATCTTTTGACAAAAAATACATGCACATTATTTTGCAGGCAAAAAAATATGCATTTATTATTTTATGTTGCAGGAGCCTGTAAAGCATTGCAGATCATCTGACAGGTCTGCAGGAGACCTGCACGACATCAGCAATCACCCACTAGCTGTCAAAGCAGGGGCAGTGCTTTCATAACATGCTACACCCCGAATATGGGTGTAAACATGTAAGGAAAGGTGGACTTAACCTTTAAGCCAATGTAAGCTATTGCATTTTTAAAAAAAGCAACTGAATTCCATCAGTTTTTTTTTTTTTTTTTAACTATCCACAGCACTAGTTTCTACACCAAACTTTATTGAAAAGTCTTGATACAATACTTACAAATATGTAAACAATTCAGGACTGAATTAAAACAGGTTTTGTTTCAGATTCCGATCTAGAGAAATCGTTTTATGGCTAAAAACACCTACTGATTTAAAAAGTTAAAAACTTACAAGAAAAACATCTGTAGCTAAGAATTTTCTTGCGAAGAATAACTGCAACGCGCAAGGCACCCTCACCTTTGTTATAGAGTTTAAGCCTCTGTTGCACAGATGTAATTGCTCCCAGTACTGAGAGGCGGTTCACACGAGACTTGATGTTTGATGCTGTACCAAACTCATCCGCCAACATCTTGGCCACCCTTGAAATTTGGTCTTTTGGAGGAATGATCAAAGAGATCATACTGGTGCCATTCCTGCAGGAATAAAAATGAAGGTGTTTGTAAGCGACAGACAACTCTATATGTTAAATCTAATTTTATGCGTCATGCACACAGAAATTTACTTAAAGTTGAACTACAATGCATCTGAGCAACACAAACCAAAAATGCTATGCAATTCATTGTGGACATTCAACGCAAATTCTCCCTTGCATCCATGTCTCTATGCTTTATATTGAAGAGAAATCCCCCTGGCATTCTGGCCATGAGCATCTTGAGTAAGGGCAGATGATTCATGTACCATTTACTTTCTGGAATTAATCTGCACTTAACCCAGGCATGCAGGCAGGCAGGAGGGTGTCCTTAGCTGAGAAAACCCCTCCTCCCTTTCTGAAGGCTCTTGGGATGTATGACACCATTTGCCTAGGCAAGAAACTAGAAAGTAACTGAAAAAATGTTTACGAGGAAAAAAAAAAAAAAGTTTAGAATAGGATATATACTTTCCAATATTTATGAATGCTAGCAGCATAAGGATTTAAAATAGCTAATGTTGATTGAAAGAGTAAAGTTCCACTTTAACCACTTGACCGCCAGAATGTTGTACCCACTTCATTTTAGCACTGCGCTACTTTAACTGGCATCTGCTTGGCAATGCAACACTGTATCCAAATGAAACTGGTATCTTCCCCCCACCGAGCTCTCTTTTATTGGTGATCACCACTGGGATTTTTTAATATAAAGAAAGAAAAAAAAACAAAACAAAAAACACAAAAAATTGTTATAAAACATCCGGAAAAAAAAAAAATCCTAACTTTCTTTATAAATTTAGGCCAAAATGTATTCTGCTGTGTCCCCATAAATAAATCCCAGTAAGTGAATATTAGTCTTTAGGAAAGTTCTAGCGTTCAGAAAATTGATCAATCCTGATGTACTGACAGCATTACTTGAGGCCCTAAAATTCCAGGACAGTACAAATTACCCCAAATGACCCCTTTTTGGAAAGCAAGCAGCCCAAGGTATTTAGCAAAAGGCATGGCAAGTTTTTTGAAGTTGTAATTTTTTGGAAAATGAATTAGTTAAATAACATTTTTCCCCACTTTTTTTTTTTTTATACATACTGTCACCAGTGCAGTACATCTGCACTATGACTGGTGTTGTGATGATCACAGATAGTGACAGTATGTAAAGATTTAAACAAAACCATACTGTCATAGTAGTTCAGCATTACGAGAGAGAGAGAGAGAGAGAGAGAGAGAGAGAGAGAGAGAGGAGAGAGGAGAGAGAGATGGAGAGAGAGAGAGAGAGGGAGGGAGGAGAGGGAGGGGGGGGAGAGGGGAGGGAGAGAGAGGGAGGGGGGGGGGAGAGGGAGAGAGGGAGGGGGGGAGGGGAGAGAGGGAGAGAGGGAGGGGGGGGGGGGAGGAGGGAGGGGGGGGGGGAGGGAGAGAGGGAGGGGGGGGGTTGAGGGGAGAGAGGGAGGGAGGGGGGGGGGAGAGGGAGAGAGGGAGGGGGGGGGGAGGGAGGAGAGGGAGGGGAGGGGGAGAGAGGGAGGGGAGGGGGAGAGAGGGAGGGGAGGGGGAGAGAGGGAGGGAGGGGGATGAGAGAGAGGGAGGGGGAGAGAGGGGGGGAGAGGGGGGAGAGAGGAGGGGAGGGGGGAGAGGGAGAGAGGGAGGGGGGGGGAGAGAGGGAGGGGGGGGGGGGGGAGGGAGAGGGAGAGAGGGGGGGGGAGAGAGGGAGAGAGGGAGAGAGGGAGAGAGGGAGAGAGGGAGGGAGGGAGGGAGGGAGAGAGGGAGGGAGAGAGGGAGGAGGGAGGGAGGGAGGGAGGGAGGGAGAGAAGAGTGGGAGAGAGGGAGGGAGAGAGGGAGGGAGGAGAGAGGGAGGGAGGATGAGGGAGGAGGGAGAGAGGGAGGGAGAGAGGGAGGGAGAGAGGGAGAGGGAGGGAGAGAGGTAGGGGAGAGAGGGGAGGGAGAGAGGAGGGGGAGAGGGAGGGATGAGAGAGAGGAGTGGGAGAGAGAGGAGGGAGAGAGAGTTTCTTTTTCTGGCGGGAGAGAGAGTGGGAGGGAGAGAGGGAGGGAGTTCTCTCTTTGGAGGGAGGGAGAGGGAGGGAGAGAGGGAGAGGCAGATTGGGATTATTAGGGATTTTTCGCTTTCTTTATCCTGCAATTGCTTATATAACCGTAATGATCACGGTTCTAGTTAATTCATGTCTTTCATGTCAGCTTGCCAACTATTGTGATGCTCTGATTGGATACAGCTAATCACGATGGTACAAGGCTGCTGTGAATGGCCTTGTACTAAGTAATCAAAAAAGTAAGCATGCTGCCATTCATGACTGTTTTCTTTACATGTTATCGGTATGATTGGCTATACTGATCACGATACTCGGACACTCACAGCGGCTGGGAACCGAGTACTGTTATCTGCTGCATACACCGGTACAGAAGTCACAAAACTGCGCCGCTGTGTGACCCAGAGGCCACACCAGTGCGCATGAGCACTGTGGTGTACAGATACATCGCCATGCCTGCTCATGCCACCAGCCAGCATTAAATGTGCTACTGCTGGTCAGCAAGTGGTTAAAACCTATGTGCAATCAAAGTCGAAAACAAAAATCAGCACAAGGAAAATTACTTAGGCTGGCCACACATTATACATGTACAGTCAGGTCCATAAATATTGGGACATCGAAACAATTCTAACATTTTTGGCTCTATACACCACCACAATGGATTTGAAATGAAACTAACAAAATGTGCTTTAACTGCAGACAGTCAGCTTTAATTTGAGGTATTTACATCCAAATCAGGCGAATGGTGTAGGAATTACAACAGTTTGCATATGTGCCTCCCACTTTGTTAAGTCTGCAGTTAAAGCACATCTTGTTCGTTTCATTTCAAATCCATTGTGGTGGTGTATAGAGCCAAAAATGTTAGAATTGTGTCGATGTCCCAATATTTATGGACCTGACTGTATATACATTTGCCAGTTATCGGCTGCACTTTCCTCACTCTGGCAAATTAATTTAGGCAGTCCAGAACAGCCCACAGAGTATCCATCAATGGCTGCCAGTCAAAATCCAGTGTCGCCTACCGGTGCCCGTCAGTGCCCATCAGTGAAGCATATTAATGCCCATCAGTGCAGCCTCATAAGCGAAGGAGAAAAATTACCCGTTTGCTAAATTTTATAACAGAAACTAAGAAAAAAAAAAAATTCCAAATTTTTGGTCTTTTTTTTCGTTTAGCAAAAACCCAGTGGTGATTAAATACCACTAAAAGAAAGCTCTATATGTCTGAAAAAAATGATAAACATTTCATGTGTGTACAGAGTTGTATAACCGCGCAACAGTCAAAGTGCGACAGCACTGAAAACTGAAAATTGGCGTGGACTGTGAACGTGCCCAGTAGGCAAGTGGTTAATAAGAACACCGGTCATGACAGAAAAATGGAATTTCTGCACATACCACAAAATTCTTCTGTTGAGAAGTTCATTAAAAAGATTAAGCTGCTTTCATTAGATGTAGGATTTAAACTGCCACATGCAAATGGACGTCTGGTGGGAAGTCCCAGTCGTATCCATGGAGCATGTGGCAAAAAAAAATAAAAACACAATAAAATGGCTGAAGTCCAAAAGGTAAATCTCACCACCACCTGCAAAGCCAGCATCCATGAAAGCAGCCTCATCCACTTTACAGAATTTAAAAATGTATCTACCAAGAACTAAGTCCCCTGCTTACACACCTGAGATGTCAGAAAAAGCATACGCTTAAAAAAAATAGTTATTTTTTAGCCTTTAGTAAACTTCCCAGGAGACCAAGAGCATATAGCACTCAGTCCTATTCCGATCTGTCCTACACCGTTTCAAATCATTATGCAAATTCTATTTAAGTGTCACAAAGATTAAATATTTTGTTTTTCAGTTTAACTCATGGATGGCATTGTGTCTCAGGGCTCTTTTAATCACTGAAAACAATCTCGGACACCTGTGATAATTAGATTGGCAGATGAGCCCAATTTTCTGAGATTGTGGATTTGGGGTTTTCATAAACTGTAAGCCATAATCATCACAATTATGACAAATCACAACTATCTTGCTTTGCATGTTATGAGTCTCATATATTAGTTGCACCTTTTAAGTTGCATTACTGAAATAAATGAACTTTTGCACTATATTCTAATTTTTCGAGTTTCACCTGTATATGCAACACCTGTGCACCCCCAAAGCAGGTAAACATGCCCTTGCAGGAGCATATACTGCAGGAAGGCCTATTTATTTTATTTCTTTACAATTTTTTTTTGTGCCCTGATGATCGGTGCCGATCCCCGCTCTGACAACTGCCGGTTCTCGGCAGTACTTTCCTCACGATCTGACAGCGTGAAGAAAGTGCAGCCGAGAACCGGCACTTGCATTTTCCTCTGATCAGCGTGTCATTGGACACCGCTGATCACGTGGTAAAGGGCCGCTGTGATTGGCCTTTTACCACATCACGTGATCAGCTGTGTCCGTAGGACACGGATCACGGAGATCGCCGGGTGCGCGCCAGCGCGTTCTGGGAGGACGTCATATGACGTCCACTCAGAACTGGCCGGCCGCAGTGCAGCCGTCATTCGGCTATCTGCGGTCAGCAGCTAGTTAATCTCCAAACATGGAAAGATTTCTTCAGAGTAAGAGCTGTGAAAATGTGGAATAGACTCCCTCAGGAGTAGGTTCTGGCCAGCTCAGTGGATTGCTTTAAAAAAGGCCTGGATTCCTTCTTGGAAACACAGACTATAAACTGGATACTAACATTTATAGGTAAAGCTGATCCAGGGAATATACGATTGCCTCTCGGGGGATAGGGAAGGAATTTTTTTCCCCTGCAGGAGCAAATTGGATCATGCTTTGTTGGGTTTTTTTTGCCTTCCTCTGGATCAACTGTGGGTGTAGGATTAGAACTTTTTTTTTTTTTTTTTTTAACCGCTTGCCGCCCTGCCACTGTGTATATATGTGTGCAGGGCGGCACTCAGGCGCAAAACCACATTTTAAAACGAGTTCCGCGCTCCCAACGTTTTCGCCGACAGGGGGCTGGCGCGCGCTCCCGCCGACCCGCGGGTGACACCATTCGATCCCGGAGGGATCAATCATTAGATTTCAGCCAGTGACGACTGGCTGAAATCAGATGATCGGTCCCTGTCCTATCCTGTCCTGTGTTGAAGTTTATACAGGACAGGATATGTCGTCATTCTTCTCTGCCTGGACACATTCTGTTCCAGACAGAGAAGAAGAAACAGTAAAAGTGAGTAAAACACTACACATTTACAGTTAGAACACACCTAGGTCACATTTAACCCCCTGATCGCCCCCCCCAGTTAACCCCTTCACTGCCCTGTCACCAGTGTCACTGATTAGTGAATCGATTTTTACTGATCACTGTATCAGTGTCGCTGGCGACTTCCGATAGTGTTAGCGCCCCTCCCCCAGATAGCGCCAGTTTGCCCGCCAGTACACCAGTAATCCAGTTTAACCCCTTAATCCCCCCTCCCCAGTTAACCCCTTCACTGCCCTGTCACCAGTATCACTGATCAGTGAACCGATTTTTACTGATCACTGTATCAGTGTTGCTGGCGACTTCCAATAGTGTTAGCGCCCTCCCAGATAGCGCCAAATTTCCCGCTAATACACCAGTAATCCCGTCTAACCCCTTGATCGCCCCCCCCTCCCCCCCAAGTTAACCCCTTCACTGCCCTGTCACCGGTGTCATTGATCAGTGAACAGATTTTTACTGATCACTGTATCAGTGTTGCTGGCGACTTCCAATAGTGTTAGCGCCCCTCCCAGATAGCGCCAGTTTGCCCGCCAGTACACCAGTAATCCCATTTAACCCCTTGATCGCCCCCCCCACCCCAGTTAACCCCTTCACTGCCCTGTCACCAGTGTCCTTGATTACAGTGAACAGATTTTTACTGATCACTGTATTAGTGTCACTGGTGACTTCCGATAGTGTTATCCCTGATCGCCCCCCCCCTCCCATATAGCGCCAGTTAGCCTGCTAATGAACGGGATTCTTTTTTTACCAAAAAACATGTAGCAGAATACATTTTGGCTTAAATTTATGACTAACTTTGAGTTTGCTATATATTTTTTATAGCTGAAAGTAGAAAATATTGTTTTTTTTCAAAGTTTGTGTTTTTTTTTGTTTTTATAGCGCAAAAAAAAACAAAAAACAAAAAAAAACCGCACAGGTGTTAAAATACCACCAAAAGAAAGCTCTATTTGTGTGAAAAAAAGGACGTAAATTTCGTTTGGGTACAGCATTGCATGACCGCGCAATTATCATTTGAATTAGTGCAGCGCTGTATAGCAAAAAAAGGCATAAATTACAGTATCTATACCAGTTTGTAGACGCTATAACTTTCACACAAAGCAATCAATATACACTTATTGGGATTTTTTTTTTTACCAAAAACATGTAGCAGAATACATTTTGGCTTAAATTTATGACTAACTTTTTTGTTTACAATATATTTTTTATAGCTGAAAGTAGAAAATATTGTTTTTTTTTCAAAATTTGTGATTTTTTTGTTTATAGCGCAAAAAATAAAAAGCGCAGAGATGATAAAATACCATCAAAAGAAAGCTCTATTTGTGTGAAAAAAAGGACATAAATTTTGTTTGGGTACAGCATTGCATGACCGCGCAATTATCATTTGAATTAGTGCAGCGCCAAACAGCAAAAAAAGGCCTGTTCATTAAGGGGGGTAAATCCTCAGGAGCTCAAGTGGTTAAATGGTTGAATTGGATGGACTTTTTTCTTTTTTTCAGCCTATGTAACTTAAGACAGTCCTTTTCTCTGCAGTTTCAGCTGCAAAGCATATGAAGGAATATTCATTCACAAAACTAAAGCATAGTAAACAATGTTTATTATGCCCCAGTGATGAAAGAACACAGGAGCAATCAGTATTGACTGCTCACTATGTCTGTTCATGGAAAGGAAGGGAGCTGGTAACATTTATCCCCCCACCACCACTCTCCATACTGACAGCTTCCTGTACCCCAGCAGAAGCTAGCAGCCGAAAGGAGAGGGAGGAAGGAAAGCTGGCCAGTGGCACCAAAAGGGAGGAAGCCCTGAGGATAGGATGAGGTTTACTGTGTGGGGGGGTGGGTGTTAGATCGGCACAGGGGATGGATTTGTGGTAATCATTCCAAACTGGCTCACCTGCAGCCTGGCGGGAGAGCAGAGGAGGGAAGCTGGCGGCTGCAGGGAAGGCACAGTGAATCAAGCGGGATCGATGCTGTTCTGGTAGGAGGGGGGTGGGGCAATTGGTGCGACATGGATAAGTGCTGCCAGGAGGGGGGGAATTAGTGGCGGCGGGGGCAATTTAGCTGGCAGTCGGTGGAGGGAGAAATGTCAGAGGTGGTGCCAGGTCAATAGCTCTGATCAGTGGATTGTCATCCGCTAATCAGACACAGGAATTCAGGTCTGTACGGCATATGGACCTGGTGGCGAAAGGGTTAATCACCTTGACCACATCCACCCAGACATCTAAAATGCGTGCTGCACAATCCCCTCAAAAGGTGATCTCCAGCTTTCAGTAAAAAGTTTAAATAGTTCTGGCAGTGGGATAGGAACTTCCCTTCCCAGTCCCTGAGCAAAACTGAGTCGGGCTAAGCAGCACTCTGAGCTGCCTTTGTATTTCGGTTCAATATATTTTTATTAAAAGTTAGCAAGTTTTAAAAAAGTGTAATACGAAAAACATAACAAATTGGCACAAAGTGCAGCAGAAGGGGCTGAGACACCCCTTTACCCCGTATCAAGTATACACAGAAACACACAAGACTAACAGAATCCATGAGTCTATTCTATGAATGAACGCAAATGCCCTCCGATTGGCAAAGAAGCAGGTGGATGACGTCACAATCTTCGACTTGGCCAATCAAAGGAAGCTTAGCATTCCTTAATTGAAAACCACGCCACCTGTGACACTCAGCCCAACTTGATTTTGTTCCAGGAGTGGGAAGGGAAGTTCCCATCCCACTTAAGGAACAATGCACTGTATGTAGCCAAGGCAACATGCTGTCCCATATGTTGACAACAGCCACAGCAGGACTGTCGGTCATAAATAGTTTTGCTTAAAATTTCACTATAAGCTGGAGATCAGCTTTAACCGCTTCCTACCTGGCCACTGCACATAAATGACCAGGTGGGAGATTCGCCATTCTGAGTGGACATTCCTGAACATCCCTCAGAACGCAGCCGCATGCTCTTGGTGTGCCTGTATGCCCTGGACACAGCGCAACGCCGCTCGGCAGAAGGGCTCCCTGACTGGCCCTTCTGATCATATGATGGCTGTGTCCAATCACAGCCGTCATGTGATGTCAAACAGATGCCATTCAGTTGATCGGCTCTGCCTTCTCCTCATACAGAACCCACTAGTGAGGAGAAGCAGAGCCGATCTGAGTCACACACATACTTGTGTCCCCCACACAGCTGTCACGGTGTACCAGTGATCCACATCTGTCACGGTGTGTACCAGTGTAAAGCCCACATCTGTACCAGTGATCCACATCTGTAAGGGTGTACCAGTGGTCATCCACTTCTGTACCAGTGATCCACATCTATCAAGGCCTACCAGTGTCAAATTCACAGTTTACCAGTTCTCAATATCTGTCACACAGTACTAGTGTAAAACTCACATCAGTACCAGTGAATAACATCTGTCACAGTGTATCAGTGTCAAATCCACATCTGTACCAGTAAACATAAAAATGTAAAAAAAAAAAAAAAAAAAAAAAAAAAAAAAAAAAAAGAACTATACACCAGGGAGGAGGCTTTCCAGATACGGAATATGATGGGGAACTCTCTTTGTCAGACTCCGATTTGGAGTATAAGCCAGTTGAAAGCAGTGGGTCAGCAAAGCAGGGTCCAAACAAAGAGGTTCAGGATATCTGAGGAAGACCAGACATCCACCAATAGCGCAGTGGTGAGTACAAGCAGCGCAGCACTCCCAGAAGATAGACAGGCATCCACTAGTAGCACTACAAATCCTGGTGCCGTGGCGAGTACAAGCAGGGCCGCATTCCCAGATGATAGGACAGGCATCAGTAGCAGGGTTTCCCGTCCACAGCAACGAGGAAGGGCCCATACTAGCCTCCCAGATGTACTTTTATATCCCACGTGGCTGCCTGCTAATTCAGCAGAACCTACAATTCCCCCTTACAGCACAGCCAGACCCTCAGATACAAGCAGAAAATGATACAATTATTTTTTTTCATTTATTTTTTTACGAATGATCTGCTAAATTACATTGTGGAGCAGTGTAACCTGTATGCCAGCCAATATATAGCCAGCAATCCCAATTTGTCATATGCCCGCCCATTAGTGTGGAAACCCCTCACCGTTGAGGAATTTAACATTTTTCTTGGGCTAGCTCTGAAAATGGGACTGACAAAAAAAAAAAATGAACTCCATGTCTACTGGTCTACCCAACCTATACAACATATGCCATATTCATTTTGCATGCCCAGAACATGCTATAAAATGTGCACCAAAATGAAAATTCTGGTGCCGAAAATGAATTCAAAATGCATTTGGCCAAAAACCGAAACGTGCAGTTTTTAAAAATGAATACATTTTTTTTGGAAAAAAATAAACTTTGATTAACTGCTTGCCATCCAGCCACTGTAGAAAAACAGCCACAAGGTGGCACCGCTGGGCAAAATTACATTTTAAAACGGGATATTGCAAAACAGATAGGGGGCAAGCGACCGCCCTACCCATGCCGCTGATCATGGCCGCAGGTGTCAATCACCGAGTCCCGGCCAGTCATTACCCAACTGCCGGCAAACAGTGACACAGAGCACAGCTGCATTCCTGTGAAGCCCCTACGCTTACTCCCCCCCTTCCCCCCAGCAAGTGCAGTGTGAGTAGGTCACTGTCACTTGATACATTGCACACAAAACCGCAGTGTTCGCAGAATCAGGCCTGATCTCTGTTAGCACTTGCCTGTAAATTTTGATGACTCTCATATGCAGCAGAGTGCCAGTACTAGTGCCGCGCTACCTTTTGGTGAACTGGCAAGTACATCTTGGTCTTTAACATACCTCCTTGATTTTTGGAGCTGGTTTTCACGGAAAATCTGTATGCGTGGATTGTGGATCAAAGCAATTTATATGCACAACAATTTAATCGCCACCAACCCAAATTCAAACCTTGCCAGACCAGTCACATGGAAACTCATTACGGTTTCCGAATTTACATTTTTTTTGGGCCTAACCCTCAACATGGGCATTACTAAAAGAAATGAATTACAGTTGTATTGGTCTGCAAACCCGATTCATCATATGCCCGTGTTCTCTGCTGCCATGGCCAGGCATAGATATGAGAGTATAATGTGTTTTATGCATTTCAACGACAATACACTCAGTCGTCCTTGGGGAGACACTAAATTTGACCGGCTCCACAAAATTCAGCACCTCGCAAATCACCGTAACCAAATATTTGCAGATGTCTATACTCCCAGCAAAACATCCTCGTTGATGAGTCCCTGATTAATTTTTCTGGCCGCCTTGCATTCAAACAATTTCTCCCCAGCAAGTGTGCCAGATATGGGGTCAAGATGTAGAGGACAACAGGTTATACTTATTTTATTAAGTTTCGGTTTTTACGAGGGAAACGATAGTCACGTGGAGCCCCCTAGATGCCCAGACTACATGGGGAACAGTGGCAAGTTAGTTTGGGACTTTTTGTCATCCTTTTTCCATATGGGGTACCACTTATACGTGGACAATTTTTATTCAAGTGTGCCACTATTTAGACATTTGTACAATCTTGGAACTGGTGCATTTGGCAAAGTGTAACCTAATGTGTGCCCACCATTAGAAGTGGGTGGATGCAGGGCAGTATATTCTAATGGTGGGCATACCACACAGTTTTTCTGGCAGAGCTTTCTTTTTTTTTTTCATTCAGTCCACAGGCTGCATACGAGAAAAAAAAAGGGGAAAAAAAAAAAAAAAAAAAAAGAAGAACATGGCATATACACCCAACAAGGACCAGCAACGTACTGGTACATCACTGGACTTTGAATGGTTATACCAGGATGATGCCTACAGCTGCAGGCATCATCCTGGTATCATTTTTTTTTCAGCCAGCGATCGGCTTTCATGTAAAAGCAATCCTAGTGGCTAATTAGCTGCAGGATTGCTTTTACAAGCAGCGGGATATCATTTCCCCCCCCCCCCCCCGCTGCCTTCTCGGGCAGTCCCGTGACATCAGGGGACCTTGAGAATGCAGCTGGTGCTTCTGCCAGCTGACCATAGAGCTGATTGGAGACCAGAGTGGTGCCAATCATCTCTATAGTCTAAGAATTCGGAAGCTACGCGCATTTCTACACTTCAGTTTCGCATGATATAAACAGCGCCATTTGTAAATTGGGAAAGCATCTGATCACACCGATTTTGGTTTGATTAGATAATGTAAGGGCAGAGGAGATATCTAGAGCCTGATGGACCCCAGATTTCTCAAAAAAGAATATAGGACAATGCCCATTGAAGTTATAGGGAATATTTACATTCCCTGTGATAGCATTAAAAGTGATTAAAAAAAAAAAAAAAAATTAAAAAGGTACAGTGTAAAAATAATTAAAAAAATCAAAATAACTTAAGAAAAAAAAAAAAAAAAACTCACCCCTCCCACACACACACACACACACACACCTGTGTGCACAAGCGTTGACCCTGTGCCGATATGTAAACAGCAGTTGCACTATACATGTGAGGTATCGCCGTGAACGTCAGATCAAGGGCAGTAATTCTAACACTAGACCTCCTCTGTAAATCTAAAATCGTAGCTTTTAAAGTGTTGCCTATGGATATTAAAAATGTAATGCGGTTTGTCGTCATTGCACGGGGCGTGCAGCTTTAAAGCATGTCATGTTTGGTATCCATTTACTCGGCATACCATCATCTTTTATATCTTACCAAATAATTGGCCAATATATTGTGTCTTTGTGCATTAAAAGTAAAAAAAAAAGTATTTTTTTTTTTTCTTTTAAATTGCTTTTGAAAAATCGCTGCGCGAGTACTATGTGCCATAAAAAATTGTAGTACCCACTATTTTATTCACTAGGGTGTTTGCTTTAAAAAAAATATATAATGTTTGGTGGTTTGAATTAATTTCCTAGCAAAAAATAAAAAAAAAGCACAGGTGATCAAATACTACCGAAAGAAAGCTCTATTTGTGTGAAAAAAAGGACGTAAATTTCATTTGGGTGCAGCATTGTATGACCGTGCAATTATCAGTTGAATTAGTGCAGCGCCCAGTAGCAAAAAGAAGCCTGGTCATTAAGGGGGGTAAATCCTCAGGAGTGCAAGTGGTGAAAAAAAAAAAAAAAACATTTGTTACGGCGAGTAGATAGATACCCAACATGTCGGGCTTTAAAATTGCGCACGCTTGTGGAATGGCGTCAAACTGTGGTACTAAAAAATCTCCATGGGCGATGCTTTAAAAATTTCTACAGGTTAATAGTGTAAAGTTACAGAGGAGGTCTAGTGTGAGAATTATTGCTCTTGCTCTGACGTTCGTGGCGATACCTCACGTGTGTGGTTTGAACACCGTTTACATATGTGGGTGTGGCCTACTTATGCGGTCATCACTATGTGCGAGCATGGGGGGACGGGGACACTTTAAAAATTTTTTAAATTTAATTTTCTTTTTTTTGCACTGTTCCTTTAAAAAAAAAATGTATCACTTTTATTCTTATCACAAGGAATGCATGCAACCCTTGCGATAGAAATAATTAGTGACAGGTCCTCCTTATGGAGAGGTATGGGGTCAATAAGACCCCACATCTCTCCTCCGCAATTTAAATTAGATCAAAAAAAGAATTCATCTAGTGCTTTAAAAAAAAAAAAAAAATGGCCAGAACCAGAAGGGATAACGCTCCGGTCCTCCAAGGACAGAGATGAGTGGAGGCCATCTTTCCTTCCCTAATCTCTATGCCCAGCGCTGGGATCGTTCGATGGTTTCTAAGGTAAGGCTCAGAACTACCGAGTGGCAGCAGTGGCAGGGTTTTTTCGGCACCTGTATTGGTGCTTTTTTTCCCCCATATCAGCCAACGGCTGATAGGGGTGTTTTTGGCCGAAATGTTTTGGCCACTGAAATTTTGGTGCATCCCTAGTTTTTGCATTTAAATAATACCCAGTGCCCTCCTCAAAATCATCCTGATTATGATAAGCTATTAAAAAATCAGCCAATAATCAATTTTTTTTTGCTGTACCTTCAAGGAAATGTTTACCCCTGACAAAAATATTTGTGTGGATGAATCCCTAGTTACTGGAAGGCTTGGCATCAAACAGTACATCCCCAGTAAACGGGCCAAAGAAGAGAAAATTCTACAAGGCATGTGACAGGGCCAAGTGATCCACCTACAACTTCAAGATTTATGAGGGAAAAGGACAGCCTACCTATGTGGGAACAAGTGGAAAAATTGTTTGGCAGCTTATAGACCGCTGTTAGAGAAGAGTTACCATTTGTATGTAGATAATTTCTACAGTCTCCCATTACTCTGCCATCTCTACTTGAAGAAAACTTTGGCCTGTGGGACAGCATGGGCTTCCCACAACAACTGGTCACTACACAATTAAAACGGGGTGAAAGCCAGTTTGCAGAATTAGGAGATCATAGCCCTAAAGTGGAAAGATAAAAAGAGGTCTATATCCTTTCCTCAATTCATGATGACACCTCAGTGAACTTCAGACAAGACAAGGCCCCATTCAGAAACCAAGATGCATACACAACTATAACCAGTTCATGGGGGGGGGGGGGGGGTAGTAGATATGAATGACCAGATGTTACAGCCATACTTAGCCACCAGGAGATCAATCTATTGGTATAAAAATGGTTGCCAACTACTTGTTTCAATTAGCCCTGTAAAATTTGTATGTCATCTTTTCTAAGTGCACACAAATATCCCTAACCTACCTGAAGAATCAAGAGGATATTGTTACAGCTGATGTGTATGTTCCAGTAACCAAATTTGCCGTGACACACGATACTACTGTCCCTAATGTCCTTCCTAGGCAGGACTCTGTATTGGAGAGTGCTTCCGGATCTATCACACATCCCTACACTATTAGTCAAGATATTTTTCCAGTTTCCACTATTTCCCTGTATGACCTGGACTGTTTATAAACAATGCCTGTGCTTGCCGCCTGAACTGACTTTGGACTGTTTATTGACAATGCCTCTGCCTGCCGCCTTAAACTATCAACCACGTTCCTGCCTTCAACGTGAACTGAACTCAGCCTGTTAAATCGACCATGCTCTTTGCCTGCCTCCTGAACTGATCTCATGCCCTGCCACTGTATTAATTGGACTCAAGTCAACACAGGGGTCTCATGTATGTGAGGGGCTCCAGAACAGATTTTCCCAGTGGAGAAAACAGTTTTGGTTTTCTCCAGGTTTTGTAATTCCTGGAAAAGGGTTTGTAAGTCCGGAGGCTTCGAAGAGATTGGGTGAAACGAAGCCTCTACCCCTGGGCCCAAGTCTTAACTGACCAAGGCCCTAAGCCTGATATTTCTTCTGGCTGCCGACTTACAGCCATCATGCCTCTGCCTGCCGCATGAACTGACCACACCTCTGCCTGCTACCTGTACGATGGACTGTGTTCCTGCCTACTACCAGGACTGAGATTGTGGCTGTGCTGATCATGTCTCTGCCTGGAGAACTCATTTGGCTGTTGCTGACCACGTCTTCCTGCTTCCTGGACCAATGCTTGGCTGTGCTGGCAATATCTCTGCCTGCTGCCTGTAGTGACTGGACAGTGTTCCTTCCTGCTGCCTGGGCGATTCCTTTCACTGACCAAGTCCCTGCTTGCTGCCTGGACCAATGCGCTCCTCTGTGGAAAACTGCACTACTAAAACCACAGGTAAATTTCTTTGTTTACCTTTTGCTCAACAGAAAGTATTTTTGGGGTGTAATTCTTGGTATGTGCATACTATGTGTTAGAAGACTGTAGGTGCTACTTGGATGTTGGGCCAGGCTGTGGAAAAGTCTTACACATGTGGTATCCCCATACTCAGGAGTAGCAGAATGTATTTTGAGGTGTAATTTTTATGTACATGCTATGTGTAAGAAATATCTTATAAATGGACAACTTAATGTAAAAAATAAATATATTTTGTTTCCACATTTTCTGAAAACCTGTGGGGAAAAAAAAAAAAAAAATAATCACATGCTCAAAAAAATCATTATGCCTTAGAATATACATTGGGGTCATTTTGTGGGCAATTCCATTGTCCTGGTGCCCCGAGGCCTTCAAAAAAATGTGATAGGTAGTCAGGAAATGAGATGTCTAATTTATGCCTCTAGACCGCTTGTAGGTGCTACTTGGATGTTGGGCCTCTGAATGTGGCTAGGCTGTGGAAAAGTCTTACACATGTGGTATCCCCATACTCAGGATGAGCAGCAGAATGTGTTTTGGGATGAAGCTGAAAGTATGCATATGCTGTGCGAGAGGAATAACCTGTTAATATAACAATTGTGTGGAGGAAAAAAAAAAAAAAATTAACTTTTTTCATTTTCCAAAGAATTCTGGGAAAACAAAATTACAGGTTAAAAAAAAACTCATCATACATCTTACTAAATAATTTGGAATGTCTACTTTCCAAAAAGGGGTCATTTGGGGGGTATTTGTACTGTCCTGGCTCAAGAAATGAGCTAGTACATCAGGTTTGATCAGGTGTGATCAATTTTCAATGATTGGTACCATAGCTTGTAGACTCTCTCTCACAGACCACATAATATTATTATTATACAGGATTTATATAGCGCCAACAGTTTGTGCAGCGCTTTACAATATAAGGGAGATAGTACAATTACAATACATTTCAGTACAAAAGGAATAGGAGGGCCCTGCTCATGGAGCTTACAACCTAAAGGAAGGGGGAGGTGATACAAAAAGGTGATAGCTGCGGGGGATGATCTGGCGGAGGTGATTCAAGTACAGTTCTTAGGGGGAGGTGGGGTAGGCTTCCCTGAAGAACTGAATTTTCAAAGATTGCCTAAAGGCAGACAGGGTGAGGGCTGACCGGACATGCTGTGGTAGGGAGTTCCAGAGGATAGGAGAGGCTCTGGAGAAGTCCTGAAGGCGAGCGTGGGAGGGGATGAGGGAGCTAGAGAGGAGGATATCATGGGAGGAGTGGGCGATATCTGTGGATGAGGGTGGTGATGTAGCTAGGGGCAGTGTTGTGGATGGCTTTGTAAGCTGTGGTTAGTATTTTGAATTTTATACATTGGGTTAGTGAAAGCCAGTGGAGGGATTGGCAGAGAGGGGCAGCAGTCACTGATCGGTTGGTAAGGTGTAGGAGTCTAGCAGCAGCATTCATAATAGACTGAAGGGGGGATAGCCTGTGTAACGGTAGACCAGTAAGGAGGTAGTTTCAGTAATCGAGGCGGGATATAACCAAGGCGTGGATAAGTTGTTTTGTGTGGTCATTGGTCAGAAAGGGGCCGATTATGGAAATGTTCCGGAGGTTGGAGGCGGCAGGATTTAGCCAGTAAGTGGATATGGGGCCCCAAAGGAGAGGTCAGAGTCTAGGATTACGCCTAGAACCCTGGCATAAGGGAAAGGACCAATGGTAGTGCTGTTGATCTTAATGGTAAAGTCATGAGTGGGGGATCGGGGAGGAGGAAATATTACAAGCGCAGTTTTTGAAAGATTGAGTTTAAGGTAGTGATGTGACATCCATGCTATGTCGCTTAGTAGATTTGTGATACGTGAGGAGATTGAGGGGGTGAGCTGGGGAGTGGAGAGATAGATCTGGGTGTCAGCAGCATAGAAGTGGTATTGGAAGCCATGGGAAGTTATCAGTTGGCCCAGGGAGGAGGTATAGAGAGAGAAAAGGAGGGGCCCAAGAACAGAACCTTGGGGTACCCCAACAGAAAGAGGAAGCGGAACGGAGGAGGAGGAGTTGTGACACTGAAATTGCGCTGAGAAAGCTAAGAGGAGAACCAGGAGAGAGCAGAGTCACGGAGGCCGATGGAGTGGAGTTTACTGAGGAGGAGCGGGTGGTCGACTGTGGCAAAGGCAGCGGAAAGGTCAAGGAGTACGAGTATGGAGTAATGGCCATTGGTTTTAGCAGTTAGTAGGTCATTAGTGAGTTTTAGTAGGGCAGTTTCTGTGGAATGTTGTGGGCGAAAGCCAGACTGTTGGGAATCAAAAAGGTTGTTGTCGGTGAGGTAGCAGTTCATACGGTTGTGAACAAGGCGCTCGAGAAGCTTGGAGGCAAATGGGAGCAGGAAGATGGGTCTTAAGTTATTCAAACAGGTGGGGTCCAGCAAGGGTTGGGGATGGGGGCAACCAGTGCATATTTGAGTGGGGAGGGAAAGGTGCCCATGGAGAGAGAGGTTGAAGATGTGGGTTAGAGAGTTTAGGATAGAGCAGGAAGGAGGCTGCAACAGTCGTGAGGGGACAGGATCCAGGGGACAGGTGGTGAAGTGGGCCTTGGAAAGGAGTTTGGTAACTTCCTTGGTGGTAACAGGGTCAAAGGAGGAGAGTGTAGAGTTTGGTATTGGGCCTGGTATATTGGTTAGAGGAGGAAACTTGACACTGGAGATCTCATCACGAATTGTGTCAATCTTCTTCTTGAAGTGACTGGCAATCTCCTGTGCAGTAAGTAAGTTGGTGGGTGGAGTAAGGAATTAAGGGTAGAGAAGAGTTGACGAGGATTGGATGAGAGGGTCTTGATGAAAGTGTTATAGTAGGTTTGCTTAGCAGCGTGGAGGCTGGAGTTGTATTTAAGAAGGGCGGATTTGTAGAGGGTAAAGTTTTTCAGAGATTTATTTTTACGCCATGCTCGCTCAAGAGTGCGGCTGCGTCTCTTGAGACTTCTGGTGTCATCGGTTTACCAGGGTTGTGACAGGCGAGGCCTGGTTCTGCATGTAGAAAGAGAAGTAAGAGCATCCAGGGAGGATGATAGATTGTTGTAGGCAGATGTGGCCAGCTCTGGGCAGGACAGGGGTGTAATTTCATCATAGAGGCGCTCAGTAGCGGAGTGGAGAAGGTCAGGGCTGAGGTGATGGAGGTTTCTACAGGTAACAGTTTGCTGGTAGGAGGCATAGGCGGTAGGAGGCAAGGAGAGTGTGAAGCTGATAAAGTTGTGATCAGAGAGAGGAAAAGGGTGTTAGAGAGGTTACAGGGAGTGCATAGGTGGGTGAATACAAGGTCAAGGGTGTTGCCATTGGAGTGGGTGGTGGATTGTGACCATTGTGTTAAGTTAAAAGAGAAAGTTAGGTTGAGTAGTTGAGGTGGCAGGGGTGGTGTGAACATTGACTGGGATGTTAAAATCACTGGAGGATGATGGCAGGCACCTCAGAAGAAAGAAAGTATGGTAGCCATGCTGAAAAGTCATCAAGAAAGCGTGAAACTGGGCTCGGGGGCCGGTAGATGACAGCAATCCTCAGACAAACAAGAGAAAAGAGACGAATACAGTGCACTTCAAAAGAGCGGAGGGACAGAGACGGAGGGGCAGGAAGAACCTGGAACATGCTTTGTGGGGAAACAAGTCCGACTCCACCCCCTTTTTGTCCTCTGGGTCTGGACAAGTGAGTCCAGAGGAGGCCGCCATGGGAGAGTGCAGCTGAGGAGACAAAGTTGGAATCCTGGAGCCAGGTTTCAGTAATTGCAAGAAGGCTGAGGGAGTGGGAGAGGTCATTGATAGTAGAGAGTTTGTTATACACACTGATTGGGATTATTTCACCAAAGCAATGTAGCAGTATACATTTTTGGCCCAAATTTATGAAGAAAAATTACTCATTTGCAAAAATGTATGACAGTAACGAAGAAAAATGCATTTTTCTTTTCAAATTTTTTTGGTCTTTAATTTACAGTGCAAAAAATAAAAAACCCAGTGTTAATTAAATACCACCAAAAGAAAGCTCTATTTGTGTGAAAAAAAGGACAAAAATTTAATTTGGGTACAGTGTTGCATGACTGAGTAATTATTCATAATGTGAGAGTGCTGGAAGTTGGTCTGAGCAGGAAGGAGGTAAAAGTGCCCTGTATTGAGGTGGTTAAACCGGAGTTGCACCCAAAAGGGGAAGTTCCACTTTAATGCTTTGTCCCCCGCTCCCTATTAAGGACTGGCACTTATGGGGGGCAAGTGTGTGTGTGGGGGGGTGTTATACCCGCTCCCACTGTGATCGCCCAGAGATCCCAGTTGCAAAGCGCAGCGTTTCTCGCACATGCACAGTGGGCACCCGGCTGTGAAGCCACAAGCTGTCACAGCTCGGTGCCCACACTAAAGATGCCGGCGCCAGGGAGAGAAGATGGCCGGTGAAACCAGCAGTGGTGAGGACACCGCTGGACCGAGGGACAGGATAGTGGCTGTATTTTAAAAGTCAGCAGCTACCATTTTTGTAGTTGCTGACTTTTTTTTTTTAGCTGGAACCCAGTTTAACCACTTGAGCACCTGAGGATTTACCCCCCTTAATGACCAGGCCTCTTTTTGCTACTCGGCGCTGCACTAATTCAACTGATAATTGCGCGGTCATGCAATGCTGCACAAAAC
The DNA here is from genome assembly GCA_951230385.1 of Staurois parvus. NCBI lineage: Eukaryota > Metazoa > Chordata > Amphibia > Anura > Ranidae > Staurois > Staurois parvus. Next base: position 82,431 of record CATNWA010017664.1, on the reverse strand, counting down.
GAAATTTACGTCCTTTTTTTCCACACAAATAGAGCTTTCTTTCGGTGTAATTTGATCACCTGTGCGCTTTTTATTTTTCACGCTATAAACAAAAAAAGGCCAAAAATTTTGAAGAAAAAACAATATTTTTTACTTTCAGCTATAAAAAATATATAGTAAACTCAAAGTTGGTTATAAATTTAGGCCAAAATGTATTCTGCTCCATGTTTTTGGTAAAAAAAATTCCAGTAAGTGTATATTGATTGCTTTGTGTGGAAGTTATAGCGTCTACAAACTATGGTAGAAATACTGCAATTTACGCCATTTTTCTGCTATACAGCGCTGCGCTAGTTTAACGGACAATTGCGCGGTCATGCAATACGGTACATAAATGAAATTTGCATCCTTTTTTTCCCCCCCACAAATTGAGCTTTCTTTCAGTGGTATTTGATCGCCTGTGCGGTTTTTATTTTTTGCGCTATAAAAAAAAAAGGCTGACAATTTTGAGGAAAAAAAAAACAATATTTTGGACTTTTTGCTATAAAACATGTCCAGTAAAAAAAAATGCAAAAATCAAATTTAGTCATAAATTACTGCCAAAATGCATTCTGCGACATGTCTTTGCTAAAAAAAAAAAAAAAAAAAAAATCGCAATACGTGTAAATTAATTGGTTTACGTGAAAGTTATAGCGTTTACAAATGGCAGGAAAGATACTGGAATTTTTATTTATACTAATAATGGCGCCGATCAGCGACTTTTGGCGGCAATCAGCAACATATGGCGGCCACCAGCGACTTATGGCAGGACTGCGGGACAGAAGCGGACATTTTGACACTGGGGGGGGGGGGGGGGGGACTGACTTGAGGTCACTGACATCCCCAGTGACACCAATACAGTGATCAGTGAAAAAAAAAACACTGAAACTGTACTAATGTCACTGGGGAGGAAGGGGTTAACATTTTTAGAATTTGCAGTGTAAGGGGAGTGTTTTACTAGGAGGCAGGGGTGTGTACTGGACGGGGGAGAGCTGATCGAGGGAGAGAAACTCTGCAGCTTCTCACAAGCTGTCAGAGAACTGACACAGAACAGGGCTGTGTGTAAACAATGCAGCCCTGCTCTGTGTTAGCGATCACCCGCAATCGTGGGAAAACGGCCGGTAAAAACCGGCCGTGACCCGTCGACTGACACCCGCGGGACAGGTAGGATGGGCGGGCGGGCGCGCGCCCCCTACCTGTTTTGAAGGCAGCCGTTTTAAAACGTGCTTTTGCCTACGAGCGCCGCCCTGCCACCGTTTATATGCGGTGGCTGGGCGGCAAGTGGTTGAGATGCACCCAGGCCAGGCAAAGACATCTCCTTATGGAGTGGGGACACCACTTCAGGTAATGTAAATATCAGACATCACCATTTTATCTTCATGAATCATAAGAAACATAGGCTTCAAAACAAAGCTGTAAATTCAAAGACTCCTCTACCCAAGTAATAGCTACAGTGGGTATAGAAAGAATCACCCCCCATTAAAATAATCACATTTTGTTGCTTTGCAGCCTGAAGGGAAGACTGACACAGATTGTTTTATCCAGCTGTATTTACTCAGTGCAACTTACAACATCCAAGTGAAAGATATAACACCAACATGTCAGAAAAAAATAATTCAAAAACAGAAATCCCTGAGTTGGAAAAAGGATCACCACATTCCTAAAAATTACTTGTAAACATAATCAGGTGTAGCCAATTGCCTTCTCAATGGGACACAGAGCCACTTGACTCAACTGTAATCATTTTGATTAGCTCAGCATGAAAAGGGTTTTCTGAAGCATTACAGTTCCTGGTAGCACAAATGAAGCAAACAATCAACTATGGGTGGCAAGGCACTGTCAAAAGGATAAAGTTGTGGACAGACAAGTCAGGAGATGGATCCAAAAACAATTTCAAAGGCTTCATCAATGCCTGGAAGCACAGTGCAGTCTATTATTAAGAAGTGAAAGGTATTTGGTACAACACAGACCCTACCCGGATCAGGACTTTGCTTCAAAGTGGATGAAAGAGCCAGGAGGAAACTGGTCAGAGAAGCTACCAAGAGGCCTACAGCAACCCTAAAACAGTTGCAGGAATTTATGACAGAGTGGCCATTGTGTGCATGTGACATCAATATCACAAATGCTCCAGAAATGCGGTTTGTATGGGAGGGTTGCAAGAAAAAAAAGCCAATCCTCAAGAAAGGCCACATGCAGTCATGACTAGCTTTGCCAAAATCCACCTTGAAGATTCTGAGGCCACATGGGAAAAGGTGTTATGGTCAGATGAGACTAAAACTGAAATATTTGGCCTCAACACTAAATTTGTCTGGCGGAAATCCAATAAAGCTCATCAACCAAATAACACCATTGCTACACACAGTGGTTGAAGGAGAAAAAGGTGAATTGTCCTTGCATGTCCTAGGCAGAGCTCAGACTTAAACCCCACTGAAAAATCTGTGGAATTACTTCAAGACTGCAGTCCACAAATGGTCACCATAAAATTTAAAATTAACTCAAGCAGTTCTACAAAGAGTGGGCAAATATTTCAGTCTAGATGTGCAAAGTTAGTAGCAGGGATGTTCCATTTGCATCGCCTGACGCCTGGGACATGTAGTTTCGGGTGCCAGGCAGGTAGTTTTCTAACCTTTAGCCCTGCTGCCAGCAAGCAGCAGAGCTCACCTGTCAGGTGGGAGCATTTGGGTGACAGCGTTGCCACCGATTGCCTCCACACAGCCCCCTACAGTTTCAGCCTCCTCCGCCGCCCCCCTAACCGACATCCTGCCCGCTAGCTCTCCTGGGCTCCACTTGCCCATCTGCGGGCCCGGGACCTGTTCAGAGAAAGCCAGTGAATATAGGGGAAGGAGGAGAGCAGACACTCGTTCCCCTCCCCTTCTTCTCCTGACCCATAACATCTCTTCTGGGTCCCCGTTGAAAGATTATAAAGCCGTGCGACGTGCACCACATCCAGTGGAGTACAGGGGTGCTAGAATTATTGCTCTCATTCTGGCGTGCTCAGTGATATGCAACATGTATCACAATTGACATGTTCATACGTAGGTGCCCCATGCATACTGGGGGGGGGGGGGGGTTATGTGCTTGGGTGTACTTTTTTTTTTTTTTTTTTTTTACAATTTATAATAGATTTTTACTCAATTTTGTTTTTTTCCTCCTTCCCCCTATGTGATTTTTGATGACAGGTTCTGTCCATAACACTAAACAATGGATTAGTGTAAACTGATCAGTGTGCCCTGATGATCAGTGTATCCCCAGCAGTGCCACCTGTCAGTGTCCATCAGTGCCTTGTGTCAGTGCTCATCAGTGCCCATTATTGCCACATATCAGTGCCTACCAATGCCCATCAGTGCCACCTATCAGTGTCCATCAGTGCCCATCACTGCAGCCTCATTAGCGCACATCAGTGAAGGAGAAAAATCACTTATTTACAACATTTTATAACAAAAACTAAGAAAAAAACTTTTTTTTCAAAATTTTCAGTGGTTTTTTGTTTAATTAAAAATAAAAAACCCAGAGGTGATTAAATACCACCAAAATAAAGCTGTCACAAAAAAATGATAAAAATTTCATATGGGTACAGTGTTGCATGACCACGCAATTGTCAAAGTGCAACAGCGCTGAAAGCTGGAAATTGGCCTGGGCAGGAAGGGGGTATAAGTGCCCCGTAGGCTTGTGGTTAAAAAAAAAAAAAAAAAAAAAAAAAAAAAAAAAAACAAAAAGGACATCAATGTGACCCAATGGCTTAAAAGTGTTACTAAACCCAGGAACCTGCATTCACTATATGTGGTCTCCCATAGTACGCAGAACAAGGAAATGCAATTATTTTAGTAAATATAAACTGCTAAATACCTTTTCTCATCAGCAGTATATAGCAGTCTTGTGATTTCTATCAGTGTCCGGGCTGAGCACTGGTTAATCTTGTAGAAAGAGTTTTCATTTTCCTCTGACTGTTTTGAGGCTGTATGACCTCAGACCTTCTGTCTGGACAAAACTGATTGGCGCTGCGCCAATCACGTGCACACTTACCCAAAAAACAAAAAAAAAAAAAAAAAAAAAAACACCTTTCTAGCAATACACACCAAACCAAGCATGTGCAGTGTGTCTCCTAGGACTCTGTATCATCAGCAGATGGATTGGGGATTGTGGAAGAAGGGGAGCATCAGAGAAGCCAGGATTAAACTGCATTTTTACTTAATACGGAGGAGTAACCCCTTAGGTTTCACAGTGAGAACAGCAAGCATGCTTTACTGCATATACAGACTGATTAATACTGTTGTGGGTTTAGTAACACTTTAAAGCAGTTGTGAAGGCTCAAAGTTTTTTTTTACCTTCATGCATTCTATGCATGAAGACAAAAAACCTGTGTGCAGCAGTGTCCCCAGCCCCCTCACTATTTACCTGAGCCCCATCGCAATCCAGCAATGTGGACAGCTTCGGCTGTTCCGGGTCTCTGCCTCCTCATTGGCTGAGACAGAAGCGGGAGCCATTGGCTCCCACTGCTGTCATTTACAGCTAGTCAGCCAATGAGAGAGAGGGAGCAGGGCCAAGCCGCAGCTCTGTGTGTGAATGGACACACGGAGCAGCGGGTGCCCAATAGCAAGCTGCTTGCTATGGGGGCACCCGACAGAAAGGAAGAGCCAGGAGAGCCTACGGGGGACCTGCAAAGAGGAGGATCCAGGCTGCTCTGTGCAAAACCACTCCACACAGCAGGTAAGTAGAACAGGTTTCTTATTTTACAAAAAAAAAATTATATATATCAGAAAACTCCTATAGCTGCCAGCAACACACTGCCAAAGACCACTGGGCTTCTTAGAACGTTATTGCAGCAGTCTGCTAGTCCACTGCCTAGTAACCACTACAGTGCTGCAATCAGCAAAAGATGTGTTAGACTGCTATATAGAGACCGCTGCTGTTACACTGAGCACAGTAATAGTTATCTGCAACCTGTCATAAGAATTTCCCGCTGCGACAAAACACAAAAAAGAATTAGCACTTTGTAATTCAAACAGACATTTCTATAGTTTATGGGGAAACTACATTTGGGTTCTATGACCAAATACATGAACTTAAAGCGATAGTAAACTGCCAAAAAAAAAAGGAGCCCTGCAGGTTTATGCCATAATGTGCCAGTATATATTGTATACTGGAACATTATGACATACTTACATTTTTCAAACTAAAACCTTCAGCGGAGCACTGTCACTGCTGCCGGGTCTTCTATATTTACAAGCTCCGGCCAATTAAAATGGTCAGGCAGTGATGACAGCACTCCCGCACATGCGTACAGGAGCAGCAGCATAGCACTCTGCATTTCACGGCATACTGTGTGCCCTGAATGCAGTGTCACTGTGCATGCACGGGTGACCTCATTGGCTACTGATGTGAATATCTCCTATATGGTGCATGTTTCATTGTACCTACAGGTAAGCCTGATTGTAAGTTTACTACCACAATAAAGGGCTCAAGCAAATTTGAAACCATGCAGATGTTGACTTTTTAAACAAGCTATAAAAACAAAAAACACAGTCCTCAGAGCTGATAAAAGGGCAAGGTCAGGAAAACTTCTCCATATGGTGTTTTCCATAACTGGAAATTCGAAGGGGGTGGGGAACTTGTTCATTTATAAATTAAAACCGAGTCAGCAAGGGGTTGATGAAGAAATAGTTTCCTTTTTGCCTTTGTCTCACTGGCTGGTTGAAGAGGACCTAAACTGTGGAAGTTGTCAAAAGTATTTTCTGCAATCTTGTTGTAGCTGATCTCTTCATTACCAGCTTACAATGCTCTATTTTACAATGTTTCTGTTAAGGTGGTCAGCACGTAAAGAAAAAAAAAAAAATTATATCACTGCCATACGAGTCATGTAATTCTGTACTGCGCTGGTGGTATGTTAAATAATTGCAAAGAAAAAAAAATTTAAAATTAAATTTCTTAAATTTTCAAAAAACTGGTGACAAAACTATAACTTAAAAAAAATGCAATGCCTCTTACTAAATACCTGATCAATTTTGTGAACACTATAACTTTCCTACAAGCTAAATAATTTCCATTAAAAACTGTTTTTTTTTTAACCAAAAAGACATAGCAGAATACATTTTGGCCTAAAGTTATGAAATTAGATATGTTTTATACCAGAAAATATATCTTTAGTTTTCAGTCTTTTTTTTTCATTTACATGAACAATACAAAACCCAGTGGTTATCAAATACCAATAAAAAAAAAGCACTATTTGTGTAAAAATAAATTATATAAAATTTCCTTTTTATACAGCCCTGATCATCCTCTTCTAAGGGTCCCACTGCTATTGATCTGAGCAGTGAAAAAGGGAGACAGCGTCAAGAGCCAATGCTCTCGTGCACATCACTGAAGCGGATTGGGCTCAGGTAAGAATAAAAAAAAAAAAAAAAAGTGAGGGGGAGGTGGAAATATACACTGGAGTCCCAAGGATTAGTCTGGCATCCATTCCTCTATCACACAGTTAGAAAAAGCATACGGTTTCTGCTGCCAACACCGCTTAATGACAATTGTTATAGCAATTAGTGCTGATGTTGTGTGCCTTGCAGTGTTCAGGAACTCCTCCAGCAAACCTACACATCATTGGAAAGGACACAGTTGTAATGTGCAGGTTGGCAGGAGAAACCAAATGCTTGCAGGGACAGGGAAGATCAGCTCTTACCAGTTGTGTGAATTTACAAGCAGACTTGTGATGGCTCAGTCCCTGGCGCAAAGTCCCAACCTCTTTTAAAGAAGAGCTACATCCAAAATTATCCAGCTAAAAATGATTACTATGAATAGCCCATTAAAAGAGAAAAAAATAAAACCAACCTTTACTGCAATATTCACCTTTAATCTAGAGATTCTCCCACAACACTTTCTTTTGCTGCTAGACATATTTAGCCTGATTTCCGCATCAGTTGACCCACTTTTCTCTGAGCCCAGGTCGTCCTGGACCCACCCCTGCCTGTGACTGTAGAAGGGAGTGGCAGTGATTAGCTCATGTGTTGCTTTTTTCTTGTCAGCATGCTTTTTGTAACATGAACTCTGTCTGCTTCATCTTCCCACGCTCCAGCTCTGCTGTACAGCGACTGCAATAGGCTGATGCCAGGTCGAGTTCAGGTACTTCTATTACATGGATTACAAATACAGGACTGAAGTAATTTGTGTTTTATATCTGCCTTAAAGTGGTTCTAAAGGCTCAAGTTTCTTTACCTTCATGCATTCTATGCGTGAAGGTAAAAAAAAAAAAACCTGTGTGCAGTAACCCCCCTCCTCTCACCCTTACCTGAGCACCCTCCGATTCAGCAAAGTTAATAGCCTCAGCTGTATGGGGAGTCTCCCTCCTCATTGGCTGAGACAGCAGTAGGAGCCCACTGGCTTCCACTGCTGTCAAAGCCAGTGAGCCAATGAGGAGAGGGGGCCAAACCACAGCTCTGTCTTATGGACACACAGAGCAGCAGCTATGGAGCAAGAAGCTTTACCCGGAGGCACTGCTCAAGGGGGGAGGAGCCAGAGCACCGTTGGGGGACCCAAAAAGCAGAGGATCGGGGGACCCAAAAAGCAGAGGATCGGGGCACAGATATCTCTCTCTCTCTCTATATGTGTATCTTTAGTATCATTTTAACCAGCTTCCTGTATCTAAACAGCTTTATACTACAGAGAATGATTAGCTAAAACCTAGTACCTAGTAGTGTAAAAGCATGTATGCACGCACCTAAGAAGAAAAAAAAAAAACTATTTAAAGTAAGACTAAAAAGGCAAAAAACTTTTTTTTTCTGTTAGTTTTGGATAGTGTACAGAGGGATTAGAACACCTTTCATGTTTTTATTGCAGCCCATGTCAATATTAAGGAGATCCAACATCAATTTGTCCTCTTTACTGTTATCAAAAGTGAAAAATAAAATCCCTACATTTTGGGCTGTCTCCAGAACCAGGATAGAGGGAAACCTTCCAACTGGGACATAAGTTCTAACCTAACAAAGCTGCACCTGCAGTGCTCCGCAAAATCAAATTAAAAGTAAACATGTTATTACAGTGAAGTAAATAAGTATTTGATCCCCTGCTGATTTTGAATGTTTGCCCACTCACAAAGAAATAATCAGTCTAAAAATCAAATGGTAGGTGTATAGTAACACAAATAGCAACAAAAAATTCAAAAGAAATGCATGCCTAGCAAATTATGCACTGATTTGCATGTTCATGAGGGAAATAAGTATTTGATCCCCTTCACAAAACATGACTTAGTACTTGGTGGCAAATCCCTTGTTGGAAATCACATAGGACAGACGTTTCCTGTAGTTGGCCACCAGGTTTGCACACATCTCCGGAGGGATTTTGGCCCTCTCCTCTTGGCAGATCCTCTCCAAGTCATTAAGGTTTGGTGGCTGACATTTGGCAACTCGAACTTTCAGCTCCCTCCACAGATTTTCAATCAGATTAACGTCTAGCGACTGGCTAGGCCACTCAAGGACTTTAATGTGCTTCTTTTTGAACCACTGGCCTTGGCCGTGTGTTTTTAGGTCATTGTCATGCTGGAACACCCATCCACAACCCATTTTCAATTCCCTGGCTGAGAGAAGAATGTTCTCACCCAAGATTTGATGGTATATTGCCCCGTCCATCGTCCTTTTGATGTGGTGCAATTGTCCTGTCCCCTTAGCAGAAAAACACCCCCAAAGCAGAATGTTTCCACCACGTTTGACAGTTGGGATGGTGTTCTTGAGGTCATAGGCAGCATTCCTCCTCCTCCACGGCGAGTTGAGTTGATGCCAAAGAGCTAGATTTTGGTCCCATCTGACTTTCAACCAGTTCTCCTCTGCATCATTCAGATGTTCAGTGGCAAACTTTAGATGGGCCTGGGAATGTCCTTTCCTTGTCGGCGTAGTGTGTTACCAATTGTTTTCTTGGTGACTGTGGTCCCAGCTGCCTGGAGATCATTGACAAGATCCTCACGTGTAGTTCTGGGATAATTCCTCACTGTTCTCATGATCATTAACACTCCACGAGGTGAGATCTTGCATGGTGCACCAGACCTAGGGAGACTGACAGTTGTTTTGGCTTTCTTCTTCATTTGCAAATGATTGCACCAACTGTTGTCACCTTCTCACCAAGCTGCTTAGCGATAGTTTAGTAGCCCAGTCCAGCCTTGTGTAGGGCTACAATCTTGTCCCTGACATCCTTGGACCACTATTTGGTCTTTGCCATGGTGGAGTTTGGAATCGGATTGTTTGATTGTTCCTGTGGACAGGTGTCTTTTATGCAGGTAACAAAATTATATTAGCAGCACTTCCTTTAAGAGACTTCTTCTAATCTCAGCTTGTTACCTGTATGAAAGACACATGGTAGCCAGAAATCCTACTTTCCCTTATGAACATGCAAATCAGTGCATAATTTGTTAGACATGCATTTCTTTTGAATTACGTAGATGTGATGTATGCATTAATTTTATTTTATAGGATTCCTTTTCTTCAGCCAGAAAGTGTTTTTCAAAAGAGCCAGCTCTTCAGCAAAATATAACAGTTACGGAGATGAGACAAATCATTAAATTTAGCAGGGGGTGCCTAGAATGATCAGCTTCGTTTATATAAAACCTTTAGGCCCCTTTCACACAGGGCAGAATCTGTCCTGGTTAGTGGGGGATCTGCTCTCAGATCCCCTGCCAATTGGAGCAGAGCATCCAGAATTCACATCTGCGTCTGCTCAGTTTATGTGAAGTGTAAACAGACAAAATCTGCTATATGGGTAGCTGGGAGTAAACAGGCTCCGCTGTTCATTTACACCTGACTCACCTCCAATCAGCTCTGCCTAAACAGAAGATGACAGATACAGTTCCGTTTTTTGTAGCACACCGCTTACACCCACCTGCCCATAGGGATGAATAGAACTACCAATTAGGTCTGCATGGAAAACTGGCAGATGAACTTAATCGGTTATGTGAAAGCAGCCTTATCCCAACAGGATAAAAAGCTATTTGTTTTAAGTCCTTATAAAGTATTTAGCTGGAATTTGGCTTCAATTTATCAGTGTATTTAAATCTGCTAGTAGATCCAAAACGCCCCTTCCCCAAACTGACAGTGCTGCTGTCTAAACGTGCCCCTGAGCTCCTTGGTAAGCTGTAGTATAATATTTGATTTTGGGTTTAATTCTGCTTTAAGACAATAGAAAAGGCAGATCATGCTGCCCACACAATGCTAGATTCCCATGCCCCCCCCCCCCCCTTTTAGTCTGTGAGTCGAAAGCAAAAAACAGATTCCCCATCCACACTATGCAGCGCAGACAAACAAATCCATCACTGTGCCCACTTTATGCAGCGGCTCTCAGAATACCCCAACAGTGACTCCATCTATTTGGATGAAGCTGTTGAGCTGAAAATATTCCATCCGGGTCCTTCGATATTCAACTGAAGTATGTTGGCTGGGAAGGGGCTAGGGAAGGTCAACCACATAGCAAACTTCAGGCAGCTGATCAGGAACTGGGTGAAATTTGCAGTTTATGACCAGCTTAAGAATTTAAAATTGGTCTCATCAGCACACCATGGGGGTGTGGAAATTAAAAAAAAAAAACTACTTGTCCAGGGACTAATCGGTGCCCCAATCTACTTGTTCTGATGAAAAAAAAAAAAATACATTTTAACGAAAACTATTTAAATCGGAGGGGATTTTAGGAATGTCTGGGGCTTTTAAAACAAAAAGGGGCTTTAAGGCTACTTAAACGTGTAATATTTTTAAATATTGCGCTGTTTATCTCCTACTCCCCTCCACGCCTCTCTCCAGCACTGCACACGGGAACTAGCAGGGAGGGGAGAGACCTTGCAGTGTAATGAGCACAGATTGGCTGCTCCTCAGGAAAGAGTGGGTCAGGGATTATACTTTATCCCTTTCGCTGCCAGAGCCATTTTTGCATTTTTTACACAAGTTTTTACACAAATCATTTTAGGTCTGAAGATTACACAAAACCCCCTAACATTTATTTTCTGAAAACAAAGACCCTAGAGAATAAAATAGTGGTAGTTTCAATTTTTTTTGCATGATAATACTGCAACATTTCAGTAAAAAAATAGAAGTTAATTTTAGGGCACAAAAAAAAAAAAAAAAGTAATAAATTACCCTATTTTTTGGGGTAAAATATAAAAGAGGAGGTTGCACCGAGTTAATTCGATATCCAACTTGTCAAACCTTAAATTTGTGTGCACTCGTGAAACAGCGACGAACTTCGGTACCCTATGTTTTCTATAGGTTGATGCTTTTAATGTTCCTTATCAATCAGTTTAGCGCTACGGAGGTCTGCTGCTAGAATTATTGCTCTCATTCTGGCATGCGTGGCGATATGAGACATGTGTACCGCAATTGACGTTTTCATGCGTAAGCGCCCCAGCGTGTGCTTTTACGTTTGTACGTGCGTATATGCGAGGGTCTTCATTTGGGGGGGGGGGGTGTATGTGCCTGGGTGTAGCTTTTTTTTTTTATGATTGTAAAAACATTAAATTTTTTTTTCATCACATAGGGGACGTACTGGGCAGAGGCTGGCACTGTGTGGAAGCAATCGGGCAGCAGAGCGCTGCCACCCAAATGCTTCCACCTGACAGGTGAGCCCGCTGCTTGCCCACAGTAGGACTAAAGGTAGGGGAAAAAAAAAAAAAAAAAAAAAACCCTACCTGCCCGGCACCCGGAACTACATGTCTCAGGTGCTGAACGATAGGAATCGAACATCCCTGCACCATCAATGATAAACATTCTAAGTGGTAGCAGATCAGCTTTTCAATGTTGCAACTGCCAAGCTGTGTCAGCATAAAAACTGCTCCCCAACTTTTTATATCCAAAATTGTAGGAAGATAACTGAAAAATATAACTTGTTAAAGAGCTCTATGGTTCGAACGCACTGGTGGATTCTCTAACACAGCCCATACCAATAAGTACAAACATTGGGGGAAATTTATCACAAATGAAGCACACAATCCAGAAAAGCAGCAGTGCATGGCAGCCAATCAGCTTCTATAATTAAATTAAGGTAAGCTGTGAAAATAAAGAGAAGCTAATTGGTTTTCATGCACAACTGCTCCTGTCCTGATAAATCCCCTCATTCTGTTTCCAATTAAACTCATCTTACATTTAACCAAACCTTTCTCAAAAAATGAATTGCCTTAGCTCAACAGACTATAATCAATACGGCCTGGGTTGCAACTGTCTCAGCACAGTCCCACCACAAGACGAAAACTGTAAAAACTGCAGCTGCCAACTTAAAACAGTTTCACTGGCCATCCTCTCTCCCCATGCTGGCATACTAAGTGTGGGCAGTAGGCTGCAACAGCTTGTGGCTTGCCAGGTGTCCACTGTGCATGCACGAGTAGCGCTGCACCTTATGAATGCTGCCATAGTCCTCTGGGACCTGTCCTGTTTCCAGAAGACTACGGGGAGGGAGGACAACTTCCAATTATCTAGGCGGTCACAGTCAAAGTGGGAGGGGGTACCTGTCAAAATCTGTGACTAAAACTAATGACTACAAGTCTCAACATCTGTGATTTTAAAGTGGACCTGAACTGTTATTTTTGATTATGAAGTACCGTGAAAATATACCTTTTGTCTGGAATTCCTCCAAAAATCCAGCTGTGCACTACCTGGTATGTGAGGGTGCCTAGTCTCACAGATGTATATGTTCTGTCTGAGATCTAAGGCACTGCTGCCTCCAGCTGATGTAGGGAGATTACAGATGGTTACTACTGTGCTGCTCATTGCTATCCTTCCTGGTTCCTCAGACATGAGTTAGGTAAGCCCAGGATTGCCACCTCCAGACTGTACAGAACATAAGTCAGTAATGGGGAATTCCAGGGTGGATAAAAACCATGAGAAAAAAACATGAAACAAAATTTGAGTCGTTCTCCAGCTATGTGTGGTTAACCTAAAATTGGTTCTGATATCGCTGTTTTACTAACCTGACAGCTTATTATTCTAAAAAGGAAACCTTTATTTGGTTTGCAAATATTAAAGATTCTAACTTCCATTAAGAATAAGTTGGATTCCTTACATTTAAAGAGCACATGTCAATTTAGATCCATCATGGCAGGGCCTGTTAGCAGACATCCACTCACCTGCTGCCGCCACGTCCCTCACCTTGTCACTGCCGCATCACCAGCCGTTCCATTAAAGTGAATGGGACTGTCATTGCGTCAACAGCAGGTCAGAGGAGAAACCGCTGCGGGACAGAGATGACAGTTCCTCTTTAAAAATTATGATTTAAATCAAGCCTTTTCACTAGTGATTTAAATCAAATCCACCCTGGGAAATTCAGAGAAAGACTTGAGAAAGTAGCATTACTGGCTGATCAGTCTTTTCCCCCAGTCTGCTTTTTTTTGGTACAGCTTTCAAAGATCAGTTCCTCCTTAAATCAGCAAAACTATTTCACCTTACAGGATAAATGTGCTCAATAAGACCAGCTGATTTTGGGATCATTCCTCTCAAACTGCAATGTGTAACTTTTCCTACATTGGTCCTACATGCAGAAGGATGAATGTACTATACTGATGCAACTGGTCAACAAATGTCTGCATTAAAGGAGATTGACTGATTAGTGAACCAATGAATAAAAAAATAAATAAAAAAAAAAACAAATTGGCAAGGCTTGAAGCTAGAAAATCTGGAAAATACATTGTCCACAGCAATAAGACAAATTTCCCACTGAAAAAAGCGAAATCTAACATATTCAGATCAGATTTTTTTGCTCCATTCATTTTGTCCTCTCTCTTCAATACTGAGCACACAACAAATGGCTATGCAATTTACACATAACAGTGCATTTACCTAATGAGGATTTTTTTTTTTCCAAAGGATTGGAGAACATTCACACAAACCATGTGAGGATTCACTTCAACTATCAATCGCAGATGAAATAGATATACAGGGATCTTTTTTTCACTGGATTTGATAATTGCAGTGATTCTTTACACAATAGGGTAGATTTACTAAAACTGGTGCACTCAGAATTTGGTTTAGCTGTGCATGTTAGCCAATCAGCTTCTAGCTTCAGCTTGTTAAGTTTTAGAAAATCTTCCCCAATGTATTGTGTAAAGCATTCTCAACTCCATTAGTAAACCAATCTCACTGGGTGAACATAACTGTATGGACGGTCTGACCTCATTCATATCAAACATATGAGCAGCAATGTCATTTATCTATCCACATGAAGAAAACCAACTTCCACAGTCCCACTGCAAGATAGGAGATAAGACATTTTGCCCTATCAGGCTAGATCACACCATCCAGTTGCAGTGGTGTGCAAAAGGTACATCATGAAATACTTTATTTTTCAGCACAGAGCAATCAACTGCAGCCAATAGAACTTAAAAGATAAGTTCACCTTTTAGACAAAAATAACAAAATGCACATTTTTTTTCCCCCAGGTAAAAAAATGTCCATTTATTATTTTTGTCTACAGGAGCCTGGAAAGCATTGCACCAGCGATCAGTAGATCGGTGATGCCATGCAGGTCTCCTGCAGACCTCTCAGAATATCTGTTTGCCCTACGGGATGTACAACCAAGCAGATATTCTGACAGGAAGCTTCAATGAACTACCACAGCGCCGTAGTAGTTCAATGAAAACTAGAAGCTGACAGCTGCTAAGTCTATCGGGACTTGAAGTTCATTCATTCACAGAAGTCCACAAACGAATGATGCGCATTTTTCTAATTGGACACATAGCACGGGGAGACGTCTCTCTGTACTATTTTTTTTTTTGGGGGGGGGGGGGGGTTTGTGGGGAAGCAGCTATGGCAACATGTTAGATGTTCCACCCTGAAAAAGGGTGGAACATGCAACATGTTCCCAAAGGGGAACTTATCCTTTAAAAGCTTCACTCCAGGGTTCATTTCATTTTAAATAGTTTGTTTGGGACATTAATAATGCATATGTCTGATGTTGGTACTATATAAAACTGTATGAAGCATTAGCTACACACAGTATACAGCGCTGTGTTCCAGCAGCAGTACAGGAACTTTCTGCCCTACTCCTGGAAAAAAAAATCAAGTTGCGCTAAGTGCTGCTAAGCAGTTTACAGGAAGCTCTGTATTTCGTGAATGAATACAAGACTTCCTCTGATTGGCTGAGGTGGAGATTCGCCTGCACTTCAAGATGTCATCTGCCTGCTCTTCAGCCAGAGGAAGCCTTGCAATATATTCATAAAACACAATGCATCCTGTAAATGGCTGAGCAGAGCTCAGTCTGACTATTTTCCAGGAATGGGACAGAAGTCCCTTTACCGTTGCAGGAACACAGGGCTGTATGTGTAAGCCGATGCTACATCGCTGACAGTGGGCGCATGTATAAGTAAGGAAAATGGATGGGCCAGAGCCAGCCCAAACAAACTATTTAAACTGAAATCAAACCTGGAGTCAAGCTTTAAAGACCAACTTTGAGCACTTTTTTTCTCCTAAGCAGTGGCACTGTGCCTGCATTGCAAGGGTCAACTTTCATTTTGTCTAGGGGTGAGAAAGCTTATACCCACCAAATCCTTCGAAAAACAGTGCTCCCAAATGGTCCAGCAGTGGACTGTTCTTGGTCTATGGAGACTGCTCTGGGTGTGATGACATCAGAACAGTCCACTATTCAAGACCGCTGGCATGCAGAGGAGCCGGACCGGTCTTGTGCTGAGAGAATCAAAGGGTCAGGTAAGTATATTTCAGCTCTTCTCTACAAACAAGAAGTTAACCTGTGCAGTGCAGGCATAGCTTCACTGAAGGGGAAAATCCCCCTGCTCTCGAGTTTGGCTTTAAAGCTGATTTCCAGGTTGTATTTTATAGTTACATGTAAGTATGCATAAGGAACTGTTAAGGTAGAGAGTCACTGCAGTAGTTGCTGCTGTCTTCAGGGCCCCATGCCAAGCAGCTGCATGGGCATCATTAGAGGAACATCTTGTATTTTTCTCAATAAATGCCAAAGTGATCTCTAATTGGAGATAAAAACTGTGATATCACTGCCCTTGTTCAATAAGGGAGCAAGCTGCATAGATTAGATTTAAATTAAAGAAGTTCTGTGAATGACACCTATGCCAAGTGAGTGACCCTCCTATAGTTCTCTATGCAGGACAGCTGCTGGTCGCACAACCTAGAAAACCATGGCGATCAGCAATTCTCTGCATCCACAGTTAGTCCAATTTGTAAGTATACATATGCCATAAAATTTGTACATGTCAATCAGCTTTAAATGAACATTCGACAATTCAATTAAGAAAAAAGTAAACCGTTCTTTACACCAAGATCAGCACTATTGACATCGTAACTGCACATCAGCGGCTGTGCTCTAGTGCAGTTGAAGGTGAGAATGGGCCTTCAAAGTTACCAGGCTTTATATAGAATATACAATATTAATTAAAAACAAAAAAACACGGATTTGTAGCTCACAAACAATCTGTTTTCAACCCTCTGTACACAGTAGAGAAGTAGCCTGCTGCTTGGCCTCCCTACATATTGGGCATATGCAGTCCTATTTGATGCTCCTCTATTTTCTACTTGTTAGTGAGTACCTGATATCTAAGCCTGCTCTTTTCTCTATAGGTGTTAAAACCAAATAACGAGGCCCTTTCTAGAACAAGTGTTGCCCAGCATATGGTAGATGTAAACAATACGTGGAAATCCTGCCGTGCTCCAAGCCCCATAGGCAGTCCAGCCTGTGTAACTGGAGTAGTTGGAGCTGGGATGAGGCCAGGGGAAGCCGGCAGAGGTGCAGTGGTTGTGGGTGAGGTAGTGGCCGGCGCAGTGTTGATGGCTGGACAGCGGTGTGCTCGCCCTCCTGCGGCCTGCTCTCCTGTCTGGCTCTCCCTCTCCTCTGCCCAGCACCTCCTTCCAGTCTCCGCTCGTCATTGGACTCCGCGCTCCTCACTCACCCTCTGGCCGCCTCCAAGCTCTTAATCAGCTTCTTGATTTTCCAGATCTCCACGTTCCTGTCTGCCGCACTCGGATCGTCCGCCATCTTCTCTCCTCCTGCTGTCTAAAGCCGAGTGAGCTGTTCCAACACAAAACCACACGGTTAGCTGCACGGCGCCAGTCACAGCCGCTCCCTCCTCCTATAGCTCAGCCTTACCGCAAAAGGCGGCCCTCACCTGTCCCCCTTATCCTCGGCCCTCCGTGTGGAGCTCAACGCCCGCTTTCAATGGAGGCAACCCCAGCTCCCAGATGTGACGTAGAAACCGGCTTCTTTCTTCGCCGCGGCTGCTAGTGCATGTGTTGCAATCCAAGCTTGCTCACATGGGTCCGTGAGCTCACTTCCTGCCTCCAGCATCTCGGCATCGCATTGGCTGACAAGCTGGAAATAAGGCGAGCTTTCATTGGCCGGTGCAGCGAGGACGCCTAGGATACCTCATGGCTGCTTGGGGTGTGGGAAATGTAGTATTCTTGGGGAACGCCGCCGTATCTGCACACGGAGCTGAAGAGTTACCCGGTTCCTGTGTGTTTTGTTGTTGTAGGGTGGTATACATACCCTCCAACATTCTAGGTTGGATACGGGACGCCTATGTGTACACAGCACGTGGGCAGAGGACACGTCCTGGCTACAGGGACCATTGAGACCCAGAAAACGATTTGCTAAACCACACAAGTGCTTTTTTGACCTCTGTTTTTCTTTAAATTGACTTTTCAAAGTAACAAATGCAGTAATCTGGCGGTTGGATGCAATGTTTAATGTAGCACAACATTTTGATAGTAAAATAGTACTTTTTATATAGTGGGTGTGTAAAATATACATTTTATGTATGCCTCAGATCAGAAAGGGACAAATGAAGCAATATTAAAGGCTTTAAAAAAAAACAAACCGCACAAGGTAAAGGGGTAATGTGATTGTATGCACATGAAAGATTTACCTTGAAACGAAGCTCTCCAGCGTAACGCTGTTACTGCTGTACAGGCTTTCATCTTCACCCAGACTTCCAGGCTGTGGATGGTCAAACTGCAATGACGTCACTCCTACACACGGGAGCTGCAGCACAGAGCTCTGAAGGAACAGCATGGGTATGCCGTTCCTTTGGAGCGTGATGTTACCAGCTGCTGCTCCCTAGAATAGCTCCTGAATAGATTACATTTAGGAGATATTCATTTTACCTACAACTAAGCTTACCTATAGGTAAAGATAAACTTTGAGATTTTACTACCACTTTAATCAGTTGCCAGCTGAACAGCTCGTCCCTCTGGGTGGACACCATATGGCGTCCTTTCAGGATTCCGCAGGGCCGCACTGCGGCGCAATCTGTCACTCACCGTGCACCTCGGACACTGCCGATGACAGATCTATGTACCGGCCCCATTGCCAGTACCATGTGACCTGCTGTGGCCAATCACAGCAGGTCACATGACAGTTGTATGCAATGGATAGCTTCCTTTCTTGCCATCCATTGTATACAAGTGTGTCTAGCTGTGACTGGTCACAGCGATCACATGCACAAGCTGTGCCAATCACAGCTCAGCTGTGTCATGTGATTAGCTGTGGCCAAATCACAGCTAAGCACAAAAAAAAAAAACCCTGAATTAATCGATTTCATTCAGGTAAATGTTTGCTTCTAGCAAACATTTTCTGTTCTCACCTGGTCAGATCACCAGGTGAAAAAAAAGAAAACAAATGCATCCACCATATCTAATGATTGCTAAGTTGTAATTTATTACATTTAGGCCTCGTTCACACCAGTGTGCAGAGATGGAGGTTTTTCTGAATGTATTCTGCAAGGATACAAATCAATTGTTCTCTATGAGCCCTGTTCACACCACAATACTAGTATCACGTGCAGATTTTTTATGTGCTAAAATCTGTAATTTGTATAAAACTCACTGAAACGTGCATGAAAACTGATATAAACTTGTGTCTCTCTGCAAGTGAAATCTGTGTGTTTTTTCCATCAGTTTTTCTGCACATATAGTGTGGTGAACGAGGCCTTTTGAGTCTAACTACATAACCCCAGGCCAATTCTGACATTTCTGTCATACGTATAAATTGTTTTTGCTAGAAAATTACTTAGAACCCCAAAACATTACATATACAGTTGTGTTCAAAATAATAGCAGTGTGTTGAAAAAAGTGAATAAAGCTCAAAATCCTTCTAATAGCTTTTATTCCCATACACACAAATGCATTGGGAACACTACACATTCTATTCCAAATCAAAATATGAAGAAAAATATATCAAATTTGTGTTGTTCCTCTAAAAAAATTGAAGAAAAGTGAATATTAGACTGTTCAAAAAAATAGCAGTGTTTGTATTCTTCTTTACAAACTCAAACATTCACTATATAAACTGAAAAATGTGTGAAGATTTTGCTTTCCTTTGAATCACTTAATTAATATTTAGTTGTATAAGCACTGTTTCTGAGAACTGCTGTACATCTGTGTTGTATGGAGTCAACCAACTTCTGGTACCTGTGAACAGGTATTCCAGCCCAGGATGATAGGACTACATTCCACAGTTCTTCTCTATTTCTTGGCTTTGCCCCAGAAACTGCATTTTTTATGTTATCCCACAAGTGTTCTATTGGATTAAGATCTGGGGATTGAGCTGGCCACTCCATAACGTCAATCTTGTTGGTCTGGAACCAAGATGTTGCACGTTTACTGGTGTGTTTGGGGTCGTTGTCTTCTAGGAACACCCATTTCAAGGGCATTTCCTCTTCAGCATAAGGCAGCATGACCTCTTCAAGTATTCTGATGTATTCAAACTGATCCATGATCCCTGGTATGCGATAAATAGGCCCAACACTGTAGTATGAGAAACATACCCATATCATGATGCTTGCGTAACCATGCTTCACTGTCTTCACAGTGTACTGTGGCTTGAATTCAGTATTTGGGGGTCGTCTGACAAACTGTCTCCGGCCACTAGACCCAAAAAGAACAATCTTACTTTCATCAGTCCACAAAATGTTACGCCATTTCTCTTTAGGCCAGTCAATGTGCTCTTTGGCAAATTGTAACCTCTTCAGCACATGTCTTTTTTTTTAACAGTGGGACTTTGCGGGGGCTTCTTGCAGATAGCTTGGCTTCACATAGGCGTCTTCTAATTGTAACAGTACTCACAGGTAACTTTAGATCTTCTTTGATCTTCCTGGAGCTGATTGTTGGCTAAGTCCTTTCCATTTTGGCTATTCTTCTATCCATTCAAATGGTAGTTGTTCGCTTTTGTCCATGTCTTTCAGGTTTTGGTTGCCATTTTAAAGCATTTGCGATCATTTTAGCTGAGCAGCCTATCATTTTCTGCTCTTCTTTATATGTTTTCCCCTCTCCTATCAACTTTTTAATCAAGGTACGCTGTTCTTCTGAACAATGTCTGGAATGACCCATTTTCCTCAGAATTTCAGAGAGAAATGCTGTCAGGGATCTTACAGCGGTAGCCTCTAGCGCTCCACAGACCGGATTCCCCCAAGGCGCGGAATCTAAGTCCCTACCTGCTTGTTCACCAGGGCCCCTGATGGTGGGGATGAACTTGGAGCAGGCCGAGACCAGGTCGCGGCCCCTGAGTTCACCCAGCTGTGGTAGAAGCACCGTTGGAGGTGTATAGCAGGTGAGAGTTTGATGTGAGGAGGGTCACAAGAGCAGCGTCAGGCAGGCCGGGTCGGTAACGGTGGCGGCGTGGTACAAAATCAGCAGGCAGAGGAATAAACAGGTCACAAGCCGGGTTCGTTAACAGGAGATCAGAACGTGCAGGGTTAAGCAGGAGAATGGTCAGACAAGCCAGGGATCAGAACATGAGACAGACAGCAAATCAGGGTCAGGCAGGGTCGGTAACAAGACAATCTACTAAACAGGAACTTCAGGAAACAGGTAAGACCATACGGCACTTGAGCATTGCAAGAGCTGGGTTTAAATAGCCCACCCGACTCCTGACAGGCACTCCTGGGTCCTAGTGCCTGCCCGGCGCCGTCATTGGTGACAGGAGCGCCTGGCTCCTAGTGCCTGCCTGTATGTTTTGTCAGGATTCTACGCATGTGCAGATTCGATCGCCACGGCGATCTTCCCATTCCCTGACATTGCCGCCCCCTTACGGGCAGCCTCCGGATGCCCACCCGATTCCTCCTTTGACGCTGGCTATGATGAAATTAATCTGGGAGCATGGACATTCTGGGCTAGTTCCCACAAATTCTCCTCCGGCCCATAGCCTTTCCACTTGATCAGGTATTGTACCTGACCACCCCTCTTCCTACAATCCAAAATTGCCTCCAGCTCGAATTCTTCCTCCCCGTTGATATCTATGGCTTCTGGAGGTCTAGACCTGCGGTCTAAAAAGGGGTCTGAAACTGCAGGTTTTTAACAACGATACGTGGAAAACTGGATGTATTTTGAGGGACTCGGGGAGAGTCAGTTTAAATGCCACTTCATTAACCTTGCGTTCTACTTGGAAGGGTCCCACAAATTTGGGTGCCAATTTTCTGGATGGGCATGTCAGTTTTAGGTTGGCTGTTGACAACCAAACCCGATCCCCAGGGTGTATGACCAATTCTCCCTTCCTCCTCCTGTCACAGAACTTCTTACTGTCTTCTTGGGCCTTAGCCATTGTTTCCTGTAATACCTTGTTATTGGTAGTAAAGAATTCTAAGGTGTCCTGGGCTGCCGGGACTGAGTTCTCAGGAACCAGGTCTGGCAGGAAGGTAGGATGGAACCCATAATTGGCGAAGAATGGGGATTGGTTGGTGGCGGAATGATTCGCATTATTATATGCGAATTCTGCCATTGGTAGAAGTGTCAGCCAGTCATCCTGCAGGAATGATGTGTAGCATATCAGATATTGCTCGAGCATCTGATTGGTTTGTTCTGTCTGCCCGTTTGTCTGGGGGTGATATGCTGATGAGAAAGATAACTTAATCTCCAGCCCCTCACATAGCGCTTTCCAGAATTTGGATGTAAATTGCACTCCCCGGTCTGAGACAATCTCTCTTGGCACTCTGTGAAGCCTCACAATCTCTCTAATGAACACTTGGGCTGTTTCGGAGTCAGATGGTGTCTTGGCTAGTGGAAGGAAATGGGCCATTTTAGAAAGGCGATCCACTACCACAAAGATCACGGTGTGATCTTGCGAGGGTGGCAATTCTACAATAAAATCTAAGGAGATCATACTCCAGGGTCGGTCAGGTATTGGTAAAGGTCTCAATAGGCCCAAGGCCTTGTCTCTGGAAGGTTTATTCTGGTTGCAGATGTGGCAAGATCTCACGTACGCTTCACAATCCTTGGCCATGTTTGGCCACCAAAATGTGCGTCGTGCCAGATCTATAGTCTTATGTATCCCAAAGTGTCCCACTAGGGGATGGTCAAGGCAGTAACCTAACACCAGGGACTGGACCTCCTTGGGTACCATGAGCTGTTCCCCCTTCCAAAAGAGCCCCTCCTTATTCAGTAGGGAGACTCCAGGCAGGTCAGGGACCCGGGTGGAAGCAGCCTGCAATTTAGACAACAGCTCAGATTGAAGCAGTAGGAAGCTACCTGCTGGCAGGATGGTGTCTGGCTGGGGGGTCTCTCCAGGGTCCTCAAACATCCGGGAAAGAGCATCTGGCTTAGTGTTTTTTGACCCAGGACGATAAGTTATGTGGAGATTAAACCTTGCAAAAAACAATGCCCATCTGGCCTGGCGTGGACGGAGGCGTTTAGCGGTAAAGTACTCGAGGTTTTTGTGGTCGGTATAGACCATAATGTGATGTGGGGCCCCCTCTAGCAGATATCGCCATTCCTCCAGAGCTGTCTTCATGGCCAGTAATTCCCGATCCCCGATATCGTAATTCCTTTCCGAAGGGGAGAGCTTACTAGAAAAGAAAGCCACTGGGTGCATCAGTTCCTTGGCCCCTACCCTCTGTGATAACACTGCTCCTACAGCCACTTCTGATGCATCTACCTCTAGTATGTAGGGCAATGATGCATCAGGATGGTTCAGAATGGGAGCCGTTGTAAATAGCTTTTTCAATGCTTCAAAAGCTGCCTGTGCTGCTGGGGTACATTGGAAACGTACTCCTACTTTGGTGAGCTGAGTAATGGGTGCTACCAGGCCTGAAAAGTTCTTTATAAATTTTCTATAAAAATTGGCAAACCCAATAAACCTCTGGACTCCCTTCTTATCCGTGGGGGCAGGCCATTCCAGGATGGCCGAGATCTTTTGAGGGTCCATAGCGATCCCCTTGGTGGAGATAATTAGACCAAGAAATGAGATGCTTTTCTGCTCAAAACAGCATTTCTCAGCTTTAGCATAGAGTCCATGCTGACGAAGACTTTCTAGCACATTCCTAACATGTCCCCGATGTGTTTCCAAAGACGAGGAGAATATCAAGATATCGTCCAAGTAGACGATTACAAAAATGTCAAGGAAGTCCCTGAAAATGTCATTGACAAAGTGCTGGAAGGTGGCTGGTGCATTGCATAACGCGAAAGGCATGACTAGACACTCAAAATGCCCGAACCGAGTGCGAAACGCCGTTTTCCACTCATCCCCCTCACGTATCCTTACCAAGTTATAGGCACCCCTAAGATCCAGTTTAGAAAAAATGGATGCTGATTTTAACCTCTGAAACAACTCTGGAACCAAAAGGAAGGGGGTAGCGGTTTTTGACCGTAATCTTGTTGAGGTCCCTGTAGTCAACACAAGGTCTCAGGGATCCGTCCTTTTTCTCGACAAAGAAAATCCCTGCCCCGGCCGTTGATGTGGAAGGGCAGATAAATCCCTTTCGGAGGCTCTCATCAATGTATTCTTTTAGTGTCCCTAGTTCTCGCTCAAATGCAGCCAAAAGGGATTTCTGAACCTGGGAGCAGATCAATGGGGCAATCATATGCTCGATGTGGGGGAAGAACCTCTGCCCCTCGTGGACTAAACACATCCAAGAATTGGTGGTAGGCCGCAGGCACAATTTGGGCTAACTCGGCATCAGGGCTTACAGCCAGTAGGGCCGGTGTATTTAATAATAAACAATGTTCCTGACAGTATTGTGAGGGGAACTGGACTGACCCGGTCTTCCAGTCAATCTGGGGGTTGTGAGCTCGTAGCCAGGGGAGCCCCAGAATAACTGGAAATAGGGGGGACGCGATGGCGTCCAAACGGAGGAACTCCTGGTGATGTCCCGCCACCATGGTGTGTATGGGAGGGGTCTCCCGATCTACCGTCCCTGATTTTTTTTGAGACCCATCTGCCAAGAAAATATTCAACCCATGTTCTTTGGTGAGTAATGGTATCTGATGCTGGGTAGCAAAACTGAGATCGACAAAGCAGCTACATGCCCTGGAGTCAATAATAGCCGTCACCTGTATGCTTCCTCCTGGGAGCTGAAAAGACACAGGTACAGCCAAGTGAGTGGGGTTGCCTGTGCACACAGTAGATATATTAGAGAAAACAGAGGACTTACAGTATTTCTCCGGACAGGAGCGCACCATATGACCTGCTGCTCCGCAGTACAGACACAGGTTGTTTGCCCGACGCCTCTGTCGTTCCTCAGTAGAAAGGGACGGCCGCATCAAGCCGAGTTGCATAGGTTCGGCTCCCTCTGACGGCTCTGGGCTCCGATTGCCGACACTGACCCTTGGCATGACTGGTACTCTTGGCAGCATCCATGAGGTTCTTTGCCCCTGGCTGGACCTCTCTTGTCTCCTTTCCCGGAGTCTGCGATCAATTTGGATCGCCCGATCTATTAGGCCTTCCAAGGAGTCCAGAACCCCTATTCTTGCCAACTCGTCCTTCAGCGGTTCCGACAGTCCCAACCGGAATTGGTGGCGCAAGGCTGCGTCGTTACATTGTGTATCTCCACTCCAGCGCCTAAACTCAGCAGCATAATCCTCCGCAGCCCGGCGTCCCTGTTGTAGGGAATAGAGGGCTGCCTCAGCCGAGGCAGCTCGATGCGGGTCGTTGTACAGCTGTGCCATTGCCTTAAAGAAGGTGGCTACAGTGTTCAAATGTGGGTGGTGGGCCTCCATCAGGCGATGGTCCCATCCCTGAGGTTCGCCCTGCAACAGGGATATAACAAATCCCACCTTCACCCATTCTGAAGAGAAGGTCCGGGGTTGCAGGTCAAAGTACAGCTGGCAGGAGTTCTGGAAGGCCGTGAACTTCCCTCGATCCCCATTGAACTGCTCAGGGGTTGGTACTCTTGATTCTGGTGGAGGAATTGTAAATGCTGCTCCAGTGGAAGGCCCTGCTGAACCCGTGGCGGGAGGTGTTCCCACTGAGCCCGATGTTGTGGGTGACGGTGCGGCCAGGCTCTGAACCTGTCCCTCCAGGTGCTTGTATCCTCTTCCAGGGTTTTCACCGCTTGTGTGAGTGCTGCCAGATGTTGGCACATCTCTTCCCAGGGTGAAGGTCCTCCTCCAGACTCTGTTATGGCCGTATGGTTCTGTCAGGGATCCTACAGCGGTTGCCTCTAGCGCTCCACAGACCGGATTCCCCCAAGGTGCGGAATCTAAGTCCCTACCTGCTTGTTCACCAGGGCCCCTGATGGTGGGGATGGACATGGAGCAGGCCGAGACCAAGTCGCGGCCCCTGAGTTCACCCAGCTGTGGTAGAAGCACCGTTGGAGGTGTATAGCAGGTGAGAGTCTGATATGAGGAGGTCACAAGAGCAGCGTCAGGCAGGCCGGGTCGGTAACAGTGGTGGCGGCGTGGTACAAATTCAGCAGGCAGAGGAATAAACAGGTCACAAGCCGGGTTCGTTAACAGGAGATCAGAACGTGCAGGGTTAAGCAGGAGAATGGTCAGACAAGCCAGGGATCAGAACAGGAGACAGACAGTAAATCAGGGTCAGGCAGGGTCGGCAACAAGACAATCTACTAAACAGAAACTTCAGGAAACAGGTAAGACCATATGGCACTTGAGCATTGCAAGAGCTGGGTTTAAATAGCCCACCCGACTCCTGACAGGCGCGCCTGGGTCCTAGTGCCTGCCTGCCTGTTTTGTGAGGATTCTACGCATGTGCAGATTCGATCGCCGCGGCGATCTTCCCATTCCCTGACAAATGCACTGTAAGCAGCATGTACAACATTTGCTGCCTTCCTTCCTTAAATAAGGGCAATAATTGCCACCTGTTTTTCAAAGAATGAATGACCTCACTAATAGAACTCCACACTGCTATTATTTTGAACATGCCCCTTTCAATTAGTGATTCAATTACACAGAATCAGCAGCATGCATGTCATGACTGTTGGGTCTGTTGGATTTCTATTACTTTACTACACCTGCTAGTGTCAGGGAATGGGAAGATCGCCGCAGCGATCGAATCTGCACATGCGTAGAATCCTGACAAAACGTACAGGCAGGCGGGAACTAGGACCCAGGCACGCCTGTCACCAATGACGGCACCGGGGAAGCACTAGGACCCAGGAGCGCCAGTCAGGAGTAGGACGGGCTATTTAAACCCGGCTCTTGCAATGCTCAAGTGCTGTATGGTCTTTCCTGTGTTCTGTGAGTTTACTTTGCTGCTGACCCTGCCCGATCCTGATCTGCTGACTTCTCCTGCTCTGACCCCTGGCTTGCCTGACCATTCTCCTGCCTGCTCCTGCACTTTTGATCTCCAGTTGCCAAACCCTGACCGTGACTCATTTATTCCTTTGCCTGCCGTTTGTACCAACCTGCTCTGCTGTTACCGACCCGGCCTGTCTGACCTCGCTTACTCTACCTCCTCACATCAGACTCTCACCTGCTGCGTACCACCGACAGGTGCCTCTACCACAGCTGGTTGCACCCAGGGGTCGTGACCTGGTCTTGGCTTGCTCCAAGTCCATCCCCACCATCAGGGGTTCTGGTGAACAAGCAGGTCGGAACTTAGATTCCGCGCCCTGGGGAATTCTGGTCTGTGGAATGCTAGAGGCTACCACCAGCTGGTCCCTAACAGCTAGTAAATTATTTGCCATGTAGAAATATCATTTCTACCAAAAACAGTGATTGATCAGGTTAGTGATGTCTGACTGCTATTATTTTGAAAACAACTGTGTATATATATATACTGTACATATACAGTATATATGTTTTTTTTTTTTAAGCAGAGGCCCTAGAAAAAAGAATGGTGGGTGTTGCAATTTATTAAGTCATGTGGTGTTTGCACAACAGTATTTCAAATGCTAATTTTTTGGAAAGAAGAAATACACTTTAAGCGCTTCCGCGCTGCCCTATAGCAAAAATACTGCTACAGGGTGGCACGGGTGCTCAAAATCATGTATATATGTGATTTTGCAGTTCCAGGTAGGGGGCGCACATGCCCTACCTACGCCGCCATTCGCGGCCTTGGCTGTCAATCACCGGGTCTCAGCAGTTGATTTCCCACTGGCATCTGGTGATCACCGAGTATTACCAACGGGGGAGAGAGACTGTATGTAAACAATACAGATCTCTCCCCTGTCAGCTCCTGCACACTGCTTTGTATGGCAATGCATAGCAGAGCCATACAAAGCAGTGTGCTTACATTATAAAGCACACACAGCCCACGTAGAAAAACAGCACACAGTTAACCCTTTGATAGTCCCACGTTAACCCCTTCCTGCCCAGTGCCACTAGTACAGTGTCAGTGCTTTTTCTTAGTACTGATCACTGTATTGGTGTCACTGTCGATGTCAGTGACACCAAGTCTGTTCAAGTCAGAATGCCCGCCGCAGTCCCATTATAAGTCACTGATTGCCGCCATTACTAGTAACAAAAAAAAAAATTCAGTATATATACACTGCCATTTGTAAACACTATAACTTTCATGTAAATTTACACGTATTGGGATTTTTTTTTAGCAAAGACATGTAGCAGAATACATTTTGGCCTAAATTTATGATGAAATTTGATTTTTTTTATTTTTTTTACTGGACATGTTTAATAGCAAAAAGTCACAAATATAGGTTTTTTTTTTTCAAAATTGTCAGTCTTTTTTTGTTTATAGCGCAAAAAATAAAAGCTGCACAGGCAATCAAATACCTCCAAAAGAAAGCTCTATTTGTGGGGATAAAAGGATGTAAATTTAATTTGAGTGCAGCGTTGTGTGACTGCGCAATTGTCAGTTAAAATAACGCAAAAAATGGTCAAGAAGGGGAGTTAATCCTATGTAGAGTAGTGGTTAATGAATTTTAGTGAACACAAAACAGTACAATACCCAATAATAGATGATGTTATGCTGAGTAAATAGATACCAAACAGGTCACGCTTTGAAATTGTGCATGCCTGTGAAACCGCGACAAACTACAGTACAATAATCCATGAGCGATGCTTTAAAACATTACTGGCTTCCAGTTTAGAGTTACAGAATTGTTGCTCCTGCTCTGACGTTCGCAGTGATGCCTCACGTGTGGTGCAATCAACATTTACATAAGCGTATGAGACCAACGCATACCTTCGCATTTGCATGTGAGCATGAGTACACTTTAATTTTTTTAAACATTATTTATTTTATTTAATGGTTTTATTTTTACATTGTACCTTTACATTTTTTGATCATTTTTATTGCTATCCCAAGGGATGAGTAACATCTCTTGTGATAGCAAGGACCATAACAGATCCTCTTTATTGGGAGATCTCCAAAGCAGCACATCAAACCAAGTCGGTAACAGCTTGTAAAAAAAAAAAAAAAAAAAAACGAAATCGGAAGTGACAAAATCCTTGTCACTTCCAGTTTCTGACGTCACACATTGGAAGCAACATCATCAGTTCCTTTTACTGTGTCCAGGGAAGCCGATGCTGCCGGTGGCTCGATCGCCTTGGAGAGCCCAGTAAGGGCAGCAGCAGGAGGAGCCGCCTATAAAAGTAATCCAGCGGCTGTATTTACAATGTGCAGAATCGCCAAATCTAAGGAACAACACTGGGATCATGACTGTAGCTGCAGTTCATGATCCTGTTATAACTGCTTCAATACGAGGCTGTGTATATACGTGCGGTGGTATTGAAGCAATTAATACCACTTGAGGCTGCATGAGGAATGGAGGGATTTGGTCTCAAGAGGACAGTCCCTCCAAATGAGAGTTGAGAGCGATCTACTGTACTGTACTTATATGCTTTGTAAGTAAATTTAATGGAAACTTTGTTTTGTATCCACAGATTGTACTTTGAATTTATATGGAGGTAGCAATAATTCTTTCCTACTATTTGTGAGGCAATCGGCCAATATTTGATGGCTTGACTTGATCTAAACGTTAGCCTGTAACGAGTTCTGAGGATTTTGACAACTGTGGCCCCTTGAAGAACTGCTGGGCAAGTTATTTCAATAAACATAGCCAGCCATTGCTGTGGGAGACCTTTGCGAAAGCTAAAAAAAAATTTCAGCTGGTGTAGAGGCTTTTTCATAGAGCTTCAAACTGTAATTCCAAGATAAACCTGACTATACTCCCTCCCCCTCCTAACAACTAAGTTGACTAATCTGTGTAAGAAAGATCTGTATACTTTCCTATTTTCAGGCCGCTCTGATCCAGTCCCTGGCTCCCCTGTGTAAGCCAACAGTAGCTGCAGGGAGAGGAGCACCAACAACAAATGAGCCATAGAAAGCCTATGGATGCCATTACCTCTCTCAGGCATTGTTAGCCATTGTTGAGTGCTCCCTACTCTTCCCTGCAGCCAGTGCTGGCTGACACAGGGAGATCACATGACCAGACTGGAGTAACCTGAATATAGGAAAGTATACAGATTTATCTTACAAAGGTTAGTCATCATAGGTCTTATGCGGGGAGGGGGCATTAATAGGATGGTGTGAATGGATCTTCAAAGTCACCAGGCTTTGCATATCATTTACAATATTAAAGTGGTTCTAAAAGCTGAAGGATTTTTACCTTAATGCATTCTCTGCATAAAGGTAATAAAAAATACCTTCTGTGTACAGCTCCCCCAGCCCCTTATACTTGCCTGATCTTGATCCAGCATTGTGCACGAGAGCAGAGAATCTCTTCCTCCTCATAGGCTCAGAGACAGGAGCAGCAGCTGCAGTCAATCACAGCCACTGAGGAGGTGGAGCCAAGCTGCGCTGTGTTTGTCTATGGACACATAGGGGTTGATTTACTAAAGGCAGACTGTGTGCTTTGCAGGGGCAGTTGCACTACTTTTCCCCAGAGCTTAGTAAATGTGGTAAAGTTCTGTTGCTTTCCATCATCCAAGCATGTCCATATTTTTGGGTATTCCTTACAAAGTGAAGCTTTTCCACATTCACTAAGCTCTGGTCTGTTTGCTTATAGGAAATCAACCCCATAGTTGGTGACCTGTGTGTTTCCATACTGGATCAATGCAGATAACATAAAAAAACCCGATAATTTTCAATTTGCTCTGTTCACATTGCAAGCTGCAGTAAAATGCAGACATGTAGCATTTCACTACAGTACACTGGAAGGCACTGCATGTCATCATAGCACAACACACTGCTGTGCAGAGAACTAAATGTTTATTTTGTGACACTTCAAATAAAATGTTTAAAAAGGTAAGCCGTGAGGTGTGCTGAAACATTCATTGCACTGCGGCCTACTGCCCCTGAACTGACAGAAGTGCTTCGTAAATTACCCCTTACGGTGTTATGGGATAAGCATGGTTTTCAGGGACAGCATACCTTGGCAATAGGGATGAAATCAAGATGTTTGGATCCCAATCTGAACCCCTGTGAGTGAGCTGTCACCTGTGCTAGGCCAATAATCTGTACCAACGGCATTCCCCACCTCACAGCCGCACCTACACGAGAAGCTGGCTCACTCACATGTGCTCATCCCTATTTGGCAGCATATTTTTTGCCATGGAATTATTTTTTCTTTTTTGTCCAACTAGGTTTGCTTATAGACAGCAGCAGCACCCCAGTCTATTTTTATTTAATCATTTCAGTTCATCGAAGGCTTTTTCTTATGGCCCCCATACACCTATGAAAAATTGTTAACAATCTATCATTTGGACTGTTTGTTTTTTGTCCAGTTTATGGGCACAAATAGAAAATTGCTTTTGACTTTGGAAAGGCAACAGGTTGGAAAGTTTCTGTCGAACGAATGATACATTAAAAAGTTCATGTATTTCTCGCCCATTAAAAATCAAACTGATCATACTGCACATTTGTGACAAAATAAAGGAAAAACTGATTCATTTACAGTGCCTTGAAACAGTACTCATACCCCTTGAAATTTTGTCATGTTACAACCAAAAACATAAATATATTTTATTGGGATTTATAGACCAACACAAAGCGGCACATAATTGTGAAGTGACAGGAAAATGATAAATGGTTTTCAAAATTTTTTACAAATAAATATGTGAAAAGTGTGGCGTGCATTTATATTCAATCCCCCTGAGTCAATACTTTGTAGAACCACCTTTTGCTGCAATTAGAGCTGTAAGTCTTTTTTTGGCTTTGCACATTGCACACTGCACACTAGAGAGTGAAATTTTTGCCCATTTTTCTTTGCAAAATAGCTCAAGCTCTGTCAGAATAGATGGAGTGTGTCTCTGAACAGC
This sequence comes from Staurois parvus, assembly GCA_951230385.1. Classification (NCBI taxonomy): domain Eukaryota; kingdom Metazoa; phylum Chordata; class Amphibia; order Anura; family Ranidae; genus Staurois; species Staurois parvus. The sequence goes on along the minus strand of CATNWA010017664.1, from coordinate 51,061 downwards.
AATTTTTAAGTCTTGACACAGATTCTCAATTGGATTTAGGCCTGGACTTTGACTGGGCCATTCTAACACATAAATATGCTTTGATCTAAATCATTCCATTGTAGCTCTGTCTGTATGTTTAGGATCGTTGTCCTGCTGGAGGTGAACCTCCGCCTTAGTCTCAAGTCTTTTGCAAACTCTAAAACAGGTTTTCCCTGACCTGTCTGGTGTGTTCCTTGTCCTTCATGATGATGTTTGATCACTAATGTTCTCTAACAAACCTCTGAGGGCTTCACGGAATAGCTGCATTTACAGTGGGGAAAATAATTATTTGATCCCCTGCAGTTTTTGTAAGTTTGGCTACTTACAAAGAAATGAAGGGACTATAATTTTTATCATAGGTGTATTTTAAATGATAGATAAAGAAAATCAACCAAAAATCCAGAAAAAACACATGATACAAATGTTATAAATTGAGTTTCAGTTCAGTGAGCAAAATAAGTATTTGATCCCCTACCAACGAAAATTAATTCTAGCTCCCACAGACTGGCTATGTGCTCATGTGGTACACAGATTAGTCCTGTGAATATAAGAAGGTGCTCCTAATGACAACTCGTTACGTGTATAAAAGACACCTGTCCACAGAATCTCTTTCTTGGGCACCATCATGGGCAAGACCAAAGGACATCAGGGACATTGTTTTAGACCTGCACAAGGCTGGAATGGGCATCAAGATTATCAGCAAGACGTTTGGTGAGAAGGAGACAACTGTTGGAGAGATTATTTACAAATGGAAGAAATACAAAACAACCATCAATCGCCCTCGGTCTGCAGCTCCATGCAAGATTTTGCCTCATGGGGTAAGGATGATCATGAGAAAAGTGAGAGATCAGCCCAGAACTACACGGAAGGAGCTTGTAAATGATCTCAAGGCACTAGTGAAAACAGTCACCTAACAAACCACTGGTAACACAATACGCAGTCATGGATTGAAATCCTACAGCGCTCGCAGAGTCCCCCTCCTCAAGAAGGCACATGTACAGGCCCGTCTACAATTTGCCAATGAACATCTAAATGATTCAGAGAAGGATTAGGAGAAAGTGCTGTGGTCAGATGAGACCAAAATTGAGCTCTTTGGCATTAACTCGATTTGCCATGTTTGGAGGAAGAAAAATGCACCTCTACAGTCAAGCACAGTGGTGGAAACATGATTTCACTACTAAAAGTACAGGCCAACTTTGCCGTATTGAGGGGCGTATTGCCGTATTGAGGGGCCAATGGACGGGGCCATGTATTGTAAAATCATGGATGAGAACCTTCTTCCCTCAGCCAGAACACTGAAGATGGGTTGTGGATGTGTCTTCCAGCATGACAATGACCCAAAACATACCGTCAATGCAACAAAGGAGTGGCTCAAGAAGAAGCACATTCAAGTGTTACTAAACCCAGGATCCTGAATTCACTATATCTGGTCTCCCGCAGTACACAGAACATGGAAGTGCAATTATTTTAGTAAATATAAACTGCTAGATACCTTTTCTCAGCAGTTAGAGCAGTCTTGTGATTTCTATCAGTGTTCAGCAGAGCACTGGTTAAAGCTTGTAGGAGGGTTTTTTTTTCTGCTCTAAGAGGATGCAAAACCCCTGACCTCGGTCTGAATGGTGCTAATTGGTCCTGTGCTAATCACATGCACACTAAACTGAGCATGTGCAGAATGGTTACGGTTCAGTCTGTCTGATCAAGACATGGACATTTGAACAAGAGGAGGGGCAGAGAAAACAGGATCAAACGGCCTTTTTACACAATACAGAGGATGAACCCCTTAGGTTCCACAGTGAGTATAACAAACATGCTTTACTGCATATACAGACTGATTTTACTGTTGTGGGTTTAGTAACACTTTAAGGTCATGGAGTGGCCTAGCCAGTCTCCACACCTTTATCCTATAGAAATGTATGGAGAGAGCTGAAACTTCTAGTTGCGAAGCGACAGCCAAGAAACCTTAAGGATTTAGAGAAGATCTGTAAAGGAGGGTGGACCATCATCCATCCTGAGATGTGTGCAGACCTGGTAACCAACACAGGCGTACCTCGGTTTACGAATTTAATGCGTTTTCCGGGATGTTTCGAATTAATCCGTTCCGGAGGTCAGAAAAAAGTAAAAAAAAGTATTGTATCTGTTCAAATCTCTTTATAAAGTGCACTTTAAAAGCATAAATACTGTACAGGGACATGATTAAAAATTTCCAGAATGGCTCCAAAACTCGATGCAAAAATCTCTCCAACACCTCCACACTCGATGCCACGTGCTACTCACAGACTCCAGCATGCACGGGGCCGGTGCTATCAGCCTTCCAGGTGCAATTCATCCTGGGGAAACTTGCTTCATATTGCGAAAAAAATTTGTAAATGCATTTAAAACCAATTACTCCGTTCTGGAGGTCAGAAAAAAGTAAAAAAGAAGTCTTAGCTCTTCAAATCTCTTTATAAAGTGCACTTTAAAGGCACGGGGCTGGCACTATAAATCTCCCTGGCGCAATGCATCCTGGGGAAACTTGCTTTGTATTATGAAAATGATTTGTAAACTGAGGCATTATTTTCAATGGATTTTTCATTCGTAAACCAAAAATTATGTTAACCAAGGCATTTGTAAACTGAGGTACGCCTGTACAAGAAACGTCTTACCTCTGTGCTTGCCAACAAGGGTTTCTCCACCAAGTACTGTAATGGATATTTTGGGCCTATAATAATTTTTAACTTCATGAAAATTATTGTGAACTTTTGATAGGTATCTAAGTCTGAGTTCTAAAGAAATTCCAGGAACTGGACATTTTGAGAACTGCTGTAATAAAAGGACAAATAACTCTGTGGGGGATGCCACTTCAAAGGACTCGACTGAGGTGAGGGGGAGGAAGGCAGCTGGGACTTCTTGTCTTTTTTAACAGCTGATGACCTAAACTTACCAGAATCTTGAGCTCCACCCATTAGCGGTTAAGATATGTGGAAGAGTGTGGCTTTACCTGGGTGGGTGAGTCTTGGAGTGGTCTTTTCAAAAAGAATATAACACAAAAGCAAGACCCCCATTTTCTCTCTTGGAGCCCAGTCATCAGGATGTCTGCGTAACGTACCATCATTATTCTTTGTTACTTTCTTTCCTGTAACTTTCTTTTCTCTAGTTGTCTGTAGTATGCATTGGTAACATTCTGTATTTACATTGTAATATCACTACATTTAAAGTTATACCAGCTACTTTTATATTTTGTTATATTTGATTAACAGCAAGCTTCTTTTATGTGTAAAATTATATTTTTTGCACAGTTGTTTTCATTTGGTATTAACATTATTGGTAATAGCCACAGCAGGATTGGCTAAATTCATATATAGACAAAAGGTTGTGTAATCACTTAATATATTCATCATAAAGCGAACAAGAGAGGTGGAAAAAACCGCCAAAACAAATGGTAACTGTGTGAAGAAATCAGAAAGTTTCAGTAAATGTTACTTCTTGTGTGGAATACAGTGCGTTATTTACATCTTTCTTTGTTTTCATGTGTGTCTGAAATACCTAGACTAGTAAGCTGTGTCGAACGTCATTTGTACCTTTTTGTCTTTACTAATATTTTAATGAGACTGATTATGAACAGTATAATTGAAATAAAATTGTACTGAGAGTGAATGAGAAAACATCTTAACTGCTCGGTTGCGCCTGTTGCAGTAGGGTGTAAGTGTGAACAAAAAGGGCTCTGACTGGACTCTTAGTGGCAGTGAAAAAGAAAACTTAGGATATGTGCCTTTGGGATTTAAATGCACCTGTGAGCCTAAATCACACAGAATGATCTTGATGTGTATGGATCTATATAACTGGGGATTGTAAGCTTGTAGTTAGAACTGTGAACAATAGTTATGTTGTTACTGCTGCAAATAGTTGTGCCTCAATTAACTGCCTGCTGTACTCGGAGCATTCAAATTTTGATTATTCAAGTTTGCTTTAATCCTTCTTGGGATAATATGAGCAATTGGAAAGAAAAAAAAATCAGAATATTTCAGAAAACTCCATGGAGGAGATTGAACTCCTGACAAGTTCAGGAAATCCTCAGGCTGTTTGAAGGGCTATAGTCAGAACAAGGAAAAATTAAAAGTTTGTTTTGACAAGTAGTGAAAAGCATCAACAGTGACAGGGGCGGTACCTGTCAACCCAATCACTGGCCAGAGATTAGCTACCTCTCCTCTGGGGGCAACCTCTTAAGGTTGGGAAATTATTCCAGGGTTCAGTATCCGTAAGGATGGGTAACAGTATCAACTCAAGGAGGGCGTCTAAGTGTGGTAAACCCCAACTGACCCCCAAGGGAAGAGATGATTGGTAAATATGGACCCTGGGTGTTAAAATATATACGTGATTGGGAGCGTTGGACTGGAATTAAGTTTTCTAAAAGAGGTACTTTTAGGTCTAAGGTTTGGTAGGGTCTCTGGTATGATCATCATAGAAAGATGACACGCCCAAATGAAAGAGATGCTTGGAGTATATGGTTGTTAGAGTCAATGAGTAGGGCAGATGCAGTGAATATTTTTGTATTTCAATGATTTTTATTAATTTTTAAAACAGTTTAACACAGGAGCAACAAATCATGCCCACGCAGGGGCTATCAATATAAAACGCAAAAAATTAAAAATAACAGTGCTCTAACACCAACAGAGCAAAAGGTGCGCCCACGCAGGGGCTATCAATGGCACTTAAATGGCAAAAACATTAGTATAACACCAACAGTAACTCAAACTAAAGGCAGCTATCCACTGCCACACCAAAAACTAAAAAAAAAAAAAAAAGGAAGGAGGAATACAAAAGAAAACCAAGAACGCTACTACCGAACAAAATCACATCCCCAGACTAGCCGGGGGGAGCATGGGAAAGGCATATTGCAACCATGGCTCCCATATTTTCAAGAATTTACCTTGGGAGTCGTTGCAGATACTCGACATCTGTTCATTGAGCATCATAGTGATCATACGGTCCCGAACCCCCTGAAGAGGGACAAACTGGCTCTTCCAGACCTGAGCAATTGTTCTAGTGGCCGACAAAAACAAATAGGAAGCCAACTTCTGCTGATCAGCCAAGAGGCCCAGTATGGGACAATGAAGCAAAGCATACCGAGCATCCTGGCGTATGGAGAGATGGAACAAGGTGAAAAGGAGGCCAAACACACGAGACCAAAAACGAAACGGTCTCGGGCATGATCACCAGATATGCAATACATTACCACGATGGCCACAACCCCGAAAGCATCGATCACTGCAGGCAGGGTTTGCCTGGGCCAAACGAGCCGGAACCCAATACCAACAAATCAATACTTTGTATGCCGCTTCCAGCGTGGTCATATTAAATGAACATTTAGCTATAAGCGACCAGGCCCTATTCCAGTCCTCCAGATACACAACTGCCCCCAGGTCACGCTCCCACTGAACAACATATAAGAGAGAAGTATGCATTGTGTGTCTGTTCAAAACTGCATAAAGAAGGGAAATAAGGCCCGGGGCTCCTGGACGCTGTTAGCAAAGCAGTTCAAAGGCAAATTTCTGGTACAGAAAAGCGGAAGTGCCCCGCAGTGAGATCAGCCAATGCCACAATTGAAGGTAACAAAAAATTTCCGCCGGAGGGAGGGACATCCCGTGACTCCCGAAGAGAATTCCAGGTAGGGAAGGACCAAGAAGTCAAAAAGTATTGCACCTGCGAAAAACCATTAGCCACCCACCAAGAAAATGCCCTTGGTTGATCTAAACCCAGTGGGAAGAGAGGGTTGTTAGTAATTGGGAGCAAAGGCAAGAAAGATGACGTCAGGCCACTGGAGTAATGTACCGAGTCCCATACTTGTAAGCCATGGAGCAAAATCAGACTCAGTGCCATAGGGCGCAGGGCAGGGGGAAGCCAAAGAAGCGTCGATGTTGCAATAGGGGCACAATTAGGTAGTTCCAGCAGGTCCCAGAGAGGAATGTCTGAGGAAACGTTCAACATAGACAGCGGGGCAATCTGGCTCGCCTGATCATACTTCGTTACATTAAGCACCCCAAGACCACCCTGGAGTCTATGAACAAAAAGCGTATTTCTGGAGACTCTGGGGCGCTTATCGGCCCGGATAAAAAACATAAACTTCACTTGAATCAACCGAAGAAACAGAGGAGGAACCCACACTGGGATGGTGTGAAAATAGTATAACAATTTCGGCAAGATGGTCATTTTCACTGAATTAACCCATCCTATCAAAGACAGGTGCGGAAATTGCCAAGAATGCATAAGAGAGGACACAAAGCGAAGTAATGGATAATAATTTGCAGCAAACAACGAGTCATAGGTGGAGGTCAAGCTAATGCCTAGGTATTCAAGGAAGAGGAAGCCCATTTGTAAGGGAAGTGGGACTATAGGCCTGAAACCAAATCTGAGGCCAAAGTAATATTGAAAGCGACAGTCTTATCCAAATTAATACGGAGACCCAAAATCAAGGAGAAGCACTCAAGAACTTGTTGCAAATTTGGAAGCCTCATCAGGGGATTAGTGAGAGTCAAGAGGGCATCATCCGCAAAAAGATTCAACTTGAACTCCTGTTCCGCGTATGGAACTCCTGATACATTACAATTGGTCCGGAGAGCTAAAGCCAGCGGCTCAAGCGCCAGGACAAAGAGCATCGGGGACAGGGGGCAGCCCTGTCTTGTCCCTTGCCAAATAGGAAAGGGTCTGAGAAATACCCAGCGTATTTAACGGAAGCCAAAGGGGAAGAATACAAGGCTTGAATCCACGAAAGAATAGAATCCCCAAAACCCCAGTGAGACGGCACAAACCACAGATATTCCCAGGATAGAGAATCAAAGGCTTTATATATGTCTAAGGACAGTAAGAATCCCAGGATTTTCCACTGTTGTAGAAAATATATAAGATGGACCACCTTACGAATGTTATCACCTGCCTGCCTCCCAGGGACGACACCTACTTGGTCCCTGTGGACCAGACTACGCAAATATTTATTCATTCGAAGACTAAGAATCTTACCCAATATCTTCTGGTCTTCATTAAGAAGAAAAATGGGCCAGAAGGCTTGCAGTTCCTGCACATCATTGGTCATTTTAGGAATCATGGAGATATGAGCTCTAAGCTCGCCGGAGAAGGTGCAAATTTCTTATAATAGATACCGGCGAAGCCGTCGGGACTTGGGGTACCGTAGAGATTTGATAGCTTGGAACACTTCTGATACGGTGACACCGGCGTTGAGGGCCATCTGTGCTGCCTCGGATAATCCAGGAAGTCGGAGATCTTAGAAGAATGCCTCTGCCTGAGCCACAGAGAACGGATCTGGTTTAGCGTAAAGGCGTAAAAGGAAATCTGCAAAATGGGAGACAATCTGCTGGGGATTAGAAGTACAGCCACCCGCGGGAAGTCTCAATCGGATCAATTTATGGGGTTTCCCCACAGAATTGAGTTTCCTGGCCAGCATCGGATCCAGATTATTAGCACAGGAATAACATTTGTGTTTGGTCCAATGCAGGGCCCATTCCACCTCCAAAGAGGCAAGTAGGTCCAACTCTTGCGTGTTTATGGGCCGCGGATGGAAATGACTTCCAATGAGCATCTGCAGAGGCCAGTAGAGAATGAAGCTCCAAAAGTTGGCGCTCCCGAACCGCCGCCAGCTGTATAACATGACCCCGCACCGTGGCTTTATGTGCCTCCCACAGTGGCATTGCCGAAGAGACAGATCCCAAGTTTCCCGTGAAGTATGTGCGTGAGAGACTATTTGTTGGCAGGTAACCTCAGTGGTCAATAGAGAATTATTAATGCGCCAGTGAAAGGGGTGCCATACTGACCCAGAGAGGGCAAGGGGGAGTACCAGGGGATCATGGTACGACTAGGGCATGGAGGGAATAGCTATCCGCCTGACCAAGGGAAGCTGCTCGACATGCATGAATATATGGTCAATTCTACAAAAACTGTGATGAGGATTGGAATAGAATGTAAAGTCACGCTCAGTTTGGTGAAGTTCCCTCCAGATGTCCACCAGCCCCGCCCTCTGCAAGAGAGCCTATCCCCCGCCTATCCAATGTGGAATCCAAGGTAACATTTGAATCTCCCAAAAGAAGAAGAAGACCCTTGGAGTGTCGGGAAACAATAGTGCAAAGTGCAAAGATGATTTATGCTGAAAGAGATTGGTTGCGTAGTAAGAGACAAAAGTAACCTCCTGGTCCCAGAGGGTGCCCTGCAGAAGCAAATACCTGCCCGTGGGGTCCGCTTCCGAGCACAGACAAAAGGGAGATTGCGTTTGAATAGAGAAGAGAGAGAGGTGTGCCAGACTAAGTGCAGTAGGATAAAAACAGTTTATTGCACACAAGATATTAAAAACTCACAAGACGTGAGTATACATCAGGCATCAGGTATAAGAAGGAGGACGTCATCTGAACTGCACATCACAGGCGGATGGCTGCAGTGCCAGGGTGTATCCAATGGCTGGCGTTTGAAAGCTTTCAGTACACCCTAAAATTAAAAATTAGTGAAGCGCTTGTATCACATGAATACAATCATGTATCTCCATATAGTGTAATTATAAATCAAAGTGACCACTATATATAATAAATGTGTGTTGACTCCCTCTAGTGAAAAGAAAAAATAGTGTCAACCAAAATAGCTAAATAACACACATTAGGAAACTAAATATATAGTGCATAAATCAAATATAATGAACAGAATATATATACGTGAAAACAGAATATTGGCCACATACAATGGTGTCTAAATTATACATAAATGATATATGCCATAGGTGAACAAGACAATATCAAAGGTGAAAAAAATATTCCATGCATGTGACTGTGCTTTAAGCTGGAACACACACGTGATCTCCACTTCTAAGTGCAAGTACTCTCCTTCAAATGGCAGCAATGCCTGCTCACCTCCCTTCCTCGACCCACACAGGGCCTCAAAGCAGTTACCACCTCAGTGGTGTATTCCTCTGGCAGACTCCTTATTCCTCCTCCTCTCTTATGCAACTCATAAAAAGACAAGAAAGCCTTCCATAGTGTAGTAAATTTAATAGGCAAAGTTAAAAATTACAAAGTTTTCCACTCACATGCTCCTTTCCATAAAAAAAGCGTTTTTCCCAGCCTGTGGGTAGATATGCATGCACCTGGGGGAATCCAATATGGCCACTGTGTCCGGACATACGTCACCAGGAAGTAGACAGGAAGTAGACAGAAGTTTGTCTACTTCCTGGTGACGTATGTCCGGACACAGTGGCCATATTGGATTCCCCCAGGTGCATGCATATCTACCCACAGGCTGGGAAAAACGCTTTTTTATGGAAAGGAGCATGTGAGTGGAAAACTTTGTAATTTTTAACTTTGCCTATTAAATTTACTACACTATGGAAGGCTTTCTTGTCTTTTTATGAGTTGCATAAGAGAGGAGGAGGAATAAGGAGTCTGCCAGAGGAATACACCACTGAGGTGGTAACTGCTTTGAGGCCCTGTGTGGGTCGAGGAAGGGAGGTGAGCAGGCATTGCTGCCATTTGAAGGAGAGTACTTGCACTTAGAAGTGGAGATCACGTGTGTGTTCCAGCTTAAAGCACAGTCACATGCATGGAATATTTTTTTCACCTTTGATATTGTCTTGTTCACCTATGGCATATATCATTTATGTATAATTTAGACACCATTGTATGTGGCCAATATTCTGTTTTCACGTATATATATTCTGTTCATTATATTTGATTTATGCACTATATATTTAGTTTCCTAATGTGTGTTATTTAGCTATTTTGGTTGACACTATTTTTTCTTTTCACTAGAGGGAGTCAACACACATTTATTATATATAGTGGTCACTTTGATTTATAATTACACTATATGGAGATACATGATTGTATTCATGTGATACAAGCGCTTCACTAATTTTTAATTTTATTTTATGCACTTATTGGTATCAGCTAAGTGACAGCAGCTGTATTTTGTCAATTATTCCCATGAGCGCAGGAGGATCCCTTATTATTTTTCAGTACACCCTGGCGTTTCTCAGGAGCCGAGGCCTTGTAAAAGGTGGGATAATGAGGCGAAAGATACTGCAGAGCGGAGGAATGAGAAAACCTGGTCTCCTGTAAACATACCAAGTCGATTTGTTGCGACTTGAAGTGTTGAAAAACTTTAGCCCGCTTCCGAGGAGCAGGCCTACAATGCGGCCATCCTAGAAGCTGCTCACGAGCGCCCCCTCGCAATGAATGTTTTTAATATGGAATTTAAGGAGAAATCATTCCAAGCAACACTTGAACGTAGACACACGCAGGAACAGTCACAAAAGTAAAAACCCCAGAATTGTGACAGTGATGAACAGGGGGACAATGAGCAATTGTCAGGACTGGGGCCTTATGCAGTTACCTAGTCCTTGTCAGTGGAATTCTCAAGCACTGATATAGACTGTCATCAGCAGCTGACAAAAAGGGAGAGCCACAAGGTAATGCCAAAAGACTCTGAGGCACAGGAACAGAAAGAGGAAAGCAGAGAAGTAAGGCAGGGAAAGGCCAGACTGAAGTTAGAAGAAGATATGAAATCAAAGCCTAGCATGAAAAGTTGCAGTAAGCGTGCTGGAAAGACTCCACTGATGTTTGCTACCTGTTGGATGGCTAAGCAATATGAACATTTAATGTTGCAAAATGAATCCCTAAAGGAAGGTCTTGCAATATACAAAAGTGACATGAGTAGTTTAAAAATTTCTGTAATTAATTCTGATGCTAGCCACCAACAGCTAACAAGAGAAAACAAAAGATTACAGGAGGAAATTGATCAGCTGGTACGAAAGTTGAAGAATGCAGAGAGTGAACTGAAGCAATTTTCTGTCGGCTGCCAGAAGCATTTCCCAGTTAGAGTAGATAGTAAAAAGACTGATTTGGGTATTTCTGAATTCAGTGGGAAATCATCCGCCCCTATTGTATGTGCCAATATCAGTAAATCTCTGGATGGTAAGAGCACTTGTAAAACTGCCCCTTCGTCTTGTAAGCAGCCAGAAAAAGTTGCTAATCAAGTGTCAGCCAATGAATGCTCTCAGTCTAAAACAAAGCATTTTGTCAATACTACGTTAGAAAAGATAAAATGTTTTGCATGTGGATTATTTGGCCACATTGCTCGATTTTGTCTATCCTCTTCTGCTGGAAAGGTAGTGAAACAAAATCCATATAGGACAATGAGATGTGATTTTGAAGTGTATTCAGCACGCTTTGGAACATGACCTAGGTATAAAAAGTATGAACAGCCTAGATCTTGGGTCCTATTCCAGCATATTAAGGTAGAGAATGCATCTCTACAGGCTGAGAATAAGCAACTGAAACGGGATGAATTGTTAAAGGAATTTCAAACTTCCAAAACAGATTTTATGGAAGTAAAAAGAAAAAGTACAGGTTATTGGAGAAAACATGCTGGTATTTGTGGTGTCTAAAGTTTGTCTTTAAGCTAACAAATTGTAAGAGTATGTTTATGGAATTTATGTTGTGTTGTCTGAAGTTACTGTAATGTTTGTTTAGAGCTTCAAAAATCAAATGTCGCCTCAGCTGCTGACAGCCCACTAATAACTGACCCCCTCCTGTATAGCCAGGTCTGTGAGTGTAAATTACTCCATTGACATGCAAATGACTGAGCTGAGTTAATCCTAAAAGGGAAAGGTAAAACATCTGTAATAGTGAATTGATATGTACAGTGAAGGAAATATTTATTTGATCCCCTGCTGATTTTGAATGTTTGCCCACTCACAAAGAAATTATCAGTTTAAAAAAATCGAATGGTAGGTGTATTGTAATACTGAGAGACAGAATAGCAATAAAAAATTCAAAAGAAATGCATGTCTAACAAATTATGCACTGATTTGCATGTTCATAAGGGAAATAAGTATTTGATCCCCTTCACAAAATATGACTTAGTACTTGGTGCAAATCCCTTGTTGGCAATCACAGAGGTCAGACATTTCCTGTAGTTGGCCACCAGGAGGGATTTTAGCCCACTCCTCTTGGCAGATCCTCTCCAGGTCATTATGGTTTGGTGGCTGACGTTTGGCAACTTGAACTTTCAGCTCCCTCCACAGATTTTCAATGGGATTAAGGTCTGGAGACTGGCTAGGCCACTCCAGGACCTTAATGTGCTTCTTCTTGAGCCACTCCTTTGTTGCCTTGGCCATGTATATGTATGAATGTGACTTAGGGACCTTAGATAGTACACCCCTTGAGGGTTAGGGACTGATGTGAATGTACAATATATATGTAAAGAGCTGCGTAAAATTGATGCCGCTATATAAGTACCTGAAATAAATAAATAATGCTGGAACACCCATCCACGACCCATTTTCAATGGCCTGGCTGAGGGAAGAAGGTTCTCACCAAAGATGTGACGGTATATTGCCTCGTCCATCGTCCCTTTGGTGCGGTGCAGTTGTCCTGTCCCCTTAGCAGAAAAACACCCCAAAGCAGAATGTTTCCACCATGTTTGACAGTTGGGATGGTGTTCTTGGGGTCATAGGCAGCATTCCTCCTCCTACAAACACGGCGTATTGAGTTGATGCCAAAGAGCTTGATTTTGGTCTCATCTGACCACAACACTTTCAACTAGTCCTTTGCATCATTCAGATGTTCAGTGGCAAACCTAACCATTAGCCGCCCGGCCAATGGCCATTTGGCGGCCGGCAAAATCCTTCAGCGTTCCGGGTGGATGCCATATGGCATCCTTACGGGCATGTGCAGTTTGTGCGCCTGCAGAGCCACGCAGCGGGTGTGATCTGTCACCGGCCGTGTACCTCAGACACAGCCGATGACAGATCTGAGTACCGGCCCTGTTGCCAGTACCATGTGACCTGCTGTGACCAATCACAGCAGGTCACATGACAGTTGTATACAATGGATGGCTTCATTCATGCCATCCATTGTATACTAGTGTCTAGCTGTGAATGGTCACAGCGATCACATGCACGTCATGTGATTAGCGGTGGCCAAATCACAGCAAAGCACAAAAAAAACAAAAACCCTGAATGAATCAATGTCATTCAGGTAAATGCTTGCTTATAGCAATGTAATTCTTTGCTATAAGCAAATTGTGAAAAAAAAAAAAAAAAATACTGATCACTTCCCCATAGTAGTACAATGTTACTATGGTAACAGTATACTACTTTGGTCATAGTGAAATATGAAAAATCTTTTAAAAAATGTAATAAAAAATTAACAATAATAAAAAAAATATAAAAAAATGATATATATTTTTTTTTCATACTGTCACCAGTCAGTGTCCCTGATCACCACCATGCCAGTTATATGATGACGCCGTACTGCACTGGTGACAGTATGTAAAAAAAAAAATAGTGAAAATAATTTTTAAAATTTTTTTATTTTCTGAAAAATTTTGACAAAAAAATACAACTTCAAAAAAACTCGCCATGCCTCTTATGAAATACGTCGGACTGTCTACTTTACAAAAAGGGGTCATTTAGGGGATATCTGTACTGTTCTGACATTCTGGGACCTCAAGAAATTAGATTGGCTGTCAGTACTTCAGGATTGATCAATATTCAGATATATACCATAGTTTGTCACTGAGGGAGGGCGGAGCCTGAACATGGCAGTGCAGGAGAGCACGTTGTGAGTGCTCTCCGGCAACCTCCATAGTTGCCCCCCCGAGAACCGTCATGGCACGGTGTGTGGAGCCGTACCTGTGTTAGGAGGTCCTCGGGCGCCATGCCTCTTATGAAATACGTCGGACTGTCTACTTTACAAAAAGGGGTCATTTAGGGGATATCTGTACTGTTCTGACATTCTTGGACCTCAAGAAATTAGATTGGCTGCCAGTACTTCAGGATTGATCAATATTCAGATATATACCATAGTTTGTCACTGAGGGAGGGCGGAACCTGAACATGGCAGCGCAGGAGAGCACGTTGTGAGTGCTCTCCAGCAACCTCCATAGTTTCCCCCCCGAGAACCGTCATGGCACGGTGTGTGGAGCCCTACCTGTGTTAGGAGGTCCTCGGGCGGGAGATGCTGGTGCGGTGAGAGGGGCAGGAGAGGAAGCAGGCCCCGAGCTCCAGGAGACGATCCCCTGACGATCTGAGAAACAGCAGCGGTGTTCCCGGGGTGACGGAGCGATGCGTTGAGACCACGTGGTCAGCCGCTAAAGAGCACTGGGAAGGGGAGAAGCCGGCCAGCGTCCAGAGAGGAGAGGGAGATGCCGGTCTAATCCCTAACCCGTCGTTCAGCGGTCGGCGGTCGGACATCTATCTGCAGAGGACCACAAGAGACCCTGAAGGAATCCCCCTGGGACACATTCCGGGAGAGAGAAGCGGACAGCCGTAGACTGGGGCCAGCTCACAGGAGAATCTAATGAAGAAGGGTGAGTGAAGACGGCCCAGGTTAACAGTAAACCTTAAATGTATAGTGTCTTGGACTGTGGGATGTGAATTTAAAAAGCCTGTAAAAGAGAGCAGGGGGATTCCCAGGGGGATTTAAGAGTGTGGAAGAAGATAAGAGGTTTTAGCGGCTCTAGAAGAGAAGAGGAAAGGAAGTGTTAACTGATAAAGAACAGACAAATACTGGCACCCTGATATATATCCTAAAGTCTCCCTCTGGGTTGGTTAAAGAGAATAAGCAACACAGAAGAAATGAAGAATAAAAGCGCTAAAGAAAGCGGGCTTAAAGGGTCCCAAACGGGTACGATTAAAAAATATACATCCCAGGGAAATGCGACTCTAGAAAGGTCCCAAGGTGGAAGTGAAAAAGGGGAAATGGAAACTAGCCTGGAAAATAGCCCTATATTATCGTTGGGCCTGAACAGTAGTAGCCAACAAATGTCAGAAAATATAGAGAGGAAGGACTTGGAAAATGATTTACAAGTGCCGAATAAAAGAGAAATGGCAGAAATGTTTAAAAACCTGGAAAAAGCCTTAAAGCAAGAAATGACAACCATACGACAGGATTTGGGGCATTTGTTACTGAAAAAGGAAGAAACGGAGGGAAAAGTTAAAAACCATACCCAAACATCTCAGATTTAGAAAAAAAAAGACTACTACAATTTGGAACACTCAGAAAAAATTGCTGTATAAGATGGAAGAACAAGAAAACAGGGATAGGAGAAGCAACCTTAGGATACGAGGAATCCAAGAAATCTTTAAAGGAGGAGAACTGCTAGAAACAGTTTGTAAAATTTTTAACTCAATTATGGACAGACCTGAAACAGAGTTAGTCAAATTGGATGGAGTTTATAGAACAGGAAAGTTTCAGGAACAGTTTCAGAACAGGAAATGAGAAGGAAAAACCAAGAGATACAATTGCTCTATTGCACAAGTATGGGGATAAGGAAGAGATTTGGAGAAGGATCAAAGGAAAAAACAATCATTAAGTATGGAGAAATAAACATTCAGATTTTTGCGGACTTATCGCCTGAGACTTTGTGGAGAAGGAGATCTTTGAAACCCCTGCTAGAGCAGATGAGAGAACGGAATGTACACTATAGATGGGGCAACCCAGCGTGTTTAATTGGATGGAAGAATGGTGTTACAGCTTATTTGAGATTTCCAGTGGATTTGAGAGACTTCTGTGATAGACGGGAATTACATAGAACAGTAATTATTGGGTGGGAAAAAGAGGGAGAAATAGGTGTCAGGGGAAAGGAGGATTGGCAGATTGTTAGAACGGGGAAGTAAAGAGGAGTAGAGGGGTGTTTGGTTCTTTTGTTTTTTTTTTTTTGTTTTTTTTTCCCCTCTCTCTCTCCCCTCTCTACTTCTTCCTCCCTATGACGTTTCCTTGGGGATCCGTTTTTTTTTTGTTTTTTTTTACTCACAGTGAAAATTAAAGATACTAGAAAAAAACAGATAGAGGGAGGGTAATTGGGGAGGTTGGAAGGAGGGAGTGCCGTTCATGGGCGGAGTTTAGCCCTAAGGTTTAAATAAATGGTGGGAATAGACCCACAAATGATTAGTCGAATTTCAGGAAATATTCGATTCGCGGCGAAACCGAAATTTTGCCTACTTCGGGTGCGCGAATCGAACATTTCCCGATCAGCCGGCAAAAGTGTCCCTGCAGTGAGCTCCGCTATTTCTGACAGTTCTCTGACAGAAGGAACACATGTTTAGCGGTTGAAACATTGTATCTATTAGTTTACATTTAGGATACAGATGTTTCAACCACTGTTCATGTGAAGAAGCTGTGAGAGAACTGTCAGAAATAGAGGAACTCTGTACATACACTTTTTGCCGGCTTGGAATTATTCTTCTTTTCATCCTTCTTCTTCTTCTTCTCTTCATCCTCAGAAGAAGAGGATGAGGATGAGAATGAAAGAAGATGAGGATGAAAAGAAGAAGAAGAAGAAGAATGTAGAAGTCTAAGTGTATCTAAGAAGAGGATGAGGATGAAGAAGAAGAAGAAGAAGAAGTCTAAGTACTGTATCTGCAGAATAGAGGAACTCTGCACATACACTTTTTGCCGGCTTGGAATTATTCTTCTTTTCATCCTACTTCTTCTTCTTCTTCTTCTTCTTCATCCTCATCCTCATCCTCTTCTTCTGAGGATGAGGATGAGGATGAAGAAGAAAGAAGCAGTAGGATGAAAATAAAGAATAATTCCAAGCCGGCAAAAAGTGTAGTTCCTCTATTGCAGAGTTCCTCTATTCTGCAGATACACTTAGAGGAGCTCTGCACATACACTTTTTGCCTGTTTGGAATTATCTAAGAAGAAGAAGAAGAAGAAGTAGGATGAAAATAAGAATAATTGCAAGCCGGCAAAAAGTGTATGTGCAGAGTTCCTCTGCAGATACACTTAGAGGAGCTCTGCAGATACACTTAGAGGAGCTCTGCACATACACTTTTTGCCGGCTTGGAATTAATCTTATTTTCATCCTACTTCTTCTTCTTCTTCTTCTTCTTCATCCTCATCCTCATCCTCAGAAGAAGAAGAAGAGGATGAGGATGAGGATGAAGAAGAAGAAGAAGAAGAAGAAGAAGAAGAAGAGGATGAAAATAAGAATAATTCCAAGCCGGCAAAAAGTGTATGTGCAGAGCTCCTCTAAGTGTATCTGCAGAGCTCCTCTAAGTGTATCTGCAGAATAGAGGAACTCTGCACATACACTTTTTGCC
Source organism: Staurois parvus (assembly GCA_951230385.1). Taxonomy (NCBI): domain Eukaryota; kingdom Metazoa; phylum Chordata; class Amphibia; order Anura; family Ranidae; genus Staurois; species Staurois parvus. The sequence continues at coordinate 33,963 of CATNWA010017664.1, read as the reverse complement.
GGAAACCGCTGTATGGAGGGAATGTCCCAGAACTGTCAGAAAAATAGTCTATCTGACAGTTCTGGGACATTCACTCCATACAGCAGCTGTTTCAACCGCTGTATGGAGGGAATGTCATAGAACTGTCAGAAATAGACTATTAATGACAGTTCTGGGACTGTCCTTCCATACAGCGGTTGAAACATTGTATCTATTTGTTTCCATAAATGGATCCATTTATGGAAACAAATACATACAATGTTTCAACCGCTGTATGGAAGGACAGTCCCAGAACTGTCATTAATAGTCTATTTCTGACAGTTCCATGACATTCCCTCCATACAGCGGTTGAAACAGCTGTATGGAGTGAATGTCCCAGAACTGTCAGAAATAGACTATTTATGACAGTTCTGGGACATTCACTCCATACAGCGGTTGAAACATTGTATCTATTTTTTTCCATAAATGACATTCTGCAGATACACTTAGAGGAGCGCTGCAGATACACTTTTTGCCGGCTTGGAATTAATCTTATTTTCATCCTACTTCTTCTTTTTTCCTCATCCTTCCTCATAAGAAGAAAAAGAAGAAGTAGGATGAAAAATAAGAATAATTCCAAGCCGGCAAAAAGTGTATCTGCAGCGCTCCTCTAAGTGTATCTGCAGAATGTCATTTATGGAAAAAAATAGATACAATGTTTCAACCGCTGTATGGAGTGAATGTCCCAGAACTGTCATAAATAGTCTATTTCTGACAGTTCTGGGACATTCACTCCATACAGCTGTTTCAACCGCTGTATGGAGGGAATGTCATGGAACTGTCAGAAATAGACTATTAATGACAGTTCTGGGACTCTGACAGTTCCATGACATTCCCTCCATACAGCGGTTGAAACAGCTGTATGGAGTGAATGTCCCAGAACTGTCAGAAATAGACTATTTCTGACAGTTCTGGGACAATCACTCCATACAGCTGTTTCAACCGCTGTATGGAGGGAATGTCATGGAACTGTCAGAAATAGACTATTAATGACAGTTCTGGGACTGTCCTTCCATACTTCGGTTGAAACATTGTATGTATTTGTTTCCATAAATGGATCCATTTATGGAAACAAATACATACAATGTTTCAACCGCTGTATGGAAGGACAGTCCCAGAACTGTCATAAATAGTCTATTTCTGACAGTTCTGGGACATTCACTCCATACAGCTGTTTCAACCGCTGTATGGAGGGAATGTCATAGAACTGTCAGAAATAGACTATTAATGACAGTTCTGGGACTGTCCTTCCATACAGCGGTTGAAACATTGTATGTATTTGTTTCCATAAATGGATCCATTTATGGAAACAAATACATACAATGTTTCAACCGCTGCATGGAAGGACAGTCCCAGAACTGTCATTAATAGTCTATTTCTGACAGTTCCATGACATTCCCTCCATACAGCGGTTGAAACAGCTGTATGGAGTGAATGTCCCAGAACTGTCAGAAATAGACAGAAACTGTCACAGACTTCTCATCCTTCTTCTCATCCTCTTCTCTCATCCTTCTCCTTCTCTCATCCTTCTCCTTCTTCTCATCCTTCTCCTTCTCCTTCTCTCATCCTTCTCCTTCTCCTTCTTCTCATCCTTCTCCTTCTTCTTCATCCTTCTCCTTCTCCTTCTTCTCATCCTTCTCCTTCTCCTTCTTCTCATCCTTCTCCTTCTCCTTCTTCTCATCCTTCTCCTTTCTCCTTCTTCTCATCCTTCTCCTTCTCCTTCTTCTCATCCTTCTCCTTCTCCTCTTCTCATCCTTCTCCTTCTCCTCTTCTCATCCTTCTCCTTCTCCTTCTTCTCATCCTTCTCCTTCTCCTTTCTCATCCTTCTCCTTCTCCTTCTTCTCATCCTTCTCCTTCTCCTTCTTCTCATCCTTCTCCTTCTCTTCTCCTTCCTCTCCTTCTCCTTCTCCTTCTTCTCCTTCCTTCTTCTCATCCTTCTCCTTCTTCTCATCCTTCTCCTTCTCCTTCTTCTCATCCTTCTCCTTCTTCTCATCCTTCTCCTTCTTCTCATCCTTCTTCCTTCTTCTCTTCTCCTTCTCCTTCTTCATCTCATCCTTCTCCTCTCTTCTCCTTCCTTCTCCTTCTTCTCTTCTTCTCTTCTTCTCCTTCTCCTTCTTCTCATCTCTTCTCCTTCTCTCATCCTTCTTCTCCTTCTTCTCCTCCTTCTCCTTCTTCTTCTCATCCTTCTCCTTCTCTCATCCTTCTCCTTCTTCTCTTCCTTCTCCTTCTCCTTCTTCTCATCCTTCTCCTTCTTCTCATCCTTCTCCTTCTCCTCATCTTCTCCTTCTCCTTCTTCTCATCCTTCTCCTTCTCCTTCTCTCATCCTTCTCCTTCTCCCTTCTTCTTCTCCTTCTCCTTCTCCTTCTTCTCCTCTTCTCCTCTTCTTCTCCTTCTCTCTCCTCCTCTCCTTCTCTCATCCTTCTCCTTCTCCTTCTCTTTCCTCATCTCCAAGGGCATTTTTAAATTAAAGGTACAGTGTTCTGCACTAATTTAAAGGCTCTCTGAAGCCTAGAAACCCTTTTATAAGTCATCTTCGTAGCGAAGAAATTCGCATCGAATCGAATTTCACACTGGAATTCGCCGAATCAGCCGAATCGAATTTTTGAGAAATTCGCTCATCTAAAGGGGCGCTTGATAGTGGCAGGGGACTTAAATTTTTGTATGGATCCACAAATGGATACAACCTCTTCTGCGCAGTGAGAGGAAGGTAGATCTCTGAGAATTTTGAAGAAGGTGATGCATGAGTGTCAACTGGTGGATATTTGGAGAATAATACATGGAAAACAGAGAGACTATACCTTCTTCTCTAATGCACATGAGATGTACTCGAGATTGGACTATATATTGGTTGATCATCAACTTATTGAGATCATTATTATTATTATTATACAGTATTTATAAAGCGCCAATAGTTCGCTCAGCGCTGTACATTACAAAGGGGGACAGAACATGTGACAGAACAATACCAATACAATGCAAAACATGAGGGGATTGAGGGCCCTGCTCTTTCGAGCTTACAATCTAGGAGGGAGGGGATGGTGGCACAGGAGGAGATAGCTGTGGGGGATGGAGTGGTAGGAAGAGTGGAGGAGGTCAGCAAGTTAGCAGGGGGTGGGGTAGGCTTCCCTGAAGAGATGGGTTTTCAGGGTGCGCCTAAAGGAGAGGAGAATAGGTGATAATCTGATGGGTTGGGGCAGGGAGTTTCAGAAGATGGGTGACACCCTGGAGAAGTCCTGGAGGTGGCATGGGAGGAGGAGACAAGGGAACTAGAGAGAAGGAGGTCTTTTGAGGAGCGGAGTGTGCGTACTGGGCGGTACTTGGATATTAGGTCAGTGATGTAGTTCGGGGCAGTATGGTGGACAGCTTTGTATGTCAGCGTTAGGAATTTGAATTTGATCCGTTGCGCAATCGGAAGCCAGTGGAGGGATTGGCAGAGGGGGGTGGCGGAGACGGAGCGGTTGGAAAGGTGAATGAGTCTGGCAGCTGTATACAGGATCGACTGAAGCGGGGATAGCCAGCGGCGAGGCAGGCCAGTGAGGAGGGAGTTGCAGTAGTCAAGTCGTGATATGATGAGGGAGTGGATGAGCTGTTTAGTGGTTTCTGGTGGTTAGGAACGTGCGTATTTTGGCGATGTTGCGGAGGTGGAGTCTGCACGAGCTTATTAAAGATTGGACTTGGGGCTGGAAGGATAGGTTGGAGTCCAGAATGACACCAAGTACTCTGGCCTGCGGGGCGGGTTTGATGGTAGCGTTGTTCGATGTGATAGAGAAGTCAATGGGGGTGGTGTCCGGGCTGGGGGGAAGACAAGAAACTCGGTTTTGGAGAGGTTCAGTTTAAGGAAGTGGACCAACATCCAGTCTAATATGTCGCTCAGCAGGTGTGTGATTCGGGCGGAGGCCGAGGAGGTGAGGTGGGGGGTTGAGAGATAGATTTGTGTGTCGTCGGCATAGAGGTGGTAGTTGAAGCTGTGAGAGTGTATGAGTTGGCCAAGGGAGGAGGTGTAGATGGAGAAGAGAAGGGGCCCGAGGACAGAGCCTTGAGGGACCCCAACAGAGAGGGGGAGTGAGAGGGAGGTGGTAGCATTATAGGTAACGCTGAAAGAGCGTTGTGACAGGTAGGATGAGAGCCAGGAGAGAGCAGAATCTCTGAGGCCGAGGGAGTGTAGTTTTTTGAGGAGGAGGGGGTGGTCGACTGTGTCAAAGGCCGCAGAGAGGTCAAGGAGTAGGAGCACTGAATAGTGGCCATTAGCTTTGGCGGTTAGCAGGTCGTTGGAGAGTTTGAGTAAGGCAGTTTCGGTGGAGTGTAGGGGACGGAAGCTGGACTGTAGGGGATCGAGGAGGTTGTTGTCGTTGAGGTGAGAGCATAGGCGGGTTTAGACTAGGCGCTCGAGGAGTTTAGATGTAAATGGGAGCAGGAAGATGGGTCTGAGGTTGTTTGGGTCATTGGGGTCCAGGGAGGGCTTTTTAAGTATGGGGGTGATGTGTGCATGTTTCAGAGGGGAGGGGAAAGTGCCGGAGGAGAGGGAGAGATTGAAGATGTGGGTGAGGGAGCGTAGGATGGAGGGGGAGGGAGGTTGTAGGAGTTGTGAGGGGATAGGGTCGAGGAGGCAGGTGGTGAGGAGGGCATCAGAGGATCTTGGAGACTTCCTCGATGGTAGTAAGGTCAAAGGTGCGGAGTGTTGGGGGAGCTTCAGTATGAGGAATGTAGGGTGGGGTGGAAGAGGAGGTCAGATGGTGGCTAAAGTAGAAATAGAGGCAATATCTCTCTCAGACCATGCCCCTGTTACATTGAAATTAGGGTGGGGGAGGCGGTTGACAGGTGGTACAGGATGGAAGTTGAATGAGGCTCTTCTCCTGGATCAGGAGATTGATCAGAAGATTAGGGAAGAGATTGAAAGATTCTTTCAGGAGAATGAAACGGGAAGTGTCAGTAGCTACAGTATGGGAGTCCCACAAGGCCTGCATAAGAGGTATACTGATCGTGTCCGGGGCAAAAAAGAAAAGGGAAAGAAGAGAGAAACTTACTGGGCTGTTAAAGGAAATATTTGACCTAGAGCAGATACATAAAAATAGAATAACAAAAGAGATAAGACAGAAGGTAACAAAAAAGAAAGAAGACTAGAGATACTGATGGAAGAGGAGTGGAGAAGAGTCTTTAATAAAGTGGCAAGCAGAGGTATAGATGGGGAGACAGACCAGGAAAATATTTAATGAGAGCCTTAAGGAAAAAGAAAAACAGGAATTATATAGAAAAAATAAGAAACCCCAAGGGAGAAACGGTTTATTCTACTAAAGAGATCGCTAAGGTGTTTAAGGAATATTCTAGCAAGCTGTATAATATTACCTCCCAGGACTCAATAAATAAAAGTGGAAATGCGAGCATAGAAAAAAAGAAGGGTATATCTAAAAAATGCAGGACTATCAAAATTAAGTGAAGATCAACCGAATTCCCTTGATTTAGAAATTACGCAGGAGGAAATAAAAATAGCATTAACAAGTACCACGACGGGGAAAAGCCCAGGCCCAGATGGTTATACTGTGAGGTATTATAAAAAAATACAGTGAATTGTTAGTACCTAAATTGAAAAAATATATGAATGCCCTGGGTGGGGAGATGATTTAAATATTTTATTAATAATTTTCACAGAAATAACAATAAACATTTTCATCTCGATCATCATAAATATACGATTATTTCTTATTATTTCAATTACCCCCCTCTTAAAACCTTGACCCCTCCCCCCCCCTCTGCATTTCCTTGACTTGTATCCAAAGCAAGCATATCCTACCCAATTTTTCTCTATAACGTTCTACTTTTCACTTTCTCATACTTATTACAAAATTTTCCCATTTTTCCCATTTCGCGAGATATATCTCCAGCTTATCTTCCTGTATATATAATATGTCTTCTCCATCTCCCTAGTCCAGTTTACTCTCTCTATCCACTCCTCCTCTTTCGGTATTTCTTTTTTCTTCCAATATTTGGGGATCAGGCTTTTTGCTGCGTTCAAATAGTACCCTAAACCTAATTTCTTATATTTACTAACTGATATCTCTGAACTGTGTAACAGGCACATCCCAGGATCTAACCCGATGTTCATTTCAATGATGTTCTCTATTAAATATATTATTTTTTTCCAGAATATTTGAATCTTTGGACATTCCCACCAAATATGATAAAACTGTCCCCACTTCCCCACACACTCTCGCCAACACCACTGTGATTTCTCCGCACTTATCTTACCCTCCACACTCGGAACAATGTGCCATCTTGTCAAACATTTATAATTTAATTCTACATCCCTCAAACTTACATTTCCGTGAACTAATCTATTTATTTTCTTCTGTTTTCCTTCATCTAATACCACCCCCATATCTCTTTCCCAATTCACAATGTGCAATGGTTTAGTGTTTGTGTCTAGATCTGTGAGAATTCCATATACTTTAGCTATTCCATGTTTCCCATCACCCCGTGAATCCAACAACCTTTCAAACAAATTCCAATCCTTTTTCGTTCTCAGGGGTTTTGGGAGATTTCCCCAAAAACGTTTTAATTGATAATAACGCCACTCATCTAGCCTAGTGAAGATATTTCCCTTTTCCTTTTCCAACTCTTTAAAGGTCTTCAGTTTCCCATCCCCCATTATATCTCTGAGTTGGACATCCTCCTTTATAAACCATCTACCTGTTATCTCTTCTCTACCTGGTGGAAAAAATTCTGTGTTTCTTAGTGGCATAAGTATAGAATTAAATTCCCATTTCATATATTTGTGTATTTTATCCCATTCCCTTAATACATTTACAGTGTACAAACTTAAATCCTCCTTCAATCCTCTATATTGTGTCGGTAGCCATATTATTCTATTCAAATTGTTCCACTAAGTGTATTCTCAATTTTTACCCAACTTTTCCCCTCTAAATTGAACGTCCAATCAAAAATTCTCCCTAATATTACTGCTTTATAATATCTCTTTATATCTGGAACTCCCAGACCACCCTTCTCTTTATCTCTACTTAGTATTTCGTGGGACACCCTCGGTTTTTTTCTTCCTCCAGATATATCCCGTTATCATTCTTTTTATTACTTTAAAAAAAGCTTCCGGGAGTTTAATTGGTATCATTTGGAATCTGTATAAGATTTTTGGTACAATTATCATTTTTACCAGGTTTATACGTCCTAACCACGATGGGATTCCTCTCTCTAATGCTTTTAATTCCCCCTTTACTTCATTTAATAATGAAATATAGTTTAGCTTATACAAGTTTTTATATGACGCGCTGAGCCTTACTCCCAAATATTTTATATCTCTTTCTTTCCAAATAAAGGGAAATTCTTCTTGTATTTTTTCTTGTTCACTCTTTGGGATGTTTATGTTTAAGATCTCAGTTTTTGTTGGATTGATTTTTAAATTTGATAATTCTCCATATTCCTTCAGCAGTTTCATTAGATTTGGGTGTTATCCTGGGATTTCCCACATAAAACAGCAGATCATCAGCAAAAGCTGCCACTTTATGTTCTACACTTCCTATCTGAATTCCCCTTATATCTCCATTTTTCCTTATTGTTGATAAAAGAGGCTCTAATGACAAAACATATAATAAGGGGGACAAAGGGCAGCCCTGCCTTGTTCCATTTGACATCCCAATGGGCTCTGTTTTTTCCCCATTTACTATTACCACTGCAGAGGGTTTACTGTACAGTTTTCCAATCCATTCCCTCATTCTACCTCCAATTCCCAGGTCTTCTAAGGTGTCCATCATGAAGCCCCAGTCTACTCTATCAAAGGCCTTTTCTGCGTCAATTGAAAGGGCCACCACCGGTACCTCCCCTTTTTTTACTTCTCTGTATCAGCATCAGGGATCTCAGCCCATTGTCCCTGCCCTCTCTTCCTGGGACAAAGCCCACCTGATCTCCATGTATCCATTCAGGCATAAACTCCTTCAACCTATTCGCTAGGACCTTTGCATATATCTTAGTGTCTAAATTCAACAGTGAGATGGGCCTATAACTCGAACATTGCGAGGCGTCTTTCCCTTCTTTATGTAACAGTACCACATGAGCCTGTAAAGATTCTCCCCTCATGTCCATCTCTCCTCCCAGGGCGTTCATATATTTTTCCAATTTGGGGTTTAATATTTCACTAAATTTTTTATAGTACCCTGCTGTATAACCATCTGGTCCTGGACTCTTCCCCATCTCCATGCTTTTTACTACTACCTTTATCTCTTCTTGTGTAATCTCTGCTTCAAGGGAATTTAGTTGGTCCTCTTTTATTTTCGGTAATCCCGCATTTTTTAGATAAATCTTCCTTTTTTCCCTTTTTTCCTTTTCCATATTATTTACTTCATCGTATGGGGTGATGTTATACAACTTCCTGTAATAATCCACAAACATCTTTGCGATCTCTTTATTTGAGTGGACCAATTCTCCCTTGGGGCTTTTTATTTTATCTATATAATTCCTATTTTTTTTTTTTCCTTAAGGTTCTCATTAGATATTTTCCTGGCCTATCTCCCCATTTATAATTTTCACTTAACACTTTGTTATACACTCTCCTTCTCTCCTCTTCCATCAGAGTTTCCAGTTCCTCTTTCTTTTTTTATTATCTTCTGCTTAATTTCTTTTAGCATTCTATTTTTGTGTATCTGTTCTAGCTCCGATATATCCTTTAAGAACCCACTAATTTTTTCTCTTCTTTCTCTTTTCTTTCTTGCCCCAATTGCAATCAGAATTCCTCTTATATATGACTTGTGAGCCTCCCATACTGTTGCCTTAGACACATCCTCTGTCTCATTCTCTCTAAAGAATCTCTCAATTTCCTTCCCAATCCTCTGTGCAATATCCTTGTCCATGAGAAGTGCTTCATTCAGCCTCCAACCTACCCCTTCTGTTCTCCTCTTTCCCCATCCCATCCTCAATACAACAGGGGCATGATCCGAAAGAGTCATTACTCCTATATCTGCTTTAACCATTGAGTCTATAAAGTGATGTTCTATCAATACATAGTCCAACCTTGAGTACATCTGATGTGCATTTGAGAAGAATGTGTAGTCTCTATCTTTCATATGCAAGATTCTCCATGCATCTACCAATTGGCATTCATGGATCACCTTCTTTAATAGTCTCAAAGATCTACTCCCCTCTCGCTGCACATTAGAAGTTGTATCATTTTGTGGATCCATACAAAAATTAAAATCTCCCGCCACTATTATGCACCCCTCTTTAAAATCCATCAACTTTTTTAACACACCCTTCAAGTACTCCTCTGGTTTTTTATTTGGACAATATATATTAGCTACTGTGCACTCCACCTCTTGTATTTTACCCTTCAAAAACAAATATCTCCCCTCTGGGTCCACTTTTCTGTCCTTCAGTTCAAATCTTATATTTTTTCTGAACCCTATTGCCACCCCTTTAGCTCTCTTAATCGGGGAATCTGCATAATACCATGTTGGGTAATCTCTAGATTTCAGCTTCACCTTAGATTCTATCTCAAGATGTGTCTCCTGCAAAAAAAACCACCGAAACTGCTTGATGATGTAATTCCTTAAATAACCTAAATCTCTTCCCAGGACAATTTAACCCCTTTACATTATAAGTGATGACTTGTAAATCTTCCATCCTTTTAATATCCTTCTTTTTTCCCTTCTAACTAGAGATCACATAACTATCCTCCTTCTCTTTACCCTTGCTTTTAATACCTCTCTCTATCCTGCAGAGTATTACCCTTATCATCCATTTCCCTCCCACCCTCACCTCTCCCCAACCCCCACCCTCCCTAACCCTCCCTCCCTGCCAACTCCTCCCCCCCCCCCTCCCCTCCTCCCCACCCCCCCAGGCCTCTTATGCCTTTGGATCATATTCCACTTTTGATCCCTCTATAGGGGTTCGACTCTGCCCATGACCGCTTACCTCCCCCCCCTCCTCCCCAATGTCCCCTTATCTATTGATTCTCTATTTCCTCTTTTAACCAGCTGCCACTTTCCTGACCCACAAATGTCCAGCTCTCCCTCCTCCATTTCCCAACCAGGTATCACTTGTCTCTGCAGTCCAAATTTATCACAAAATTCTTCCATATCCTCCGGGAATCTTAAGATAGCTGTAGTTCCATCCCTCCACCCAATTAAACTTAAGTCACGGCCCCACCTGTATTTCACACTTTGTTTTTTCATCTCTTCTAGTAGGGGTTTCAGTGATCTCTTCCTTCTCAGAGTCTCTGCTGTCAAATCTGCAAAAATTTGGATATTTTTCCCTCCATATGTAATATTTGTTCTTCCTTTAATCTTTTTCCATATCTCTTCTCTATCTCCATAGTTATGAAATTTAACAATTATATCTCTTGGTTTTTCTACCCCTTTTCCTTGTTGATACTTTCCAATCCTATATACTTCGTCCAGTTTAAACATCTCCTCATCCGATTTATACATTATGAAGTTCAAGATTTTACCAGATAGCTCTTTTAGATCTTCCCCCTGTGTCAGTTCCGGAACTCCTCTTACTCTGATATTATTTCTCCTTTCTCTATTTTCTTGTTCTTCCATCCTATAGAGCAATCTCTTATGTTCTTTTCTATCTTCAATTATCCATTTCTCTAATTTTGGGATGGTCTGGGCTTGGGCTTGTACCTTCTCCTCCTCCACCCTAGTTAACAATTGTCCCAGATCTTCCTGGATCATCCCCATCTCTTGCTTTATTGTATTTTCCAAACCTTTAAACATCTCCGCCATTTCTTTTTTATTAGGTATTTGCATATCTCTTTCCAACTCTCTCGGTTCAATACCTTCCATTTGATTATTGTATACTGGGCCCAGGGAAAGTCTCGGACTATTATCCATACTTATTTCCAAATCACTTTTTTCACTTTTTCCCTGAGTTCTTTCTGGGGTAACATTTCCTTGTGACACATACTTCTTAATCGTGCCAGTTTGGATGTTCTTAGGCCCGCTCCCTTTGATATTTTTACCTTTCATCTTCAGCTCTTCCAGGCCCTCCCCAGGGGGCCACTATTTCCTTACTTCCACTTAGCTGCTATATATATATAGTGTCTTGTTACAAACACAAGGAGATCCAATGCACAAATCCCATATATGTGAGAAGAAAGAAAAAAAAAAAAACAAAGAATCCAGTAAATATATCCAGTGTATATGGAGAGTTACAGTCAGGTCCATAAATATTGGGACATCGACACAATTCTAACATTTTTGGCTCTATACTCCACCACAATGGATTTGAAATTAAATGAACAAGATGTGCTTTAACTGCAGACTGTCGGCTTTAATTTGAGGCTATTTACATCCAAATCAGGTGAACGGTGTAGGAATTACAACAGTTTGCATATGTGCCTCCCACTTGTTAGGGGGCCAAAAGTAATGGGACAATTGGCTTCTCAGCTGTTCCATGGCCAGGTGTGTGTTATTCCCTCATTATCCCAATTACAATGAGCAGATAAAAGGTCCAGAGTTCATTTCAAGTGTGCTATTTGCATTTGGAATCTGTTGCTGTCAACTCTCAAGATGAGATCCAAAGAGCTGTCACTATCAGTGAAGCAAGCCATCATTAGGCTGAAAAAACAAAACAAACCCATCAGAGAGATAGCAAAAACATTAGGCGTGGCCAAAACAACTATTTGGAACATTCTTAAAATGAAGGAACGCACCGGTGAGCTCAGAAACACCAAAAGAATCGAAGACCACGGAAAACAACTGTGGTGGATGACTGAAGAATTCTTTCCCTGGTGAAGAAAACACCCTTCACAACAGTTGGCCAGATCAAGAACACTCTCCAGGAGGTAGGTGTATGTGTGTCAAAGTCAACAATAAAGAGAAGACTTAACCAGAGTGAATACAGAGGGTTCACCACAAGATGGAAACCATTGGTGAGCCTCAAAAACAGGAAGGCCAGATTAGAGTTTGCCAAACAACATCTAAAAAAGCCTTCACAGTTCAGGAAAACCATCCTATGGACAGATGAGACCGAGATCAACTTGTACCAGAGTGATGGGAAGAGAAGAGTATGGAGAAGGAAAGGAACTGCTCATGATCCTAAGCATACCACCTCATCAGTGAAGCATGGTGGTGGTAGTGTCATGGCGTGGTTACGTATGGCTGCCAATGGAGCTGGTTCTCTTGTATTTATTGATGATGTGACTGCTGACAAAAGCAGCAGGATGAATTCTGAAGTGTTTTGGGCAATATTATCTGCTCATATTCAGCCAAATGCTTCAGAACTCATTGGACGCTGCTTCACAGTGCAGATGGACAATGACCCAAAGCATACTGCAAAAGCAACCAAAGAGTTTTTTAAGGGAAAGAAGTGGAATGTTATGCAATGGCCAAGTCAATCACCTGACCTGAATCCGATTGAGCATGCATTTCACTTGCTGAAGACAAAACTGAAGGGAAAATGCCCCAAGAACAAGCAGGAACTGAAGACAGTTGCAGTAGAGGCCTGGCAGAGCATCACCAGGGATGAAACCCAGCGTCTGGTGATGTCTATGCGTTCCAGACTTCAGGCTGTAATTGACTGCAAAGGATTTGCAACCAAGTATTAAAAAGTGAAAGTTTGGTTTATGATTATTATTCTGTCCCATTACTTTTGGTTCCTTAACAAGTGGGAGGCACATATGCAAACTGTTGTAATTCCTACACTGTTCACCTGATTTGGAGGTAAATATCCTGAAATTAAAGCTGACAGTCTGCAGTTAAAGCACATCTTGTTCGTTTTATTTCAAATCCATTGTGGTGGTGTATAGAGCCAAAAATGTTAGAATTGTGTCCATGTCCCAATATTTATGGACCTGACTGTATGTATATAGGAGTTTAAGGAGACCTGCAGAGAGGTCCCATTAATCACTCACCCTCCACGTTGGGGTATGCTGGCCTCTCCTATCTTCTCTTAGTGGAATTCTTATGAGAGTCTCTTTAAACCTTGTCTTCCTTTCCGTATTCTCCTGGATTATAGATGGTGATATGGTTGGAGATGGTATGGAAGTGTTGGTATGGAGGTGTTGGTATAAGAGCAATCTGAGAGTAATATGGAGGCAATATGAGGATGGTAGTATAGGTATGGAGGTAATATGGAGGCAATATAGCGATGCTGGTATAGGTATGAAGATAGTATGGAGGCAATGTGGAGACGTTGTTAAGGTATGGAGGTAGTATGTCAGCACTATGGAGACGATGGTATGGGTCTGGATATAGTATGGAGCCAGTGTGGAGTTTGTATTATAAATATGTAGACGGAATGCCGGTGTTTCCCCCTTACTTCAATCGCCCGACTGACTTGGACATCGGGACGCCGGCATTTTCCCCCCACTCCCAGAGCTCCTCCGCGGTAGCCCACGTGTCTGCTCAGCTGTGCCGCCGTCTCCTAGGCAACCCTGCTCTTCGTCCGGAGCTGTCGCAGTAATCACCAGGGGATCAGGAGCTCAGACATCTCCCTATGAGCTCGCCGCCACGCCGTCTCCGAGGCCCCTCTCCAGCTGTGCAACACTGCGCTCACTCTCCGATGCAGCCAGTCACGGTAGATGGGACATCTCAGGGTAGATGGGACATCTCAGGGAGGATACACGGGGGGAGGCTGCAAGGAGTGCTTAAACCACACTCTCCCGTGCCGCCATGCTCAGGCTCCACCCCCCCAGGTTAAAAGATTTAATGCCAGAATGGATACATGGGGACCAGTTGGGATTTGTACCAGGTGGGGAGGGCAGAGACAATGGGTTGAGAACTTTGTTGCTTATTCAGAAAGCTAGGAAGGGGAAAACCCTGGCGGTGGTGCTTTCAATTGACGCTGAAAAGACATTCGATAGAGTAGATTGGAGCTTTATGATGGACACTCTGGAGACTCTGGGATTGGGAGTTAGAATGAGAGAGTGGATTGGAAAGTTGTATAGAGAGCCCTCCACGGTTATTTTGGTTACGGAGAGAGGTTGGAACCTATTGGGATGTCAAATGGAACAAGACAGGGATGCCCACTGTCCCCATTGTTGTATGTATTGTCTTTGGAACCCTTACTGTCAACAATTATGAAAAATATGGACATAAAGGGAATACAGATATGAGGAATTGAACATAAAGTGGCTGCCTTTGCGGACGATCTGTTGTTCTATGTTGGAAACCCTAGGATAACACTCCCAAATTTAATGAAGAGCTTAAAGGATTATGGGAAGCTATCAAATTTGAAAATCAACCCAACAAAAACTGAGATTTTAAATGTAAATCTTCCAAATAGTGAAAAAGAAAAGATACAAAAAGAATTCCCTTTTATATGGAAAGATAGAGAGATAAAATATTTAGGGGTTAAACTCAGTGCTTCATATACGAATTTGTATAAGTTAAATTATATCTCACTCTTAAATGAGATTAAGGAGGAACTAAAGAAATTGGGAGGTGGTAACCTGCCTTGGATAGGTCGCATAAATCTGATAAAAATGGTAATTGTACCTAAAATCCTATATAAATTTCAGAGATGATCCCAATTAAACTTCTGGAGGTTTTTTTTTAAGGTAATTAAAAAGATGTTAACAAGATATATATGGAAGAATAAAAAACCTAGAATATCTTATGATTTGTTGAGTAGAAATAAAGAGAAGGGTGGATTGGGAGTGCCAGATTTCAAAAGGTATTATAGAGCAGTAGTTCTAGTGAGAATTTATGACTGGACACACAATCCAGAGGGGAAAAGTTGTGTCAAAATTGAAAATGAACTAAGCGGAGTTAATCTGAGTAAAACCATATGGGTACCAGCACAATATAGAGGATTAAAAGATACCACGAGTGTTTATACATTAAATGTTTTAAGGGTTTGGGATAGACTGCACAAACTTATGAAGTGGGATTTTAATTCACAATTAATGTCACTGAGAAACACGGAGTATTTCCCTCCAGGAAGGGAGGAGAATACAGGAAAATGGTTTAAAAAGGAGGACATTCAATTGAGAGATATTATGGAAGGGCAGGAATTGAGAACACTTAAGGACTTGGAAAAGGACAAAAGGGAACTTTTCATTAAGATAGATGAGTGGAGATATCACCAATTAAAACACTTTGTCGGGAGTCTTCCGAAACCTTTGAGATTGAGAAAGGATTGGAATTTGTTTGAGAGGTTGTTGGAATCATGCGGAGATGGGAAATGGGGCACGGCAAAAATCTATAAGATTCTCACTGAATTAGACACACACACAAAGCCAATGTACATAGAAAATTGTGAAAGGGATTTGGGGATGGAGATAGATGAGGACAAACAGAGGAAGATATATAGGCTAATGCACGAGAACGTAAGGATGAGAGAGGTGGAGGTAAATTATAAATCTTTAATAAGATGTGTCAGGAGCTGCATGTGGCTCGGCGCAGGCGCAGTGTGCTGATTCGCACTGGCGTGCAGGCACTAGGTCCTGGGCGGCCGCGACGACAGCGGAACTCGTGCATGCGCACTCGGGACCGCGGGCGCGCACCTGGCACCAATGACAGTGCAGGGCGTGGTATTTAAATCCGCTTTGCATTGACACTGGTTGCTGTATGGTCTTATCTGATGTTCCCGCTCCGGTTACCTGTTGATTGATTGTTGCCGACCCTGATTGATCCTGACCGTGCTGTCTTCTCCTGCCCTGACCCCTGGCTTGCCTGACCTCTCTTTGGATGCCCCCCATTGGATCTGACCTCCCGTTACTGACCCGGCGAGTGACCCGACTTTTCTTTGCCTGCTGCCTTGTACCGCGCTGTCCCCACGGTTACCAACCCGGCCTGTCTGACCACGCTCCTGCTCAGCCATCCATCCATCCATCTGTCCTGCATGGACCCATCCACCTCTTCATGTCAGGCTCTTATCCAGCAGATACCTCTGGCGGATCCCTCTACCACGGGTGGGTGTACTCAGGGGCCGCGACCTGGTCTCTGTCTGCTCCAAGTCCATCCCCACCATCAGGGGCCCTGGTGAACAAGCATACTGGGACTTAGACTCCGCGCTCTGGGGAATCCTATTCTGTGGGTTGCTAGAGGTACCGCCAGGCGGTGCATTACAAGATGGCACATTACACCGAATATTGAACACAAGATGAGTGAAGCGAATTCACTGGGCGGGGGTGTGGAAAGATAGGCACGTTATAACACATATGGTGGGAGTGCCCAAAAATTCAAGGTTTTTGGAAGACAATAGTTCACTTAATTGGAATAATTACTGAGATAAAGATGGGATTGGATCCAGAGATGTGTCTATTACATAGTACAGAACTATCAATGAACAAATATAAGGATTCGGGTATATGGTATTATTTAAATGCGGCAAAGGGTCTGATACCTAAGTTTTGGTATAGGTCAGAGGTGCCGAGCGAGGAGGACTGGGTGGAAAGAGTGAATCAGATATGTAGGATAGAGAAACTGTATTATATGCAAGAAGACAAGATAGGGTTATATTATATGAGGTGGGGAAAATGAGAAGATTTTGTGCCCAAGGTGAAATACATGAAGCAGTAGAGTGTGATATGTGAAAGTGCCCCTTGCTGAGCGAGAGATATAGTGGAGAAATGCAGAGTGGGTGGTTTTGGGGGGGGTAGGATGGAGGGTGGGTGGGGATTTAGATAGGTGGGGGGGTTATGGCAATAGTGACAAAAAGGGATATAATTGAGGGTTTTGTATGTTATATGAGAGCAATGATGGAACATGTATTTTATATGGAAAATGAATAAATATTTAAATAAAAAAAAAATATATACCATAGTTTGTGAACTCTATAACTTTCCTACAAACTACAAAATACATCCTAATTTGGGTTATTTTCACCCAAGACATGTAGCAGAATACATCTTGGCCTAAATTTATGAAGAACAATTATTTATTTGCAAACTTTTATAACAGAAACAAAGAAAACCGTGTTTTGTTTTTTTTTAATTTTCAGTATTTTTTTGTTAATTTAGCAAACAATAAAAACCCCAGTGTTGATTAAATACCACCAAAAGAAAGCTCTACTTGTGTGAAGAAAATGCTAAAATTTGAGTTTGGGTACAATGTTGTATGACCGCGCAATTGTCATTCAAAGTGTGAGAGTGCTGAAACCTGAAAAATGGCCTGGGCAGGAAGGGGGTAAAATTGCCCGGTATGGAAATGGTTAAGACAGGCCTGGACATGTGCTTTCTTGAGCAGAGGGACCTTGCTGGCACTGCAGTATTTCAATCCTTGCGGCGTAGTGTGTTACCAATTGTTTTCTTGGTGACTGTAGTCCCAGCTGCCTGGAGATCATTGACAAGATCCTCACGTGTAGTTCTGGGATGATTCCTCACTGTTCTCATGATTATTGACACTCCACAAGGTGAGATCTTGCATGGTGCACCAGACCTAGGGAGACTGACAGTTGTTTTGTGTTTCTTCCATTTGCGAATGATTAAATCAACTGTTGCCACCTTCTCACCAAGCTGCTTGGCGATAGTTTGGTAGCCCAGTCCAGCCTTGTGTAGGTCTACAATCTTATCCCTGACATCCTTGGACAGCTCTTTGTTCTTTGCCATAGTGGAGAGTTTGGAATCTGATTGTTTGATTGCTCCTGTGGACAGGTGTCTTTTATACAGGTAACAAAATGAGATTAGCAGCACTCCAGTTAAAAGGCTGCTTCTAATCTCAATTTGTCACCTGTATGAAAGACACCTGGTAGCTAGAAATCCTGCTGAATGAGAGGGGATCAAATACTTATTTCCCTCATGAACATGCAAATCAGTGCATAATTTGTTAGACATGCATTTCTTTTGAATTTTTTGTTGCAATTCTGTCTCTCAGTGTTACAGTACACCTACCATTCACTTTTTAGACTGATCATTTCTTTGTGAGTGGGCAAACATTCAAAATCAGCAGGGGATCAAATACTTATTTCCTTCACTGTATATTTACTATATAGAAAGACAGACAGTTTTGAAGAGTTTCGTTGGTGAAGTATAACATCTTGTATATAAATGGTAAGACTAAAATGTTTATTTCAAGCTTCTCATTTTTTTAACCATGGTGAACAATTTTATTTCTTTGGATATTAATGGTATACCATAAACAAAATCCACGTGGTAATAATTAGTTGACGTCAACAATTTTTGTATTAGGAAAAGTGCACTGTTAAAACATCTAAGAAAATGTTTACAATACTCACTGTATGCTGTGTTAAAAAGTCCCTAACCATTGGTTTATTTTTTAGGAGAAAAATTGAATGTTTATTACTAAATTTTATTGGTGTTTTATCTCACAGGTTCTGCCATTTGGCTTTCAGGGCTTTCAGAACAGAAGGCAGTCATGGCCTCCAATGACCAGAAGTGCCATTCAAAAAAATGTCTTTTTCCTGGTTTGTCTGTTTTTACATGTACATGTTTCACCCCCCATTAGCTAGATGGTGCTTCTGTTTGAGTTTTGTCAGACAGTTTGTCTTTTGCTGTGTTTGGGTCTAGACCTTGCATGTGTTGTATGTTCTAATCTAATTTCCTTGCTGTAACTATGTGATCGCTCTTTAAAACTTTTGGACCCATATTGGTGATCCTTGGTGTGTTGGTGACATTTTCCCTTGCAGATTCTGATTGGTTCCAGCCAACGGTCGCTGTAGCACCCACTTATACACACAGCCATTTTTAACGCAGGAACCTGTGAGTTTGGATTGTACACTTGTATGTTCTAATCTGACATGTATGGAGCTCTGGTATTAACGAGTTTCTTTGCTCCACTGATTATCAAAGGTGACTAGATAAAGCCAGCAATCCCCTATTACCAGTGACAATACGATTGGTCACCTCCACTCTTCTTTAGTTTTATAGATGGAGATTTGATTGGGACTGCATTGAATAATTGTTACTCTACCACCTATATAAGGCTAAAAAGTGTTACTGCATTTATTGTGTTTGTGAGTTGTTAAGATTTTTGATTGGGTCCAGGGGCGGACTGATCATTCGAGCACTCGGGCACTGCCCGAGGACCCGGAGTCAGTAGGGGGCCCCATGAAATGCTCCTGGTACCTTTTTTTTATAGGCTTTTTTGAGTGTGGGCAAGGACACAGGGGCCCCATGATCCCCTATTGCCTGGGGGCCCCATGAGTTGTCAGTCCACCCCTGATTGGGTCTATGTAGATGGTCCATTTCCTCTATTCCTAAGGATCAGCAGGTATGATGGTATATGTAGTTCCATGGCTTAACTTGTAAGTTTTTTCTGATCCTTGTGGGATACCACAAGACTTGTGTTCAGTACTGGTTAACCTCCTGCTGTTAATTCAATTAGCTACACCCCCAGCCAGGCTGTCTCTTTTTCAAGCTTGCCTCATTACCATAGGCTTTTCACCTTAGTGTTTCTATCAACCTGCCTGTGTGTCCCCAAGTGTCTTTCAAGCCCATTTCCTATCCAGTTTCACCGTGCACCTCTACCTGCTTCTAGAGATTCCTGTTTGTGTGTTTGCACGGCTGTTTTATTCTGGTTGTCTGATGTGTTGTTTTTTTAAAGGTATTTGTCCCGAGTATCTGTGTGTTTCCATGCACACCTGTCAGCTTGAATTGTTCCTCCTACTGTTCAGTGATCCCAGCGCCTCCGTGCTGCAAGGGATTCTAATTTGTTTATTGGCCAATTGTTGCCAATAGCAGCAATTCCTTAAACACTGCGCCTTGGCCCTTCGAAGAACCCTTTACCTTTGTTATACATGCGGGTATGCTGTAGTCTCTTCAGATAGTACCCATAGGTGTCCTTCCTGTCCTAGACTCCTAGTGTACCTCAACTAATATTACACTATGGATCTGGAGGTACTCAGAACCAAATTGGGAGGTCTGCTACATGTTTGTGAAGGGATCAGAAAATGCAACATGCTCTGCCTAGTACCCAGGTACAATCAGAGGTGTCCCAGGACCTCGAAGGAATGATTACCTCTTTCTCAGTGGGATAATTTCCACTTTGCAAAGACACAGGTAGGGTAGTATCCAAGTTTGCTATGAGTCATAAGGATTGATGAATGACTCAGTTCCATGGCTGTCAAAACCTGACTTGCACTGTCTCATCTCTGATTCCAGTTGCAGGGACTGAACATGGTGCGTATACTGCAGTCAATTTGGGTACTATCCGATCGGACTCTTCCATGTTACACCCCCGAGTCCATCATGTTTTGGTGGTTTATGAGTCCGGACATATTCAGATGATTGATACTGATGGGTGCTGGAGAAATGAGGGTGTTGTGTTACACCAAGGGAAACAGGACAGGATCATGAGACAGCAATGCTGGCACAAAGAAAGGTCATATCTAATGGATGCTGAGGAATTGTCCCAACCTTTTTTAGAATACTTGGGGCGAGGGTATTGATGCTGGTATCAAATGTCTAGTGATGCCCTATATTCTATATACGGGTTACACTGTACTCAGTGGGGTACACTACCTCAGGGAGTCTACATCGTTTCTGTCCTTGGAAAAGGTATAGTGGAGACACAGGGATATACCCCTATTACCTCAGAGAAAAGGCTTGGTCTCAAACCTGACACCCCCATACACCTACATAAACTTCCTTTGGGATTTAGGGAGGAGTTCAAAATTTTAGTTGTTAGACTTTAGGCAACAGGTTTTAGATAGCGCCAACAGTTTGTGCAGTTCGTTAATAGGAGGGCCCAACTCAAGGGGCTTATAATCTAAAGGGAGGGGGTGGTACAAAAGGCAATAGCTGGGGAGAATGATCTGATGGAGCTGGCTGAGGTATAGTTTTTAGGTGGAGGTGGATGAGGCTCTCCTGAATAAATTCGTTTTCTAGGATCACCCAGTGGTGAACAGGGTAGGAGCTGGCTGGACATACTGGGGAGGGGAGTTCCAGAGGTTCTAGGGCAGTCCTGATGTGCAGCATTGGAGGAGGTAACAAGGGGGCTGGAGATCAGGATGTCTTAGGAGGAGCGGAGTGAACAATTTAGGTGTTATCTTGGGATCAAAGTCGATAAATCCAAGTAATGCACTTATTAGAGGAAGATGCTAAGATCCTGGTGGGAGAGAGTTTATTCGGGTACAGTCCTAAAGCCACAGCTTTCCTATACATCTTACTCTACCCTGTTGTTCTCCTGAATTGTGTAACCCTGTTGCTATTCCTGATGCAATTAATAATGTGCATCACTATCAGGAGAATGAACGCAAAAGCTATGAGAATGTGTACCTCAACGAAGTATCTCCTCTTGGAGAGGCCAGTAACACAGAAACTACTCTCTGAAGAGCCTGTCCAACCCAGACCAGTACAAAAGAATTTGCACATTCAAGGGAGGACCCTAAAATAACATAAAGGAAAAGGAAAATCGTGATGTTCTTTGTTTTTTTTTTTCTTTTTTGTTTTGCTTTCTTTTAGGTAGAAAACCCCTAAATTGGAGTAATAAAGTGCAGTCAGATTTATCTAAATTCTAAGTTTTTCAATCAACTTTCTTTACTCTTTCCATTTTTTGTGTACCTGACCTGCAAATGTATACTGTTGATTACTAGTAAGGGGGAGGAGTTACCTTTTGTCAAGTAAGTGCTACAATTGCTGCAATGTTCTTAGTTTTTGGGGATTTTTGTTTTTTTTTTTTTTTAATGCAGTTAGCAATAGTTTTCAGGGCAACTATGTGTTGTTTTGTTTTTTTTTCTCCTCATTTTACATTTTATTTTTGGGTTTATGAATACAGATTGCTCTTTAACAACCTAAAGTGAAAAGTAGTAGTTTTAGCAGCATTAAATCTGTACCTCTTTTATTTTCTTAAATTTTTTTGTTTTTGCTTTTATTACTGTTCCCTCTTTCTTTTTCCTTGTTTAATACTCTTCCATTGTTTTTGCATAACTTTAAACTAGAAGTTGAATGAGCTGTGAATTATATGGCTTTAGCATTCTGGCCCGACTCAGCTTCAAGAGTCTGGTGGAGATCCATTGGCTTATAATTGCTTCCTGCGGAAATCCTTCAATCTGCCTGCTGCTTCACCCTGAGCCCCGTGAGCAGGTGGGGTGAACTCAGGGACTGAGACTTGACAACAGCATGCAGCATTGACCATCCCTACCTTCAGGGGCTCTGGTAAATACTGGCTGTTATTCAGACTCTTCATCCTGTGGGGATCCCACTTTACCTGCCCACATTAGAACCCCTAGGCTTAATAACTTTTAAAGGCGAAACCGCTTCTCCAATCATGACTTCCCCCAATAACTGCTGCATGCTTTTATATATACATTTATCATTGAGGCCTTTGAGGTTCGCTTTTCATGCTAGTCGCTCCTTGCTTTTTATCCAGGGCTCGTATTCTCCATTCTGTTGTATATTCCCCCAATAACCATACACTGACATTCTCCTTTTTTGTATCCATGTATGATTGTCTAGAGGCCTGCCCTACCACCACCTGAAGAAACAACAACAACCACCACATCATCTCTTGAGACAAAGGTGCAACAGCTAGACCTTCCTCAACTTTCTTTCACCATGCTGAACGGTGTCATTTTGCGGTCTGATCCAATCTTTGCAAACATCGCACAGTGTTCCCAAGCTACGGAACTAAAGATCTAAAGATAGCAGGATCCCGCCATCGATGTTGGAGTTCCATCCTTCCAAGGCAGAGGGGCGAGGAAACATTGCAGCACAGGCATTCATGGTCCGGATGTGAGATCTTGGAGGCACCAGGACTTCTTTGTTTGCTCAGAATCAAGTCTATCTTGATGTGTTCATTAGAACAGATAAGGAGTTCTGTTGTGCTCAAGAAAGAAGAGGAGGCCGTGGTGATGGTGGTGGTGGTGGTGGGGGGGGTTTTGGCCCTCTGGGCTGTCATCACAAAATCATTGCGGGAGGGCATAAGTTCACCAGTGAACTTCAGGGGAAATGTAATGGATATTTTGGGCCTATAATAATTTTTACCTTCATGAACATTATTGTGAACTTTGGTAGGTATCTAAGTCTCAGTTCTAAAGATATTCCAGGAATTGGACATTTTGAGAACTGCTGTAATAAAAGAACAAATAACTCTGTGGGGGATGCCACTTCAAAGGACTCGATTGAGGTGAGGAGGAGAAGGAAGGCAGCTGGAACTTCCTGTCTTTTTTAACAGCTGGTGACCTAAACTGACCAGTATCTTGAGCTCCACCCATTAAACTGATTCAGAGTGCTTATTTGATAGCTAGAGCCGCCAACTTCTGGCATTACAATATACTCAGAGAAGTTGGTATAATGGGGGATGGCCAAAAGTAGAGCAAAGAGACTGGACATAAAACACATGCCCTGTGTACAATGATGACTTTTTTTGCGTGCGTACAGCATGCCCAAAGTCAGAAACTTGTTAAAGTGATATTACAGGCATTTTTTAAAATAACAAACATGTCATACTTACCTGCTCTGTGCAGGGGTTTTGCACAGAGCAGCCCTGATCCTCCACTTTTTGGGTCCCCTGCTGATCCCTCCCTCCTGCTGAGTGCCTCCACAACAAGTAGCTTGCCATGGAGGCAGCCAAGCAGGCTTGCCTGTGCGCCACTGCTCTGCATGTCTATTCACATACAGAGCCATGGCTTGGCCCCGCCCCCTCTTTCCTCATTGACTCACTGGCTATGACTGATAGCAGAGGGAGCCATAGTTTGTCTCAGCTAATGTGGAGAGAGAGTCTCCAGAGAGTTGATTATAAGCACTGTATTAGGGGTGCTGCACACAGAAGGTTTTTTACCTGCTTGCTTAGAATTCATGAAAGTAAAAAAAAACCTTGAGCCTTTACAACCACTTTATGCAGCAGTACATGCATTTTAACCATTAGCTGCCCGGCCTATAGCCGTTTGGCGGCATCAAAAGCGCTGTAGCTTTCCGGGTGCACGCCATTTGGAGTGCTCCCGCACATGCGCAGTTCGTGCAGTTGCAGAGCCGCGCAGCGGCGCGATCTGTCACCGGCCGTGTACCTCGGACACGGCCAATGACAGATCTGAGTACCGGCTCCTGTTGCCGGTACCATGTGACCTGCTGTGCCCAATCACAGCAGGTCACATGACAGTTGTATACAATGGATGGCTTCATTCATGCCATCCATTGTATACTAGTGCCTAGCTGTGAATGGTCACAGCAGGTCACATGCACATGTCATGTGATTAGCTGTGGCCAAATCACAGCTAAGCACAAAGAAAAAAAAAAAACCTGAATGAATCGATGTCATTCAGGTAAATGCTTGCTTATAGCAAAGTAATTCTTTGCTATAAGCAAATTGTGTAAAAAAAAAAAAAAAAAACTGATCACTTCCCCAAAGTAGTACAATGTTACTATGGTAACATTGTACTACTTTGGTCATAGTAAAATATGAAAAAAAAATCTTAAAAAAAAAAATAAAAATTTAATAAAAAATTTAAAATAATAAAAAAAAAAAAAAAATATATATATATTTTTTTTTCATACTTTCACCAGTCAGTGTCCCTGTTAACCGCCATGCCAGTTACATGATGATGCTGTACTGCACTGGTGACAGTATGTAAAAAAAAAAAAAGTGAAAATAATTTTTTTAATTTTCCGAAAAATTATGACAAAAATAATACAACTTCACAACTTCAAAAACTTGCCATTCCTCTTATGAAGTACGTCCGACTGTCTACTCTGCAAAAAGGGGTCATTTGGGGATATCTGTACTATTCTGACATTCTTGGACCTCAAGAAATTAGATTGGCCGTCAGTACTTCAGGATTGATCAATTTTCAGATCTATACCATAGTTTGTGAACTCTATAACTTTCCTACAAACTAAATAATACATCTTAATTTGGGTTATTTTCACCAAAGACATGTAGCAGAATACATCTTGGCCTAAATTTATGAAGAACAATTATTTATTTGTAAACTTTTATAACAGAAACAAAGAAAAACGTGGTTTTTTTTCAAAATTTTTGGTCTTTTTTTGTTAATTTAGCAAAAAATAAAAACCCCAGCGGTGATTAAATACCACCAAAAGAAAGCTCTAGTTGTGTGAAGAAAATTATAAAATTTTAGTTTGGGTACAATGTTGTATGACCACGCAATTGCCATTCAAAGTGTGAGAGCGCTGAAATGTGAAAAATGCCTGGGCAGGAAGGCGTAAAATTGCCCGGTATTGAAATGGTTAATCACGTAGCAGTAGGCCTTCTTTGATAAATAGCAGCTTCAACAGTCCTTAATGCAGAGTGGGAAGCCACGGGGAAGTGTCTCCCTAAAAAACAATTAGAGCTATATACCCTAGGTATAAAAGTAAAATGATCCAATGGCCCCACAGATTATGAACTCCATTTTTTTTTTTTTTTCGCAGGACTGCACTGTATCATTCTAAAAGGTGAGCGCACATAAAACAGTTCACACATTCCTCATATTCCTAATATTAGAAGTACGGCCCTGTAAGGTACAGTTTTGTAAAAATTGGTCAGCAGCAGGACAGTTTGGCCACTGTGACAGCAAGCCTAAATGCAGAGACACAAGGCATGGGCAGCATTTTTTCATCCCCAACAAACTGGTATGTTAAAATTGGCCAGTGGCAGCATAGCTTGCCAGCAGTGATAGCAGGCTTAAATGTGGAGACACGAGGGAAGATTTACTAAAATTGGTGCACCCATAGTCTGGTGCAGCTGTGCAAGGTAGCCAATCAGCTTCTAACTTCATGCGTAAATAATAAAAGCGAGCTCTAAGTTATAAGAGCAGCTGTTGCACTGAGGTAAGAACCAAAAATTCCCTTGGGTATAAAATATATAAAGAAAGTGCAGCACTAAGATTATTATTAAGACAAATATGCGTATAAATATAATTGTAAACCTTAAAACGTCCACTTGTGGGAATAAAAATTAATGATAAAATTAATGAATGTTCATAAATTCTTCAGCAAAAACGCACTGTGGTTGTACCTGCGTTTATGTCATAAAATATTGGAAAATATATCAATGAATAAGCACAGTTCATCAAAAAAGGATCAGTTGATTATCTTAGAATTTCTATAATCCAATTTTATTCGCTACCATTTACATTCCTGTTATCATACCCCTTTGAATGGTTTTACTGTACAAATCTCATCACTGATCTACATATACTTTAGACCATTCTGTTCTATATTTTCTGCTGCTGTAATTTTTAATGTTATATTGGGTTGATGATCACTTCATAAAGGGATTATGTATCTTTTATATATATTTTTTATATATTTTTATATTTAGTTTCTTATGATTGGTTTTACTGATGGTGTCGCTACATTTTAGTCATCGACAACATTTCCACACCGACATCTCATTTTATTTCAATTCCATTTAATACAGACACTTTGTCCTTTTTTTCATAATATCCTTTTTATAATATCACTTTTATTCTAGTAATATTTGTTTTGTCATATATCTTCTTTTCAATTTTATGCCAATTTGTCTCATGTTTTATATTAATCCATTATGTCATTTTTATATTAATCCCTTATGTCACATTTATTTTGCACA
The DNA here is from genome assembly GCA_951230385.1 of Staurois parvus. Lineage (NCBI taxonomy): Eukaryota > Metazoa > Chordata > Amphibia > Anura > Ranidae > Staurois > Staurois parvus. The sequence continues at coordinate 7,567 of CATNWA010017664.1, read as the reverse complement.
TATCTATTGTAAACAGTGATGTTGTATATTAGATACAGACCTGACATCTGTATTTTACATTTCCCCCAAGTCTTTACCTCCTTTGAGGACCTGGATCAGGGGCGGACTGACAACCCCCGGGCAATAGGGGATCATGGGGCCCCTGTGTCCTTGCCCAAACTCAAAAAAGCCTATGAAAATGGTACCAGGGGCATCTCATGGGGTCCCCTACTGACCCCGGGCCCTCCGGCAGTGCCTGAGTTTCCAAATGGTCAGTCCACCCCTGGATGGGATTACATCCTGCATATTTGTAACATTCATTTACAGTAACATTCATTTACAGGACTAGGCTACATCCTTGCAGCAGTCCCGTGTCCCTTACCAAGCAAACACAGGGAAAATGGCACCCGTGCATGCGTATTCCCCGCTGAGCTTGGGTTCCATGTTAGTTTGCCCATAGACAAACGCAAAATGGCGCCCACGCTGTTGTGCATGCTCACTAGCGCTCGGTCTCCGGCAAAATGGCGCTCGGTAATCAGAGCACACTTTACCTTGCCTACAGACCAACGCAAAATGGCGCTCGCTCGCACATGCGCACTAGTGCTTTGTCTCCGGAAAAATGGCGCTCATTAATCAGAGCACATTTTCACCATCCCTATATAAGGCAGAATAATGGCGTCTGGCTGCACATGGAGCACACCCCTTTTGAAAATGAATCTTTGTTCGAAATGCGTCAAGGAAGGAGCCCTGCACACTGGGACGCCACGCCGCTGGATCACGGAGGTCCAGCGGCCATTTTACGATACCAGCTGGTCAGTGTTTTAATAAGTGATTTCACTGTATTGCTTATACTTCGCTTGCACTATTTACAGTGTATGTTTTACTTATGACCTTTTAATATGCATTACTATTAAAGCATTTCATCTATTAAATACTACACTATGGGAATTCCCTTTCATTCTGCTCCTCACCGAGCATTTTAACCCCCCAGCTATCCTCTGATGACCATCTCAGAGCCCTAGAGGGGAGTCCTGGCTGACCTGATTTATCCTGTAACCAAAAGGAGGGCCGATTACCCCCAGGCTGCATCCAGACCCACCCTAAGAAGGGAAACTTGGCAGACCACCTGTGTATGATACAACGCTCTTATTACATGCGCTTCTGATGAGTGCGCATTTTATCCATTTCTTGCACACCCACCTGAACATATCTAGCGTACTGGGAATAATAGTGTCATCAGGAGATCCTTTTTTGATGAACTGTGCTTATTCATTGATATATTTTCCAATATTTTATGGCATAAACGCAGGTACAACCACAGTGCGTTTTTGCTGAAGAATTTATGAACATTCATTCATTTTATTATTCAATTTTATCATTCATTTTTATTTCCACAAGTGGACATTTTAAGGTTTACAATTATATTTATATGCATATTTGTCTTATTAATAATAATCTTAAGCTGCACTTTCTTTATATAGCTTCTAACTTCAGCTTGTTCAATTAACCTTTGACAATAAAACCTGGAAACTGATTGGTTTCTCTGTAGAGCTGCACCAGATTTTGCACCATGCAGTTTGAGCCTGGGTTCTTACTTATGCAGTGCAGCATTTCGCATGTAATTCTCACAGGAACCGCACTGCATTCCTGTGCAAATCACATGCAAATTATGTGCGGTGCGATTTCAGCCATACATTTTGTATGGCTCAAATTGAACCACATCTGCACCAAAAAAAGGTGCAGGACCCATTTTTTGGTCCTCACTAGAATTGGATTGCATGGGTGTGAATCTTATTCTGCACATCGCAACGTGTTTTGCGGACCGATTTCGGGTGTATTTAACATACACACCCGCAGCGGTTCGCATGAACGGGGTGCGAGTGTGATGCGGTGCAGAATGTGCACAGAAAACGCTGCAAATTCTGCACTGCATCAATGTGAACCCAGGCTTAGTTTTAGCAAAATAACCCCCAATGTGTAGGTAGATGTATCTGGATAAAAAATATCCAGATACATCTACATATTTCTTTTGAGGGAGAACCCCAGGTCATGTAGTTCAGACCCTGGGTATCCATTTTCCTACTGACTTATACTTGAGATATATCCACCAATCCTCCACCGCTGCTGGCATGAGCAGTTTTTTAATGTTTTCTCTGTGTTTATCCCTTCCCTCCTCCCCTTTTTTATTTTCTCTCCTCTCTCTTTTGTTCATCCTCTTCTCATAGTTTCCTTCCCTCTTTCCACTTCACTTATTTCTGCCAGTTGTACAGGTCCCTCTTGCATTACTAATGGGCTTCATTTTGCAGAGTATTGTGCCCTTCATTTGTCCCAATAATGGTGTATTGGTGACATGATTGAACTGGCATTTATTGTTACAGTTGTGTTCAAAATAATAGCAGTCAGACATCACTAACCTGATCAATCACTGTCTTTGGTAGAAATTATATTTTTTACATAGCAAATAATTTACTAGCAGGTGTAGTAGAGTAATAGAAATCCAACAGACCCAACAGTCATGACATGCATGCTGCTGATTCTGTGTAATTGAATCACTAATTGAAAGGGGCATGTTCAAAATAATAGCAGTGTGGAGTTCTATTAGTGAGGTCATTCATTCTTTGAAAAACAGGTGGCAATTATTGCCCTTATTTAAGGAAGGAAGGCAGCAAATGTTGTACATGCTGGTTACAGTGCATTTCTCTCTGAAATTCTGAGGAAAATGGGTCGTTCCAGACATTGTTCAGAAGAACAGCGTACCTTGATTAAAAAGTTGATTGGAGAGGGGAAAACATAAAAAAGAAGTGCAGAAAATGATAGGCTGCTCAGCTAAAATGATCGCAAATGCTTTAAAATGGCAACCAAAACCTGAAAGACGTGGAAGAAAATGAAAAACGACCATTCGAATGGATAGAAGAATAGCCAAAATGGCAAGGACTCAGCCAACAATCAGCTCTAGGAAGATCAAAGAAGGTCTAAAGTTACCTGTGAGTACTGTTACAATTAGAAGACGCCTATGTGAAGCCAAGCTATCTGCAAGAAGCCCCCGCAAAGTCCCACTGTTGAAAAAAAAACGTGCTGAAGAGGTTACAATTTGCCTAAGAGTACATTGACTGGCCTAAAGAGAAATGGCGCAACATTTTGAGGACTGATTAAAGTAAGATTGTTCTTTTTGGGTCTAGTGGCCAGAGACAGTTTGTCAGACAACCCTCAAACACTGAATTTAAGCCACAGTACACTGTGAAGACAGTGAAGCATGGTTGCGCAAGCATCATAATATGGGGATGTTTCTCATACTATGGTGTTGGGCCTATTTATCGCATACCAGGGATCATGGATCAGTTTGAATACATCAGAATACTTGAAGAGGTCATGCTGCCTTATGCTGAAGAGGAAATGCCCTTGAAATGGGTGTTCCAACAAGACAACGACCCCAAACACACCAGTAAACGTGCACCATCTTGGTTCCAGACCAATAAAGATTGACGTTATGGAGTGGCCAGCCCAATCCCCGGATCTTATTCCAATAGAAAACTTGTGGGGTGACATCAAAAATGCAGTTTCTGAGGCAAAACCAAGAAATAGAGAACTGTGGAATGTAATCCAATCATCCTGGGCTGGAATACCTGTTCACAGGTGCCAGAAGTTGGTTGACTCCATGCAACACAGATGTACAGCAGTTCTCAGAAACAGTGCTTATACAACTAAATATTCATTAAGTGATTCAAAGGAAAGCAAAATCTTCACAAATTTTTCAGTTTATATAGTGAATGTTTGAGTTTGTAAAGAAGAATACAAACACTGCTATTTTTTGAACAGTCTAATATTCACTTTTCTTCAATTTTTTTTTAGAGGAACAACACAAATTTGATATAGTTTTCTTCATGTTTTGATTTGGAATGGAATATGTAGTGTTCTCAATGCATTTGTGTGTATGGAAATAAAAGCTATTAGAAGGATTTTGAGCTTTATTCACTTTTTTCAACCCACTGCTATTATTTTGAACACAACTGTATTTGAGTGCCACATTTATGCTCCTAGGGGTCATCTGCTTATGTGATTTATGCTCTGTTTTTATGGTGAACTTCTCTACCCTGATGTACTCGTATTGCCTTTTCTCATTATTAAGGAAATGGTACCTGTCCTTCTTTCCCCCTGGGGGTAGGAAGGGGTTCCTTATAATCGTATACAGTATCTCACAGAAGTGAGTGCATCCCTCACATTTTTGTAAATATTTTATTATATCTTTTCATGTGACAACACTGAAGAAATGACACTTTGCTACAATGTAAAGTAGTGAGTGTACAGTTTGTATAACAGTGTAGATTTGCTGTCCCTTCACAATAAGAACACACAACCATTAATGTCTAAACTGCTGACAACAAAAGTGAGTACACCCCTAAGTGAAAATGTCCAAATTGGGCCCAAAGTGTCAATATTTTGTGTGGCCACCATTATTTTTCCAGCACTGCCTTAACCCTCTTGGGCATGGAGTTCACCAGAGCTTCACAGGTTGCCACTGCAGTCCTCTTCCACTCCTCCATGATGAAATCACAATGCTGGTGGGCGTTAGAGACCTTGTGCTCCTCCACCTTCCGTTTGAGGATGCTTCACAGATGCTCAATAGCGTTTAGGTCTGGAGACATGCTTGGCCAGTCCATCACCTTTACCCTCAGCTTCTTTAGCAAGGCAGTGGTCGTCTTGGAGGTGTGTTTGGGTTCGTTATCATGTTGGAATAATGCCCTGCGGCCCAGTCTATGAAGGGAGGGGATCATATTCTGCTTCAGTATGTCATGGTACATGTTGGCATTCATGGTTCCCTCAATGAGCTGTAGCTCTCCAGTGCCGACAGCACTCATGCAGCCCCAGACCACGACACTCCCACCACCATGCTTGACTGTAGGCAAGGCAGGTCTTTGTACTCCTCACCTGGTTGCCGCCACACACGCTTGACACCATCTGAACCAAATAAGTTTATCTTGGTCTCATTCCAGTAATCCATGTCCTTAGTCTGCTTGTCTTCAGCAAACTGCTTGAGGGCTTTATTGTACATCATCTTAGAAAAGGCTTCCTTCTGGGACAGCAGCCTTGCAAACCAATTTGATGCAGTGTGCGGCGTATGGTCTGAGCACTGACAGGCTGACAACCCCCCCCTTCAACCTCTGCAGCAATGTCTATTTCCCAAAGACAACCTCTGGATATGACGCTGAGCACATGCACTCAACTTCTTTTGTAGACCATGGTGAGGCCTTTTCTGAGTGGAACCTGTCCTGTTAAACCACTGTGTGATCTTGGCCACTGTGCTGCAGCTCAGGTTCAGGGTCTTGGTAATCTTCTTATAGCCTAGGCCATCTTTACTGTATGTAGAGCAGCAATTCTTTTTTTTAGATCCTCAGAGTTCTTTGCCATAAGGTGCCATGTTGAACTTCCAGTGACCAGAATGAGAGAGTGAGAGTGATAACACCAAATGACACAGGGGAGGGAAAATGGCTAACTGGGCCCAATTTGGACATTTTCACTTAGGGGTGTACTCACTTTTGTTTTGCCAGCGGTTTAGACATTAATGGCTGTGTGTTGAGTTATTGGGAGGGGACAGCAAATTTACACTGTTATACAAGCTGTACACTCACTACTTTACATTGTAGCAAAGTGTAATTTCTTCAGTGTTGTCACATGAAAAGATATAATATATTAACAAAAATGTGAGGGGTGTACTCACTTCTCTGAGATACTGTATGTACATTTCCCTGTACATATTGTTTAAAACTTTTCAATAAAACCTTTATAGAATAAAAAAAAAAGTGCTTCAGTTCTAAGATACAGGTGTGTATAAATTGGCCAGCAGTTTGTATAACCTTGCCTGGTGCGTAGCATCCACTACAGCACTGACAAGTTCGGAACCATCCTTTTATTGTTATGCTCTTATTTCTCTCCCCCTCACTTTGTCAAAACCATTCCCTCCAATAATCTTTCTCTGTTTGCAGCTGTTCCTGCAGCAGGCCATAATGCAGTCCTTAAAAAATTTCAATCTCATTGTGGCCAGTTTGTAGGGTTTGGTGGCATTACTGCTGGCTGAGAAGCGGCTTGCATCAGAAACACTGGTGGAAGTCAGGCTGCTCTGAGCCTGGGAGGAGGAAGATGAAGAAAGTTTTGTGAACCAGTCAATTATCTTCTCTGTGTGATGTGGCTTGAGGCTAAGTTCACACTAGTCAGCATGCTGCAGGCTGGTTGTGGGTGCGGAAATCCAGCAGGAAAAGGTAAATGCACGTGAAAATCGGGCACAGCAGCCCTTTCAAATTAATGGGCTGCCATGCCCAGGCAAACGTGGGACACATGGCCCACACTGATGTGAACCAGTGGTTAATGGTCTGTTAGTCTGGCAAAAGAAGTAGGCGTGCTTTGCCTGTACTACATGTTGCCTTACCACCACAAGGTTGTGCTGCACTTACTTGTTGAGTTGATCCACCTTCATGGCCAGCACTGCTGGTTCTGTGTTTAAACCTGTTTTTTTTGTCTTGTCTATACTTAACTTTTATTTTTAAAATGGGGATACGGTGAGAATTGTATAAGATGGCTTTTGTATTAACAACACAAAATTCAAAACAAACTACCCACAACAATGAAAACCCCAAAAAGCTTCCCACAAATTGTATGCAGCTTTTTTATGGATGAATCAGCAGCAGAAAGTCACTGCTGCCTTCAAATCAAGATTAAGAACACATACAAAATAAGACAGCAAAGGGGGTAACTATCCTAGAACTAGCAAACAAATTACTATCAGTCCTAGTAAGGCTATTTGGATTAAAATGATAGTTTACCTTTACAGAAAAAAATGTAAAGGTGAACTAACACCAGACACCCTCCTCCCCCTCAATATCCATACCAGACCCTTATCTGAGCATGCAGCCCGGCAGGTCAGGAAAGGGGGGGGCGAGCGAGCGCCCCCCCTCCTGAACCATACCAGGCCACATGCCCTCAACATGGGGGGGTGCTTTGGGGCAGGGGGGGCCCCCCCCCCCCAAAGCACCTTGTCCCCATGTCGATGAGGACAAGGGCCTCTTCCCCACAACTCTGGCCAGTGGTTGCGGGGGTCTGCGGGCGGGGGGCTTATCAAAATCTGGAAGCCCCCTTTAACCCCCAGATCCTGGCCCCCCCCCCTCGTGAAGGAGTCTGCGGTACATGGTCCCGCAGACTCATTCACAAAAAAAAAAGTGTGGTGTAAAAAAACACAGTACAGGGTCTTTGACAAGTCCTTTATTAAAACAATGTCCCCCGAAGTAGACCCAACGTCAATCGCGGCGGCGGCAGGGACCCGAAAAAAGAAAAAAAAAAAGTTCCGCTCCCGTCCGAGGCTTCCAGCCTTGTGAAGAAAAGGCTAGATGACATTTCTTATATAGGTATGGGGCGGGGCCAGCCGGGGACATCATCCGAGTGACCCGCCCCATGTCACATGCTTGCTGTTCCCCGCTGGCCCCGCCCCATAGCTATATAAGAAATGTCAGACTTTCTCCTGCATTCAGCTAGATAGCCTCAGTGGAGAGACAGGCTGACAATTCCTACATAGGTAAGGGGCGGGGATGATGTCCCCGGC
>CATNWA010017663.1:0-128076 GCA_951230385.1 Staurois parvus | reverse complement strand
TAAACCAGGGGGTCATGGGGGGGGGATCACAGGGGGTCATGGGGGGGCGGGGGGAGTCATGGGGGGAGGGGATCACGGGGGGGTCATGGGGCGGGGGTGGTCATGGGGGAGGGGGATAAACAAGGGTGGTCATGGGGGCGGGGGAACCCAGGGGGGTCGCTCTGTAGACCCGGAGCCGTGGTGACTGATCCTCCCCCTCCCCCCCTCCCCCCTCCCCCCATGTGAGTGTGGGGTACACGATCCCGCCCCCCCCCCATGTGAGTGTGGGGTACACGATCCCCGCCCCCCCCATGTGAGTGTGGGGTACACGATCCCGCCCCCCCCATGTGAGTGTGGGGTACACGATCCCGCCCCTCCCCCCCCCATGTGAGTGTGGGGTACACGATCCCGCCCCCTCCCCCCCCCATGTGAGTGTGGGGTACACGATCCCGCCCCTCCCCCCCCCCCCATGTGAGTGTGGGGTACACGATCCCCCGCCCCTCCCCCCCTCACCCCCCCATGTGAGTGTGGGGTACACGATCCCCCCCCCCCCCCCCCCCCATGTGAGTGTGGGGTACACGATCCCGCCCCCCCCCCCCCATGTCCCCCCCCCCCCCCCCCCCATGTGAGTGTGGGGTACACGATCCCGCCCCCCCCCCCCATGTGAGTGTGGGGGTACACGATCCCGCCCCTCCCCCCCCCCCCCCCCCCCATGTGAGTGTGGGGTACACGATCCCGCCCCTCCCCCCCCCCCCCCCCCCCATACCCTGTGATGGATTCCGTCACATTCCGGGTTAGTTTTTGGGGTCACAGAAGATGAAGTTTTGAGAATTTGGGGGGACAGACCAGGAAGGTGGCGGATTGGGGAGACGCAGGACCTGCTGCATGGGAGCCAATCAGCTTCCAGGATTCATTGAACAAGCTGAAGACGGAAGCTGATTGGTGGGGGGGGAGGGGTAATAAGGACATTAGAGGGGTCATGTGACTCTGGCGTCTCTCCTGCAGGTCTGGCTCTGGACCTTTCCTTCTCTCTGATGAACGCGTTGTCACCGTCCTTCACCATCTTCCTCATCACTCGCTTCATCGTGGGAATCGCCAACGGCGGGATGTCGCTCGTCGCCTTCGTGCTGCTGAACGAGTACATCGGTGCCACCTACTGGGCGACGGCTGGTAACCCTCAATGTGTCCTCCTCCTCGTTCTCCGTGTTCCCCTCCTCCTTCCCCTCCTCCTCCTCCTCCTCCTCCTCCTCCTCCTCCTTCCTCCTCCTCCTCCTCCTCCTTCTCCTCCTCCTCCTTCCCCTCCTCCTCCTCCTCCTCCTCCTCCTCCGTGTCCTCCTCCTCCTCCTCCTCCTCCTGTCCTCCTCCTCCTCCTCTCCGTGTCCTCCTCCTCCTCCTCTTCTCCGTCGTCCTCCTCCTCCTCCTCCTCGTTCTCCTCCTTCCTCCTTCTGTCCTCCTTCCCCCCTCCTCGTGTCCTCCTTCTCCCCCTCCTCGTGTCCTCCTTCTCCCCCTCCTCCCCCTCCCTCGTGTCCTCCTTCTCCCCCTCCTCGTTGTCCTCCTTCTCCCCCTCCTCGTGTCCTCCTTCCTCCCCCCTCGTGTTCTCCCCCTCCTCCTGTCCTCCTCCTCCTCCTCCCTCCTCCTCCTCGTGTCCTCTTCCTTCCTCCTCCTCGTGTCCTCTTTCTCTCCTCTCCGTGTCCTCCTTCCTTCCTCGTTCTCTCCTCCTCTCTCTTCCTCCTCCTCCTCGTGTCCTCTTTCTCTCCTCCTTCTCCTCCTCGTGTCCTCCTTCCTCCTCCTCGTGTCCTCTTCCTTCCTCCTCCTCGTCTCCTCCTCCTCCTCCTCGTGTCCTCTCCTCTCCTCGTGTCCTCCTTCCTCCTCTTCCTCCTCCTCCTCTTCCTCTGTGTCCTCTCTCTCCTCCTGTCCTCCCTCCTCCTTCTCCTCCTTCTCCTCTCTTCCTCTCCTCCTCCTCCTTCTCCTCCCTCTTCTCCTCCTTTCTCCCTCTCCTTCTCTCCTTTCCTTTTCCTCCCCTCTTCTCCTTGTCATGTCCCTCCTCCTCCCCCCCCTTCCTCCTCCTCGTGTCCTCTTCTCCTCCTTCTCCTCCTCTCCTTTCCTTTTCTCTCCTCCTCCTTTCCTCTTCCCTCCTCTTTCTCCTCTTCGTTTCCCCTCCTCCTCCTCTCCCTTTCCTCTTTCCTCCTCGTGTCCTCCTCCTTTCTCCCCCTCCTCCTCCTTCCTCCTCCCTCCTCCTCCTCCTTCTCCTCCTCCTCTGTCCTCCTTTCTTGTGTCCTCCTCCTCTCCTTTGTGTCCTTCTTCTCTTCTCCTTCCTCCTCCTTCCTCCTTCTCCTCCTTCTTTCCTTGTCCTCCTCCTCTTTCGTGTCCTCCTTCTCTTCCTCCTCCTCCCTCCTTCTCCTCCTCCTCCTCCTTCCTCTTCCTCCTCCTCCTCCTTCTTTCCTCTTCCTCCTTCCTTCCTCTTTGTGTCCTCTCCTTCTCCTCCTCCTCCTCTTTGTGTCCTCTTCCTCCTCCTCTCCTCTTTTGTGTCCTTTTTCTTGTCCTCTTCCCTCCTCCTCTTTGTGTCCTCTTCCTTCCTCCTCCTCTTTTGTCCTCTTTCCTTCCTCCTCCTCTTCCTGTCTCGTTCTCCTTTTCCTCTTTGTCCTCTTCCTCCTCCTCTTCGTGTCCTCTTCCTCCTCCTCCTCCTCTTCTCCTTTGTTCTCCTTCCTCCTCCTCGTGTCCTCTTCCTCCTCCCTCTTCCTCCTCTTGTGTCCTCTTCCTCCTCCTTCTCCTCGTGTCCTCTTCCTTGCTTCCTCCTCCTCCTGTCCTCTTCTTCCTCCTTCTCCTCGTGTCCTCTTCCTCCTCCTCCTTGTCTTCTCCTCCTCCCCCTTCTCCTCGTGTCCTTCTTGTCCTCCTCCCTCAACCTCATGTCCTCCTCCTGTCCCCCCTCCCCCCCCCCCCCTGTGTCCTCCTTCTCCTCCTCCTTGTACCAGAACCGGACCCTGACTGCACGAGCCTCCAGCTTCCTGGTCCCAGCACAGATCTCCGGACCCCACCGCTGACCATACAGGAAATAGATGCTTTATTGTAACCCAGATACAAGATATCCCCCCCCCCCGCATAATGACACGGGGCGGGACAATCCCCCCCCTCCCTGCATAATGACACGGGCGGGACAATCCCCCCTCCCTGCATAATGACACGGGGCGGGGCAATCTTTTTTCATTTAGTAACAAGAGACACACCCAGCAGACAGTCCCCTGCATCAGGGGGGAGGGCTGCTGGAGACACCCCCCCCCCCCCCCCCCCACCAGCCAATACACAAACACATACATCCCATAATAGTTTGCTCCCAACCCAGACACACAATAGAACAATGGGGTGCACCACATGACACCAAACAATCCACAACCCCCCCCCCCAATATTAGGACAGATCACCCCCCCTACCAATATTAGGACAGATCACCCCCCCCCCCTATCAGGACAGATCACCCCCCCCCCCAATATTAGGACAGATCACCCCCCCCCAATATTAGGACAGATCACCCCCCCCCAATATTAGGGACAGATCACCCCCCCCCCCAATATTAGGACAGATCACCCCCCCCCCCCCTAACAGGCACAGGGTGACTTACACATAAGAGGGATATGGGGAGCTGAGACGGGGGTCTCCCCACCTCTCCAAAGTGAGTTGTGTTCCATGGGTCCCCCACCCAAAGTGACTCCCGTCACACTCCTCTTCCTTGTCTCTCCCTCCTTCTCCTCTTCCTCCTCCTTGTCCTCCTCCTCCTCCTCCTCCTCTTCATGCCCTCCTCCTTGTCTCCTCCTCATCCTCCTCCTCCATGCCCTAACTCCTCCACCTCCTCTTGTGTCCGCCTCCTTCTTGTGTCCTCCTCGTAACCTCCTCCTCCTCTTCTCTTCCGTCTCCTCCTCCTTTTCCTCCTCGTCTCTTCCTCCTCCTCCTTGTCTCTTCCTTCTCCTCCTCCGTGTTTTCCTCCTCGTGCCCTCCTCCTCCTCCTCTTCCCCCTGTGCCCTTGTCAGGGATCCCCCCGCGATCCGTCCCTCGATGGTCCCGGCGCAGGCACTCACTGCTCCTCCCAGTACACGGGCACTAGGTCCGGGCCGGCCGCGGCGTTCGAGTTCGCGCATGCGCAGTAGAAGCCGCGGGCCGCCCGCTGGCACCAATGGCAGCGCAGGGCGGGATATTTAAAGATCCCTGAGCTGTCATTTCGTTGCCTTCTGGTCTTACCTGCAATTCCTGATCCTGTGAACCTGTAACCTGTAAGTTATTGACCCGGATTGCTCTTGACCTGCTGATTTCTCCTGCCCAGAACCCTTGCTTGCCTGACCTCTCTCCTGGATGCCCCTCTGTAGATCTGACCTCCTGTTGCTGACCTGGCGTGTGACCCCACGATTCTCTGCCTGCTCCCTTGTACCTTACCGTCCTCTACATTACCGACTCGGCCTGTCTGACTACGCACTTGCTCAGCCATCAGTGCATCCATCCATCCCATCGGGGTCACCCGACCTCCTCACATCTGGCTCTCCCTGGTTGGAACCCTGGCGGACACCCCTACCACTGACAGGCGTGCTCAGTAGAGGCGACCTGGTCTCAGGGTACTACAAGTCCATCCCCACCATCAGGGGCCCTGGTGAACAAGTACCCTGGGGAAGCTTAGACTCCGCGCTCTGGGCACGCCTGACCGGTGGAGTGCTAGTGGTGCCGCTCGGCGGTCCCTCACAGCCCTCCTCCTCCTCCTCTTCCCCCTGTGTCCTCCTCCTGTCCCCCCCCCCCCCGTGTCCTCCTCGCTCATCCTCTTTCCCTCCTCAGGCTCGTTGGCCGGGTTGGGATTTGCGTTGGGAATCTCGCAGTTCGCTCCTGATTGGCTACTTTGTTCGTCCTGGAGGCTGCTGGCGATTCTGGTGAACGTTCATGGCCTGGCGGTGTTCATCCTCTCACTGTGAGTACTGATTGCACTGCGACCACGCCCCCTCTGTAGATCTGACCACGCCCCCTCTGTAGATCTGTCCACGCCCCCCTCTGTAGATCTGTCCACGCCCCCTCTGTAGATCTGTCCACGCCCCCTCTGTATATCTGACCACGCCCCCTCTGTAGATCTGATTGTACAACAACCACGCCCCCTCTGTAGATCTGACCACGCCCCTCTGTAGGTCTGACTGTACAACAACCACGCCTCCTCTATAGATTGTAGATCTGACCACGCCCCCTCTGTAGATCTGACCACGCCCCTCTGTAGATCTGACCACGCCCCCTCTGCAGATCTGACCACGCCCCCTGCAGATCTGACCACGCCCCCTCTGTAGATCTGACCGCCCCCCCTCTGTAGATCTGACTGTACAACAATCACGCCTCCTCTATAGATTGTAGATCTGACCACGCCCCCCTCTGTAGATCTGATTGTAGATCTGACCACGCCCCCTCTGTAGATCTGACCACGCCCCCTCTGTAGATCTGACCACGCCCCCTCTGTAGATCTGACTGTACAACAACCACGCCTCCTCTATAGATTGTAGATCTGACCACGCCCCCTCTGTAGATCTGACCACGCCCCCCCTCTGTAGATCTGACCACGCCCCCTCTCTGTAGATCTGACCACGCCCCCTCTGTAGATCTGACCACGCCCCTTCTGTAGATCTGACCACGCCCCTCTGCAGATCTGACCACGCCCCCTCTGTAGATCTGACTGTACAACAATCACGCCTCCTCTATAGATTGTAGATCTGACCACGCCCCCTCTGTAGATCTGATTGTACAACAACCACGCCCCGGCTGTAGATTTGACCACGCCCCCTCCGCTGTAGATTTGACCACGCCCCGGCTGTAGATTTGACCACGCCCCGGCTGTAGATTTGACCACGCCCCGGCTGTAGATTTGACCACGCCCTCTCTGTAGATTTGACCATGCCCTCTCTGTAGATTTGACCACGCCCTCTCTGTAGATCTGATTGTACAACAACCACGCCCCCTCTGTAGATCTGACTACGCCCCTCTGCAGATCTGACCACGCCCCCTCTGTAGATCTGACTGTACAACAATCACGCCTCCTCTATAGATTGTAGATCTGACCACGCCCCCTCTGTAGATCTGATTGTACAACAACCACGCCCCGGCTGTAGATTTGACCACGCCCCGGCTGTAGATTTGACCACGCCCCGGCTGTAGATTTGACCACGCCCCGGCTGTAGATTTGACCACGCCCCGGCTGTAGATTTGACCACGACCCTCTCTGTAGATTTGACCATGCCCTCTCTGTAGATCTGATTGTACAACAGCCACGCCCCCTCTGTAGATCTGACCACGCCTCCTCTGTAGATCTGACCACGCCTCCTCTGTAGATCTGACCACGCCTCCTCTGTAGGTCTGATCACACGCCTCCTCTATAGATCTGATTGTACAACAACAACGCCCCCTCTGTAGATCTGACCATGCCTCCTCTATAGATCGTAGATCTGACCACGCCTCCTCTGTAGATCTGACCACGCCTCCTCTGTAGATCTGACCACGCCTCCTCTGTAGATCTGACCACGCCTCCTCTGTAGATCTGACCACGCCTCCTCTGTAGATCTGACCACGCCTCCTCTGTAGATTCTGACCACGCCTCCTCTGTAGATCTGACCACGCCTCCTCTAATGATCTGATTGTACAAACGTCCACGCCTCCTCTATAGATTGACCATGCCCTCTCTTTAGATGTGACCACGCCCTCTCTTTTAGATGTGACCACGCCTCCTCTGTAGATCTGACCACGCCTCCTCTGTAGATGTGACCACGCCTCCTCTGTAGATCTGACCACGCCTCCTCTGTAGATCTGACCACGCCTCCTCTGTAGATCTGACCACGCCTCCTCTGTAGATCTGACCACGCCTCCTCTGTAGATCTGACCACGCCTCCTCTGTAGATCTGACCACCACGCCTCCTCTAATGATCTGATTGTACAACGTCCACGCCTCCTCTATAGATTGACCATGCCCTCTCTTTAGATGTGACCACGCCCTCTCTTTAGATGTGACCACGCCCTCTCTTTAGATGTGACCATGCCCTCTCTTTTAGATGTGACCACGCCTCCTCTGTAGATCTGACCACGCCTCCTCTGTAGATCTGACCACGCCTCCTCTGTAGATCTGACCACGCCTCCTCTGTAGATCTGATTGCACCGTGTTGGTTGGGCCCCTGTAGGTGGCTCCCGGAGTCTCCTCGCTGGTTGTTCGCTCGCGGTCGGTTGGATGAAGCGAAGGATTCTCTGCTCTTCCTGGCTCGCTGGAACCCGGGTGAAGTCGCCCCATTTCTCCCTCTCACCCCGACAGAAGAGCCGGGTCCCCGAATCCAACGTCTGCACCCTATACCGTCACGTCGTACTGCGCAGACGCACGCTGGTCATGATGTGGGTGTGGTGAGTACGGGGGTGGAGTCCACGCCCCCTCCTCCCTCCCCTCTCTTCTCCTCTCCTCCTCCCCTCCCCCCCTCTTCTCCTCCCCTCTCCCCCCCCCTCCTCCCCTCCCCCCCATGACTGATCACATGTCTCAGGTTTGTCTGCAGTTTGGTGTATTACGGTCTGACGCTGAGCTCCGGCCAAGTGGGCGGCGACCTCTACCTGAGCCTGGCGCTGTCCGGTCTGGCCGAGCTGCCGGCCTATCCCCTGTGTATGTACCTGCTGAACCACCGGAGGTGAGGACTTCCGCCCCTTCTACTGACGTCATCGCGCAGCCCCCCTCGGGTCACAGGACTCCCTGAGCATCACAGATCTATCCGGAAACGGATTCCACTGGAATCATCTGCGCCCCCCCCCCATAGTAACTCTGCCCCCCGCCCCTCTATAGTAACTCTGCCCCCCCCATAGTAACTCTGCCCCCCGCCCCTCTATAGTAACTCTGCCCCCGCCCCTCTATAGTAACTCTGCCCCCCGCCCCTCTGTAGTAACTCTGCCCCCCCCATAGTAACTCTGCCCCCCCTATAATAAATCTGCCCCCCCTGTAGTAACCCCCCCCTGTAATGATGTCTGTGCTTCTCCTGCAGTGTTGGTCGGAGACGTTCCCCTCTGCCTGTTCCTCTGCTGTGCCGGAGTCACCTGTATCTGTATCCTGTTCCTGCCAGAGAGGAAGACGGGTACACTGAACTCCTCCTACACCCCCCCCCACACCGAACTCCTCCTACCCCCCCCCCCCCCCCTCCACACCGAACTCCTCCTACCCCCCCCTCCTCCACACCGAACTCCTCCTACCCCCCCCCACACACCGAACTCCTCCTACCCCCCCCCACACACCGATCTCCTCCTACAACCCACCCCCCCACACCCGATCTCCTCCTACCCCCCCCCCACCAAACTCCTCCTACACCCCCCCCCCCCCCCCGAACACCCCCCCCACTGAACTCCTCCCCTCCCACACAGAACTCCGCTCACCCCCCCCACACAGAACACCGCTCACCCCCCCCCACACAGAACACCTCTCACCCCCCCCACACAGAACTCCGCTCACCCCCCCCACACAGAACACCGCTCACCCCCCCCACACAGAACACCTCTCACCCCCCCACCACAGAACACCGCTTACCCCCCCCCCCCCCCCCCCCCAGTGATGATGTATGTGTTGCAGGGTTCCTGTCCCCCCCCCCCAGTGATGATGTATGTGTTGCAGGGTTCCTGTCCCCCCCCCCCCCCCCCCCCCAGTGATGATGTATGTGTTGCAGGGTTCCTGTCCCCCCCCCAGTGATGATGTATGTGTTGCAGGGTTTCCTGTCCCCCCCCCCCCAGTGATGATGTATGTGTTGCAGGGTTCCTGTCCCCCCCCCCAGTGATGATGTATGTGTTGCAGGGTTCCTGTCCCCCCCCCCCCCCCCAGTGATGATGTATGTGTTGCAGGGTTCCTGTCCCCCCCCCCCCCCCCCCCCCCCCCCAGTGATGATGTATGTGTTGCAGGGTTCCTGCCCCCCCCCCCCAGCGATGATGTATGTGTTGCAGGGTTCCTGTCCCCCCCCCCAGTGATGATGTATGTGTTGCAGGGTTCCTGTCCCCCCCCCCCCAGTGATGATGTATGTGTTGCAGGGTTCCTGTCCCCCCCCCCCCCCCCCAGTGATGATGTATGTGTTGCAGGGTTCCTGCCCCCCCCCCCCAGCGATGATGTATGTGTTGCAGGGTTCCTGTCCCCCCCCCCAGTGATGATGTATGTGTTGCAGGGTTCCTGTCCCCCCCCCCCCCCCCAGTGATGATGTATGTGTTGCAGGGTTCCTGTCCCCCCCCCAGTGATGATGTATGTGTTGCAGGGTTCCTGTCCCCCCCCCCAGTGATGATGTGTATGTGTTGCAGGGTTCCTGTCCCCCCCCCCCAGTGATGATGTATGTGTTGCAGGGTTCCTGTCCCCCCCCCCAGTGATGATGTATGTGTTGCAGGGTTCCTGTCCCCCCCCCCCCCCAGTGATGATGTGTATGTGTTGCAGGGTTCCTGTCCCCCCCCCCCCCAGTGATGATGTATGTGTTGCAGGGTTCCTGTCCCCCCCCCCCCCAGTGATGATGTATGTGTTGCAGGGTTCCTGTCCCCCCCCCCCCCCAGTGATGATGTATGTGTTGCAGGGTTCCTGTCCCCCCCCCCCAGTGATGATGTATGTGTTGCAGGGTTCCTGTCCCCCCCCCCCCCCAGTGATGATGTATGTGTTGCAGGGTTCCTGTCCCCCCCCCCCAGTGTGATGATGTATGTGTTGCAGGGTTCCTGTCCCCCCCCCCCCCCCCCCCAGTGATGATGTATGTGTTGCAGGGTTCCTGTCCCCCCCCCCAGTGATGATGTATGTGTTGCAGGGTTCCTGTCCCCCCCCCCAGTGATGATGTATGTGTTGCAGGGTTCCTGTCCCCCCCCCCCCCCCCCAGTGATGATGTATGTGTTGCAGGGTTCCTGTCCCCCCCCCCCAGTGATGATGTATGTGTTGCAGGGTTCCTGTCCCCCCCCCCCCAGTGATGATGTATGTGTTGCAGGGTTCCTGTCCCCCCCCCCCCAGTGATGATGTATGTGTTGCAGGGTTCCTGTCCCCCCCCCCCAGTGATGATGTATGTGTTGCAGGGTTCCTGTCCCCCCCCCCCCAGTGATGATGTATGTGTTGCAGGGTTCCTGTCCCCCCCCCCCCAGTGATGATGTATGTGTTGCAGGGTTCCTGTCCCCCCCCCCCCAGTGATGATGTATGTGTTGCAGGGTTCCTGTCCCCCCCCCCCAGTGATGATGTATGTGTTGCAGGGTTCCTGTCCCCCCCCCCCCCAGTGATGATGTATGTGTTGCAGGGTTCCTGTCCCCCCCCCCCCCCAGTGATGATGTATGTGTTGCAGGGTTCCTGTCCCCCCCCCCAGTGATGATGTATGTGTTGCAGGGTTCCTGTCCCCCCCCCCCAGTGATGATGTATGTGTTGCAGGGTTTCCTGTCCCCCCCCCCAGTGATGATGTATGTGTTGCAGGGTTCCTGTCCCCCCCCCCCCCCCCAGTGATGATGTATGTGTTGCAGGGTTCCTGTCCCCCCCCCCAGTGATGATGTATGTGTTTGCAGGGTTCCTGTCCCCCCCCCAGTGATGATGTATGTGTTGCAGGGTTCCTGTCCCCCCCCCAGTGATGATGTATGTGTTGCAGGGTTCCTGTCCCCCCCCCCCCCCCCCAGTGATGATGTATGTGTTGCAGGGTTCCTGTCTCTGTCGGACTCTCAGATTCTCTCTCTGGTCGGGAAGTTATGTATTAGCGCAGCTTTCAACATTGTATATATCTACACCACGGAGCTGTACCCCACTTCTGTACGGTAGGTGGGGGCCACGGGGCCACGCCATAAGTCTCTGCCATATGGCCGGGGGCCACCTTGTACCCAGTGTGTATGGAGGGGTCACCTTGTACCCAGTATCTATGGGGGGCCCTCCTTGTACCCAGTGTGTATGGGGGGGTCACCTTGTTACCAGTGTGTATGGGGGGGTCACCTTGTACCCAGTGTGTATAGGGGGGGGTCACCTTGTACCCAGTGTGTATGGGGGGGGTCACCTTGTACCCAGTGTTTATTGGGGGGGTCACCTTGTACCCAGTGTTTATTGGGGGGGTCACCTTGTACCCAGTGTGTATGGGGGGGGTCACCTTGTACCCAGTGTGTATGGGGGGGGTCACCTTGTACCCAGTGTGTATGGGGGGGTCACCTTGTACCCAGTGTTTATTGGGGGGGTCACCTTGTACCCAGTGTGTATGGAGGGGTCGCTTTGTACCCAGTGTGTATGGGGGGCCACCTTTACCCAGTGTGTATGGGGGGGTCACCTTTTACCCAGTGTGTATGGGGGGCCCACCTTTTACCCAGTGTGTATGGGGGGCCACCTTTTACCCAGTGTGTATGGGGGGGGGGGTCACCTTGTACCCAGTGTGTATGGGGGGGGGGTCACCTTGTACCCAGTGTGTATGGGGGGGGGGGTCACCTTGTACCCAGTGTGTATTAGGGGTCACCTTGTACCCAGTGTGTATGGGGGGGGGGTGGTCGCCTTGTACCCAGTGTGTATGGGGGGGGTCGCCTTGTACCCAGTGTGTATGGGGGGGGTCGCCTTGTACCCAGTGTGTATGGGAGGGGGTCGCCTTGTACCCAGTGTGTATGGGGGGGTCGCCTTGTACCCAGTGTGTATGGGAGGGGGTCGCCTTGTACCCAGTGTGTATGGGGGGGGGGTCGCCTTGTACCCAGTGTGTATGGGAGGGGGTCGCCTTGTACCCAGTGTGTATGGGGGGGGTTCGCCTTGTACCCAGTGTGTAATGGGGGGGGGGTCGCCTTGTACCCAGTGTGTATGGGAGGGGGGCGCCTTGTACCCAGTGTGTATGGAGGGGGGCCCCTTGTACCAAGTGTGTATAGAGGGTGGTCGCCTTGTACCCAGTGTGTATGGGGGGGGGGTCGCCTTGTACCCAGTGTGTATGGGGGGGGTCCCTTGTATCCCAGTGTGTATGGAGGGGTCGCCTTGTACCCAGTGTGTATGGAGAGGGGCCCCTTGTATCCCAGTGTGTATGGAGGGGGTCGCCTTGTACCCAGTGTGTATGGGGGGGGTCGCCTTGTACCCAGTGTGTATGGGGGGGTCGCCTTGTACCCAGTGTGTATGGGGGGGGTCGCCTTGTATCCAGTGTGTATGGGGGGGGTCCCCCATTGTACCCAGTGTGTATGGGGGGGTTCGCCTCTTGTACCCAGTGTGTATGGGGGGTCACCTTGTACCCAGTGTGTATGGGGGGGGGGCCCCTTGTACCCAGTGTGTATGGGGGGGGGCCCCTTGTACCCAGTGTGTATGGAGGGGGGCCCCTTGTACCAGTGTGTATGGGGGGGTCGCCTTGTACCCAGTGTGTATGGGGGGGGTCGCCTTGTACCCAGTGTGTATGGGGATGGGGGAATCTTGTATCCATGTGTGTATGGAGGGGGTCGCCTTGTACCCAGTGTGTATGGGGGGGCCCCTTGTATCCTGTGTGTATGGGAGGGGGTTATTTGTACCCAGTGGAGTATGGGGCAAAGGGTCGCCTTGTACCCAGTGTGTATGGGGGGGGTCAATACATGTACCCAGTGTGTATGGGGGGGGTCAGCTTGTACCCAGTGTGTATGGGGGGCCCCTTGTATCCTGTAAACCTGTATGGAGGGGGTCGCCTTTTATCCAGTGTGTATGGGGGGTCGCCTTTGTACCCAGTAGTGTATGGGGGGGTCTGTGGATTGCTCCCCATATCTTGTCCCTTGTCTTGCAGGACTCTGGGGTATGGAATCTGCTCCATGTTCTCCCCCTGATTCGAATAGGGATCATCGCGCAGTCCCTTTGGTCCCGGCTCTGGTACAACAACCTCCCAAATCTTTATTTATGTTTCATTCTATTATTATTGATTATTACATGGAGTTTATATAGCGCAAAGGGTTTGCTCAGCGCTGTACAATAGGGGGGGACAATACATGCCCAGTACAACAATGACAAACAACGTACGAGGGGTAGGAGGGCCCTACTCTTACGAGCTTACAATCTAGGAGGGAGGGGTAAAAAGGTACAGTAGGAAGTGGCTGAGGGGGATGAAGTGGTGGGAGGAATGAGGGAGGTAGGATGGCCGTTAGGTGAGGGTGGGGTAGGCTTCCCAGAAGAGATGGGTTTTGAGGGAGCGCCTGAATGTGAATAGGGAAGGCGACAGTCTGATGGATTGGGGCAGTGAGTTCCAGAGGATGGGGGAGGACCTGGAGAAGTCCTGCAGTTGTGCATGGGAGGAGGAGACCATTATTACAATGTAACAAAGTATAATCAGACCAATGGGAGGGGCAGCCTGTCCTATAATGACCCCAGAGTTTGGGCTGAAGGATCTCCATATAGCTAGATGTAGGAATCTATTGAGATACCCTCCAGGAGTCAGGCTGGAGCCCATTGAACCACCAGGAGTCAGCTGGAGCCCATTGATCCACCCAGGAGTCAGCTGGAGCCCATTGAACCACCAGGAGTCAGCTGGAGCCCATTGAACCACCAGGAGTCAGCTGGAGCCCATTGAACCACCCCAGGAGTCAGCTGGAACCCATTGATCCCCCAGGAGTCGGCTGGAACCCATTGATCCCCCAGGAGTCGGCTGGAGCCCATTGATCCCCCAGGAGTCGGCTGGAGCCCATTGATCCCCCAGGAGTCGGCTGGAGCCCAGCGAACCCCCAGGAGTCGGGACTGGAGCCCAGCGAACCCCCATCAGGAGTCAGCTGGCGCCCAGCGAACCCCCATCAGGAGTCAGCTGGCGCCCATTGAACCCCCAGGAGTCAGCTGGAGCCCATTGAACCCCCATCAGGAGTCAGCTGGAGCCCATTGAACCCCCATCAGGAGTCAGCTGGCGCCCATTGAACCCCCATCAGGAGTCAGCTGGAGCCCATTGAACCCCCATCAGGAGTCAGCTGGAGCCCATTGAACCCCCATCAGGAGTCAGCTGGAGCCCATTGAACCCCATCAGGAGTCAGCTGGCGCCCATTGAACCCCCATCAGGAGTCAGCTGGAGCCCATTGAACCCCCATCAGGAGTCAGCTGGCGCCCATTGAACCCCCATCAGGAGTCAGCTGGCGCCCATTGAACCCCCATCAGGAGTCAGCTGGAGCCCATTGAACCCCCATCAGGAGTCTGCTTGAGCCCATTGAACCCCCCCCTAGGAATCATTTGGAGCCCATTGAACCCCCCAGGAATCAGTTGGAGCCCACTGACCCTCTAGAGCCAGGTAGAGTTCACCAAAACCCCAGGAGCCAGTCATAGCCCCCTGAACCCCCAGGATTCATGTAGCAGCAGCCCGTAGTATATCTAGATGTATACGTCTATAAAGTGATACCCCCAAGAACCAGTTGGACTCGCTGAACCCTCAGCAGTCAATTAGATCCCACTTAACCTCCAAGCACCAGTTAGAGCCCACTGAACCCACAGGAGTCAGAGGCCACTGAACCTCCAGGACAGTTAGAGCCCATTGACCCTCCAGGAGCCAGGCAGAGCTCACTGAACCCCTGGGAGCCAATTACGGTCCACCAGACCCCCAGGAGTCAGAGCCCAAGTATCAGTTAGAGCCTACTAGACCCTCAGGAGCCAGGTAGAGCACATTGAGCCCCTGAGAGCCAATTACAGCCCATTGAACCCCTGGGAGTCAGTTAGAGCCCACTTACCCCCCAGGAGATAGGGAGAGCCCATTGACCACCCAGGAATCAGTTAGATTCCATTGACCTTCCCAGAGTAAGTTAGAGCTCATTGACCACTTCAAGAACCAATTGGAGCCCATTTGACCCCCCAGGAGCCAGGTTGAGCTTACTGAACCCCCATTTTGTCGGAATGGAAAATTTCACAGAAATGTTTGGTGAAGCAAACCCCACATTTTGCACCTCTCTGCTGTGGAGGATGTCATGGGTGTTGACAGAAGGTTGCTGTGGGTGATGTGTATAACCCCCTCCCCCACTGTCCCATGAACCTCTTCTCATTGTATGTCCCTCAGCGCCCCCTGCGATGGTATCTTCCCTTCGTTGTGTTTGGTGCCTCTGGAATGTCCGCCGGCCTCCTGAGCCTCCTGTTGCCGGAGACCCTGAACACCCCGCTCCCCGACACCCTGTCTGACCTGCAAGTGGTGTCCTACCAACGTCTGCTGACCAAAGATGGGGAGGAGGAGTCCCTGCTGAGCGAGGAGCCGATTGGAGGAAAAACAAGTATGACATCGTAGAGGAGGAGATGGTGGTCACAGGACAGGGGCTTCTAGAAGGCGAGAAATCGGGAAGTCTGCCGGCTGGGCCATAATGAGCAATTGCCGGCATGGCAACAGGCAGTGCAGATCCAACCGTACAAGAAGGGGCCAGTCTGTACGGGAGGAACATGGGGGGGGGGGGGGGTCACCACTGACCTTTTAGAAGGAACATGGGGGGGGGTCACCACTGACCTTCTAGAAGGAACATGGGGGGGGGGGTCACCACTGACCTCCTTCCAGAAGGAACATGGGGGGGTCACCACTGACCTCCGTCTGGAAGGAACATGGGGGGGTCACCACTGACCTTCTTCTGGGAGGAACATGAGGAGGGGGTCACCACTGACTTCGGGACATGGGAGGGGTCACTATTGACTTCCTTCTGAAAGGAACATGGGGTCACCAATGACCACCTTCTGGAAGGAACATGGGGGGGTGACCACTGGCCTCCTCCTGGAAGGAACACGGGGGGGTCACCAATGACCTCCTTCTGGAAGGAACGTGGGGGGGTCACCACTCGCCTCCTCCTGGAAGGAACATGGGGGGGTTACCACTGACCTCCTTCTGAAAGGAACATGGGGGGGGGTCACCACTGACCTCCTCCTGGAAGGACATGGGAGGGTCACCACTGGCCTCCTTCTGGAAGGAACATGGGGGGTCACCACTGACCTCCTTCTGGAAGGAACATGGGGGGTCACCACTGACCTCCTCCTGGAAGGAACATGGGGGGGGGTCACCACTGGTCTCCTTCTGGAAGGACCATGGGGGGGGGGGTCACCACCGACCTCCTTCTGGAAGGGAACAAGGGGGGGAGGGGGTCACCACTGACTTCCTTCTGAAAGGAACATGGGGGGTCACCACTGGCCCCCTTCTGGAAGGAACATGCGGGGGTCACCACTGACCTCCTTCTGGAAGGAACATGGGGGGGATTCACCACTGACCACCTTATGGAAGGAACATGGGGGGGTCACCACTGACCTCCTCCTGGAAGGAAAATGGGAAGGGGTGTCACTACTGGTCTCCTTCTGGAAGGAACATGGGGGAGGGGGGTCACCACTGGCCTCCTTCTGGAGGAACATGGGGTCACCACTGACCTCCTCCTGGAAGGAACATGGGGAGGTCACCACTGACCTCCTCCTGGAAGGAAAATGGGGGGGGTGTCACCACTGGTCTCCTTCTGGAAGGAGCATGGGGGAGGGGGGTCACCACTGGCCTCCTTCTGGAGGAACATGGGGTCACCACTGACCTCCTCCTGGAAGGAACATGGGGGGGTCACCACTGGCCCCCTTCTGGAAGGAACATGCGGGGGTTACCACTGACTTCCTTCTGGAAGGAACATGGGGGGGTCACCACTGACCTCCTCCTGGAAGGAACATGGGGGGGTCACCACTGACCTCCTTCTGAAAGGAACATGGGGAGGGGGTCACCACTGACCTCCTTCTGGAAGGAACATGGGGAGGGGGTCACCACTGACCTCCTTCTGGAAGGAACATGGGGAGGGGGTCACCACTGACCTCCTTCTGGAAGGAACATGGGGAGGGGACACCACTGACCTCCTTCTGGAAGGAACATGGGGAGGGGGTCACCACTGACCTCCTCCTAGAAGGAACATGGGGAGGGGGTCACCACTGACCTCCTCCTAGAAGGAACATGGGGGGGGGGGTCATCACTGGTCTCCTTCTGGAAGGAACATGGGGGAGGGGGGGTCACCACTGGCCTCCTTCTGGAAGAACATGGTGGGTCACCACTGACCTCCTCCTGGAAGGAACATGGGGGGGGGGGTCACCACTGGTCTCCTTCTGGAAGGAACATGGGGGGGGGGGTCACCACTGACCTCCTTCTGGAAGGAACATGGGGGGAGGGGGTCACCACTGACTTCCTTCTGAAAGGAACATGGGGGGGGGGGGGCGATCACCACTGGCCTCCTTCTGGAAGGAACATGGGGGGTTCACCACTGGCCTCCTTCTGGAAGGAACATGGGGGGTTCACCACTGACCACCTTATGGAAGGAACATGGGGGGGTCACCACTGACCTCCTCCTGGAAGGAAAATGGGGGGGGGGTCACCACTGGTCTCCTTCTGGAAGGAACATGGGGAAGGGGGGTCACCACTGGCCTCCTTCTGGAAGAAAAACATGGGGGGGGGGTCACCAATGACCTCCTTCTGGAAGGAACATGCGGGGGTCACCACTGGCCCCCTTCTGGAAGGCCAACATTCTTCTGCGCTCTAGGACCCAGGCGGGTGGCACATAGATGGAACCAGAACTGGACAAACAACGACCACCAGTGCTTCAAAGGTTGTGCAGCTCAAACACAAGGCTGGGGAAGCCCGACCAACACTGGAGCGAAATAAAAACGAGAAGCGCACAAACCTTGCGCATTACCTCAGTAAACACAAATTTATTAATCAGAAAGGTACTCACAAACAGCGAATAAAATCAGGCATGTCAGTCTCACAGGGACTTCAGAGATAGAGAGCCAGCGCGGGTGGGGGTAAGCACTCAGTTCAGCTGACGCGTTTCGAAGGCCAAACCTTCTTCATCAGAGCTCATGTTCTGGAAGGAACATGGGGGGGGTCACCACTGACCTCCTCCTGGAAGGAACATGGGGGGGGGTCACCACTGACCTCCTCCTGGAAGGAACATGGGGGGGGGTCACCACTGACCTCCTCCTGGAAGGAACATGGGGGGGGGTCACCACTGACCTCCTCCTGGAAGGAACATGGAGGGGGTCACCACTGACCTCCTTCTGGAAGGAACATGGGGGGTCACCACTGACCTCCTTCTTGAAGGAACATGGGGGGGGGTCACCACTGACCACCTTATGGAAGGAACATGGGGGGTCACCACTGACCTCCTTCTGGAAGGAAATGGGGGGGTCACCACTGACCTCCTTCTGGAAGGAACATGGGGGGGGGGTCACCACTGACCTCCTTCTGGAAGGAACATGGGGGGGGGGGTCACCACTGACCACCTTATGGAAGGAACATGGGGGGGTCACCACTGACCACCTTATGGAAGGAACATGGGGGGGGTCACCACTGACCTCCTTCTGGAAGGAACATGAAGTGGAGGGTCATTACTGGCCTCCTTCTGGAAGGAACATGGGGGGGGGGGGTCAGGGGGGTCACCACTGACCTCCTTCTGGGAGGAACATGGGGGGGGAATGATTGGGGGGATGGAGGGGGAAAATGAGGGGATGGAGGGGGGATAGGGGGGAGATGGGGGGGTGATTGGGGGGTCTCCCCCTATAATGTATGTTTGTGGCCCCCTGTCTGCAGGTTGTTTCGGGTCCAGACGGAGAGACCTCCAGCGAGGAGGACGAGGTCTTCCATCGGAGGACACACAGCTCGGCGCTCCATGGTGAACGATGATCGGGATGTTGGCTCTTCGTGGATTGTCTTCCTGTACCCCCCAGATGCTGCCTCAGTTGGACCCGTGTGCAGAGGCCCCGGAGCTCATGGACGCAGTGATGTGTGGTGGGAGCATTGTGGGAATAGAAGATAGGATGGTGGAGGGCCATGGTGTATATTGGGGGGGGGAGGGTGGAGGGCCCTGGTGTATGTGGGGGGGTGGGGGGCCATGGTGTATGTGTGGGGGGGGGGGGGGTCCATGTGTGTATGTGGGGGGGTGGAGGGCCATGGTGTATGGGGGGGGGGGGGATGATGGAGGTCCATGGTGTATGTGGGGGGGGTGGAGGGCCCTGGTGTATGTGGGGGGGGGGGTGATGGAGGTCCATGGTGTATGTGGGGGGGGTAGGGCCATGGTGTATGGGGGGGGGGGGGATGATGGAGGTCCATGGTGTATGTGGAGGGCCCTGGTGTATATGGGGGGGTGGAGGGCCCTGGTGTATGTGGGGGAGGGGGGTTTGTATGGTGAAGGGCCATGGTGTATATGGGTGGGGGCCATAGTGTATATGGGGGGGGGATGATGGAGGTCCATGGTGTATGTGGGGGGGTGGAGGGCCATGGTGTATGTGGGGGGGGGGTGGAGGGCCCTGGTGTATGTGGGGGGGAGGTGATGGAGGTCCATGGTGTATGTGGGGGGGTGGAGGGCCCTGGTGTATATGGGGGGGGGT
The DNA here is from genome assembly GCA_951230385.1 of Staurois parvus. Lineage (NCBI taxonomy): Eukaryota > Metazoa > Chordata > Amphibia > Anura > Ranidae > Staurois > Staurois parvus. Next base: position 108,845 of record CATNWA010017663.1, on the reverse strand, counting down.
GGAGGGCCCTGGTGTATGTGGGGGGGGGGGTGGGTGGGTGGAGGGCCCTGGTGAATGTGGGGGGGGGGGGGATGATGGAGGTCCATGGTGTATGTGGGGGGGTGGAGGGCCCTCGTGTATATGGGGGGGTGGGAGGGCCCTGGTGTATATGGGGGGGGGGGGGTTTGTATGGTGAGGGCCATGGTGTATATGGGGGGGGGGGAGGGCCATGGTGTATATGGGGGGGTGGAGGGCCCTGGTGTATGTGGGGGGGGGGTTGATGGTGAGGTCCATGGTGTATGTGGGGGGGTGGAGGGCCATGGTGTATATGGGGGGGTGGAGGGCCCTGGTGTATGTGGGGGGGGGGGTTTGTATGGTGAAGGGCCATGGTGTATATGGGTGGGGGCCATGGTGTATGGGGGGGGTGGAGGGCCCTGGTGTATGTGGGGGGGGGGGCCCTGGTGTATGGGGGGGGGTGGAGGGCCCTGGTGTATGTGGGGGGGTGGAGGGCCCTGGTGTATATGGGGGGGTGGAGGGCCCTGGTGTATATATGGGGGGGGGGGTGGAGGGCTGGTGATGGTGAAGGGGAGGGGGGATGATGGTGGTCCATGGTGTATGTGGGGGGGTGGAGGGGCCATCGTGTATATGGGGGGGTGGAGGGCCCTGGTGTATGTGGGGGGTGGGGGGGTATGGTGAAGGGCCATGGTGTATATGGGTGGGGGCCATGGTGTATGTGGGGGGGTGGAGGGCCCTGGGGTATGTGGGGGGGGGGGGGTTTGTATGGTGAAGGGCCATGGTGTATATGGGTGGGGGCCATGGTGTATATGGGGGGGGGTGGAGGGCCCTGGTGTATGTGGGGGGGGGGAGGGGGGTTGGTGTATGGTGGGGGTGGAGGGCCATGGTGTATATGGGGGGGTGGGGGCCATGTGTATATGGGGGGGGGGTGGAGGGCCCTGGTGTATATGGGGGGGGAGGCCTGGGAGGGGGGGGGGGGTATGGTGAGGGGCCATGGTGTAATATATGGGGGGGTGGGGGGCCATGGTGTATGGGGGGGGGTGGAGGGCCCTGGTGTATGGGGGGGGGGGGGGGGCCCTGATGGAGGTCCATGGTGGGGGGGGGGGGGTGGAGGGCCATGGTGTATATGGGGGGGGGGGGTTTGGGTGGAAGGGCCATGGTATATGGGTGGGGGCCATGGTGTATGTGGGGGGGTGGAGGGCCCTGGTGTATGTGGGGGGGGGGGGTGGGTGAAGGGCCTGGTGTATGTGGGGGGTGGTGGGGGCCATGGTGTATATGGGGGGGGGGTTTGTATGGTGAAGGGCCATGGTGTATATGGTGAAGGGCCATGGTGTATGTGGGGGGGTGGAGGGCCATGGTGTATATGGGGGGGTGGAGGGCCCTGGTGTATGGGGGGGGGGGGGGTTTGTATGGAAGGTCCATGGTGTATGTGGGGTGGGTGGAGGGCCCTGGTGTATATGGGGGGGTGGAGGGCCCTGGTGTATGTGGGGGGGGGATGATGGAGGTCCATGGTGTATGTGGGGGGGTGGAGGGCCCTGGTGTATATGGGGGGGTGGAGGGCCCTGGTGTATATGGGGGAGGGGGGTTTGTATGGTGAAGGGCCATGGTGTATATGGGGGGGTGGGGGCCCTAGGTGTATATGGGGGGGGGGGGATGGGAGGTGTGGGGGGGGTGGAGGGCCCTGGTGTATGGGGGGGGGTGGAGGGCCCTTGGTGTATGTGGGGGGGTGGAGGGCCCTGGTGTATATGGGGGGGGGTGGAGGGCCCTGGTGTATATGGGGGAGGGGGGTTTGTATGGTGAAGGGCCATGGTGTATATGGGTGGGGGCCATGGTATGTGGGGGGGTGGAGGGCCCTGGTGTATGTGTGGGGGAGGGGGGTTTGTATGGTGAAGGGCCCTGGTGTATATGGGGGGGGGTGGAGGGCCCTGGTGTATATGGGGGGGGGGGGGGGGGGATGATGGTGGAGGGCCATGGTGTATATATGGGGGGTGGAGGGCCCTGGTGTATATGGGGGGGTGGAGGGCCCTGGTGTATATGGGGGAGGGGGGTTTGTATGGTGGAGGGCCCTGGTGTATATGGGGGGGTGGAGGGCCCTGGTGTATATGGGGGGGTGGAGGGCCCTGGGGTGGGGGAGGGGGGTTTGTATGGTGGAGGGCCATGGTGTATATGGGTGGGGGCCATAGTGTATATGGGGGGGGGGGTGGGTGGAGGGCCCTGGTGTATATGGGGGGGTGGAGGGCCCTGGTGTATGTGGGGGAGGGGGGTTTGTATGGTGGAGGGCCATGGTGTATATGGGGGTGTAGGATGGAACTTCCTGCACTTTCTGGGCATCGATCGCCGGCGCAGAGAACGAATGTGAAGTGCCTTGTGACCAACCAATCGGAGTCCGCCTTGAAGATTAGCTCCGCCCAGGAGATAGGACATGGTCTCCGTCCCGGTGTCTACAGTTCTCTGATGTCACATCCTGGCCTGGCCGGGATACTACACGAGCCTGTACAGACTGAGAGATTCTGCACTTTAGAGGTGGGGGGTGTGTCTGTGACTGGCCCCTCCCCCCTGGTGGACGCTTTTTTATGTTTTATATCTATTTATATGTGAAATCCGGAACTTTCTGTATATAAAGATCTGATATTCTCATTACAGTGACTGCTGCTCCTTTCTTTTGGATGGCCGTGACGCAGTCTGGGGCCGCGTGGCGGTGGTGGGGGGGCGTCACGGTCTGGGGCCGCGTGGCGGTCTGGGGCCCGCGTCTGGCCGGTGGCAGGTGGGGGAGCGTCACGGTCTGGGGCCGCGTGGCGGTGGGGGGTGTCACGGTCTGGGGCCGCGTGGCGGTGGGGCGGTGTCACGGTCTGGGGCCGCGTGGCGTTGGGGGGGGGGGTGTCACGGTCTGGGGCCGCGTGGCGTGGGGGAGTTCACGGTCTGGGGCCGCGTGGCGGTGGCGGGGGTGTCACGGTCTGGGGCCGCGTGGCGGAGTTGGGGGGGGTCGTCACGGTCTGGGGCCGTGGCGCGTCACGGTCTGGGGCGGTGGGGGTGGGGGGGGCGTCACGGTCTGGGGCCGCGTGGCGGTGGGGGGGGCGTCACGGTCTGGGGCCCCGTGGTGGTGGGAGTGTCATGGTCTGGGGCTGCATGAGTGCTCCCGGCACTGGGGGGCTACAGGTCATTGAGGGAACCATGAATGCCAACATGTACTGTGACATACTGAAGCAGACCATGATCCCCTCCCCCCACAAACTGGGCCGCAGGGCAATATTCCAACATAACGACCCCAAACACACCTCCCAGACCACCACTGCCTGGCTGAAGAAGCTGAGGATGAAGGTGATGGACTGGCCAAGCATGTCTCCAGACCTGAACCCTATTGAGCATCTGTGGGGCCTCCTCAAACGGAAGGTGGAGGAGCGCAAGGTCTCTAACATCCACCAGCTCCGTGATGACGTCATGGAGGAGTGGAAGAGGATCCAGTGGCGACCTGCGAAGCTCTGGTGACCTCCATGCCCAAGAGGGTGAAGGCAGTGCTGGAAAATAATGGCGGCCACACAGAATATTGACACTTTGGGCCCAATGTGGACCTTGTCACTTAGGGGGGGACTCACTTCTGGGGGATACTGTAAATAGGGGCTCATTAGTGCCCCGAGTGGTTGGGTCGGATGAGGCAGGTAGGGGAAAGGCTGCCAAAATGTAGACGTTGCTCTGTCAGTGTGTGGCCCCTTGTAGGAGCCCAGTTGGGACTGGAACCTGTGGGCCCATGTGGACTTCAGCTACCTGTTGCTGGACTTCAGGCCTTTTGTGGATTACTACCAGATCATGGACCTAAAGGGAGGACTTGCTGCCTATTATGGACTCTTGCTGTAAGAAGGACTCTGCTATGAACTTCTCCATCTTCCGAAGGTGGGACGGGGACTCTGGTATGGACTTCTCCATCTTCCGAAGGTGGGACGGGGACTCTGGTATGGACTTCCCCATCTTCCAAAGGTGGGACGGGGACTCTGGTATGGACTTCTCCATCTTCCGAAGGTGGGACGGGGACTCTGGTATGAACTTCCCCATCTTCCTAAGGTGGGACGGGGACTCTGGTATGGACTTCCCCATCTTCCGAAGGTGGGACGGGGACTCTGGTATGAACTTCCCCATCTTCCTAAGGTGGGACGGGGACTCTGGTATGGACTTCCCCATCTTCCGAAGGTGGGACGGGGACTCTGGTATGGACTTCCCCATCTTCCGAAGGTGGGACGGGGACTCTGGTATGGACTTCTCCATCTTCCGAAGGTGGGACGGGGACTCTGGTATGGACTTCCCCATCTTCCTAAGGTGGGACGGGGACTCTGGTATGGACTTCCCCATCTTCCGAAGGTGGGACGGGGACTCTGGTATGGACTTCCCCATCTTCCTAAGGTGGGACGGGGACTCTGGTATGGACTTCCCCATCTTCCGAAGGTGGGACGGGGACTCTGGTATGGACTTCCCCATCTTCCGAAGGTGGGACGGGGACTCTGGTATGGACTTCCCCATCTTCCGAAGGTGGGACGGGGCTCTGGTATGAACTTCCCCATCTTCCGAAGGTGGGACGGGGCTCTGGTATGAACTTCCCCATCTTCCGAAGGTGGGACGGGGACTCTGGTATGGACTTCTCCATCTTCCGAAGGTGGGACGGGGCTCTGGTATGAACTTCTCCATCTTCCGAAGGTGGGACGGGGACTCTGGTATGGACTTCTCCATCTTCCGAAGGTGGGACGGGGACTCTGGTATGGACTTCTCCATCTTCCGAAGGTGGGACGGGGACTCTGGTATGAACTTCTCCATCTTCCGAAGGTGGGACGGGGACTCTGGTATGTACTTCTCCATCTTCCGAAGGTGGGACGGGGACTCTGGTATGGAGTTCTCCATCTTCCGAAGGTGGGACGGGGACTCTGGTATGGACTTCCCCATCTTCCGAAGGTGGGACGGGGCTCTGGTATGGACTTCCCCATCTTCCGAAGGTGGGACGGGGCTCTGGTATGGACTTCTCCATCTTCCGAAGGTGGGACGGGGACTCTGGTATGGACTTCCCCATCTTCCGAAGGTGGGACGGGGACTCTGAGATGGACTTCCCCATCTTCCTAAGGTGGGACGGGGGACTCTGGTATGGACTTCTCCATCTTCCGAAGGTGGGACGGGGACTCTGGTATGGACTTCTCCATCTTCCGAAGGTGGGACGGGGACTCTGGTATGGACTTCTCCATCTTCCGAAGGTGGGACGGGGACTCTGGTATGAACTTCTCCATCTTCCTAAGGTGGGACGGGGACTCTGGTATGGACTTCTCCATCTTCCGAAGGTGGGACGGGGACTCTGGTATGGACTTCTCCATCTTCCGAAGGTGGGACGGGGACTCTGGTATGGACTTCTTCATCTTCCGAAGGTGGGACGGGGACTCTGGTATGAACTTCACCATCTTCCGAAGGTGGGACGGGGACTCTGGTATGGACTTCCCCATCTTCCGAAGGTGGGACGGGGACTCTGGTATGGACTTCTCCATCTTCCGAAGGTGGGACGGGGACTCTGGTATGGACTTCCCATCTTCCTAAGGTGGGACGGGGACTCTGGTATGGACTTCCCCATCTTCCTAAGGTTGGACGGGGACTCTGGTATGGACTTCCCCATCTTCCTAAGGTGGGACGGGGACTCTGGTATGGACTTCCCCATCTTCCGAAGGTGGGACGGGGACTCTGGTATGAACTTCCCCATCTTCCTAAGGTGGGACGGGGACTCTGGTATGGACTTCTCCATCTTCCGAAGGTGGGACGGGGCTCTGGTATGGACTTCCCCATCTTCCGAAGGTGGGACGGGGACTCTGGTATGAACTTCTCCATCTTCCTAAGGTGGGACGGGGACTCTGGTATGAACTTCTCCATCTTCCGAAGGTGGGACGGGGACTCTGGTATGGACTTCTCCATCTTCCGAAGGTGGGACGGGGCTCTGGTATGAACTTCTCCATCTTCCGAAGGTGGGACGGGGACTCTGGTATGTACTTCTCCATCTTCCGAAGGTGGGACGGGGACTCTGGTATGGAGTTCTCCATCTTCCGAAGGTGGGACGGGGACTCTGGTATGGACTTCCCCATCTTCCGAAGGTGGGACTGGGCTCTGGTATGGACTTCCCCATCTTCCAAAGGTGGGACGGGGCTCTGGTATGGACTTCTCCATCTTCCGAAGGTGGGACGGGACTCTGGTATGGACTTCCCCATCTTCCGAAGGTGGGACGGGGACTCTGAGATGGACTTCCCCATCTTCCTAAGGTGGGACGGGGACTCTGGTATGGACTTCTCCATCTTCCGAAGGTGGGACGGGGCTCTGGTATGAACTTCTCCATCTTCCGAAGGTGGGACGGGGACTCTGGTATGGACTTCTCCATCTTCCGAAGGTGGGACGGGGACTCTGGTATGGACTTCTCCATCTTCCGAAGGTGGGACGGGGACTCTGGTATGGACTTCTCCATCTTCCGAAGGTGGGACGGGGACTCTGAGATGGACTTCCCCATCTTCCTAAGGTGGGACGGGGACTCTGGTATGGACTTCCCCATCTTCCGAAGGTGGGACGGGGACTCTGGTATGGACTTCCCCATCTTCCGAAGGTGGGACGGGGACTCTGGTATGGGGGAGAGAGGAGCTCAGTTATGGGGGGGTGAAGAAGCTCAGTTATGGGGTAGATGTAGGAGCTCAGCTGTGGGGGATGGAGGTCTTGGCTATGGGCGGGGGAGGAGCTCAGCTATGTGGGGGACGAGGGCGCTCAGTTGTGCGGAATGGAGGGAGCTCGGCTATGGGGGATGGAGAAGCCTGGCTATGGGGGATGGATGAGCTTGGCTATGGGGGATGGAGGACCAGGGAGTCATGAATGCAGAGTCTGCAGGAGGAGAACAAGCATGGCGTCATGGAGGAGTTCATTCCTGAGTCCTGTAGCACGGCACATTGTCGCTGGGGGTGGGGGTGACAGGACTTGCTGTGTTGGAGGAGACTGGTACCTAGAAATGCTGCCCCCCTGGGAGGAGGAGTCTGGAGTGCGGTGCAGATGCTGTGAGATGAGACCATGGCTCTCAGGGGAAGAGGCGACTGTTGAGGCGTTCTGCTGGTTCCTGAGTACTGGAGCTCCGGGCCACGCCTCCGGCCTGTGATTCAGCCAATCGTGAGAGCAGTTCTCCCCTCCCCCCATTATTGCACAGTAAGCCCCTCCCACCCAGTGGTGTATCTACAAGGCGTGTGCCCAGGAAAGAAGGGACCTGGTGAGCAGTGGTGGACTGAGCTGTGCAGGAGCGCTGTCAGAGGGGATCCGCTGGTACGCCTGCAGGGGCCCCGGACATGTAACATCGAATTGTCTCCATATTTTGTTACATTGGTGAGGAAAGTCCAACACAGAAAGTCGTTCCGGAAGTTTCCTCCCCCTCCCCCTCCTCCAGGCCAGAGGCTGGGCCCTCCAATCAGAACGATTAATAATGAAAGCATTTCCATCTCGGAACGAACGTCTTACGGGAAGATGTCTGTAGGGTTCCAATCTGGGGATCCCCCTTCTCTCAGGACGACCCCTCAACCCACCCTGACCTCCCCCAACCTCATCTCACCCTGACCTCCCCCACACCTCATCTCACCCTGACCTCCCCCAACCTGACCACACCCACCCTGACCTCCCCCCAACCTCATCTCACCCTGACCTCCCCCAACCTCCTCATCCCAACCTGACCTCACCCACCCTGACCTCCCCCAACCTCATCTCACCCTGACCTCCCCCAACCTGACCACACCCACCCTGACCTCCCCAACCTCATCTCACCCTGACCTCCCCCAACCTGACCACACCCACCCCTGACCTCCCCCCACCCTGACCTCCCCCAACCTCATCCCAACCTGACCTCACCCACCCTGACCACACCCACCCTGACCTCCCCCAACCTCATCTCACCCTGACCTCACCCACCCCTGACCTCACACCCACCCTGACCTCCCCCAACCTCATCTCACCCTGACCTCACCCACCCTGACCACACCCACCCTGACCTCCCCCAACCTGACCTCCCCCAACCTGACCTCATAGGTGTATATAGAAAACACCGATCTTGTCTCCAAATATCACCCAAACCGTCCTCTCTGCTCCTCCCATGACCTCCTGCTCTCTAGCTCTCTTGTCTCCTCCTACCATGCTCATCTCCAGGACTTCTCCAGAGCCTCCCCCATCCTCTGGAACTCTCTACCCCAATCTATCAGACTATCGCCTACTCTGCTCACTTTTAGGCGATCTCTGAAAACTGATCTCTTCAGGGAAGCCTATCCTGCCCTCAGCTAATACTGGAATCTTCTACTCATCCTACCAGCCCCTCCCCCACAGTTACTACCTTTTGTACCACCAGCCCCTCCCTCCTAGATTGTAAGCTCCCGGGATCAGCCCCTCCCTCCTAGATTGTAAACTCCCAGGATCAGCCCCTCCCTCCTAGATTGTAAAACTCCCAGGATCAGCCCCTCCCTCCTAGATTGTAAACTCCCGGATCAGCCCCTCCCTCCTAGATTGTAAACTCCCAGGATCAGCCCCTCCCTCTCAGATTGTAAGCTCCCGGGATCAGCCCCTCCCTCTTAGATTGTAAGCTCCCAGGATCAGCCCCTCCCTCCTTAGATTGTAAGCTCCCAGGATCAGCCCCTCCCTCTTAGACTGTAAGCTCCCGGGATCAGCCCCTCCCTCTTAGATTGTTAGCTCCCGGGATCAGCCCCTCCCTCTTAGATTGTTAGCTCCCGGGATCAGCCCCTCCCTCTCAGATTGTAAGCTCCCGGGATCAGCCCCTCCCTCTTAGATTGTAAGCTCCCGGATCAGCCCCTCCCTCTTAGATTGTAAGCTCCCAGGATCAGCCCCTCCCTCTTAGATTGTAAGCTCCCAGGATCAGGCCCTCCCTCTTAGATTGTAAGCTCCCAGGGATCAGCCCCTCCCTCTTAGATTGTTAGCTCCCGGGATCAGCCCCTCCCTCTTAGATTGTTAAGCTCCCAGGATCAGCCCCTCCCTCTTAGATTGTAAGCTCCCAGGATCAGCCCCTCCCTCTTAGATGTAAGCTCCCGGGATCAGCCCCTCCCTCTTAGATTGTTAAGCTCCCAGGATCAGCCCCTCCCTCTTAGACTGTAAGCTCCCAGGATCAGCCCCTCCCTCTTAGATTGTTAGCTCCCGGGATCAGCCCCTCCCTCTTAGATTGTAAACTCCAGGATCAGCCCCTCCCTCTTAGATTGTAAGCTCCCAGGATCAGCCCCTCCCTCTTAGATTGTAAGCTCCCAGGATCAGCCCCTCCCTCTTAGATTGTTCAGCTCCCAGGATCAGCCCCTCCCTCTTAGATTGTAAGCTCCCAGGATCAGCCCCTCCCTCTTAGATTGTAAGCTCCCAGGATCAGCCCCTCCCTCTTAGATTGTAAACTCCCAGGATCAGCCCCTCCCTCTTAGATTGTAAGCTCCCGGGATCAGCCCCTCCCTCTTAGATTGTAAGCTCCCGGGATCAGCCCCTCCCTCTTAGATTGTCAGCTCCCGGGATCAGCCCTCCCTCTTAGATTGTCAGCTCCCGGGATCAGCCCCTCCCTCTTAGATTGTCAGCTCCCGGGATCAGCCCCTCCCTCTTAGATTGTCAGCTCCCGGGATCAGCCCCTCCCTCTTAGATTGTCAGCTCCCGGGATCAGCCCCTCCCTCTTAGATTGTCAGCTCCCGGGATCAGCCCCTCCCTCTTAGATTGTCAGCTCCCGGGATCAGCTCCTCCCTCTTAGATTGTCAGCTCCCGGGATCAGCCCCTCCCTCTTAGATTGTCAGCTCCCGGGATCAGCCCTCCCTCTTAGATTGTAAACTCCCGGGATCAGCCCCTCCCTCTTAGATTGTCAGCTCCCGGGATCAGCCCCTCCCTCTTAGATTGTCAGCTCCCGGGATCAGCCCCTCCCTCTTAGATTGTCAGCTCCCGGGATCAGCCCCTCCCTCTTAGATTGTAAGCTCCCGGGATCAGCCCCTCCCTCTTAGATTGTCAGCTCCCGGATCAGCCCCTCCCTCTTAGATTGTCAGCTCCCGGGATCAGCCCTCCCTCTTAGATTGTCAGCTCCCGGGATCAGCCCCTCCCTCTTAGATTGTCAGCTCCCGGGATCAGCCCCTCCCTCCTAGATTGTAAACTCCCGGGATCAGCCCCTCCCCTCTTAGATGTTGTCAGCCCAGGATCAGCCCCTCCCTCTAGATTGTCAGCTCCCAGGATCAGCCCCTCCCTCTTAGATTGTCAGCTCCCGGGATCAGCCCCTCCCTCTTAGATTGTCAGCTCCCCCAGGATCAGCCCCTCCCTCTTAGACTTGTAAGCTCCCGGGATCAGCCCCTCCCTCTTGATCTGTATTGTCTCCCGTTACATTGTACAGCTCTGAGGACAGCCCCATAAATCCTGTATAATAATAAAGTGATATAAACAACACACAGCACATGATTGCTCCACGGAAGTGAGCTCCTCCAATCCGGATCCCATGGTAAAAACAATCCTAAATCAGTGAAAACACAAATACATCCCCCCCCCTTGTCCCCCCCCCCCCCCTCGTGTCCCCCCCCCCCCGTGTCCCCAAATCAGGGACCTCCAAAAAATACAAAAAATGGATTGTAATGCAGCCATCCCGGGATCAAACCCTCCGTTTACATTGAAAAAAAAAAAACGGTGTTCAAGCGGCTCCCACCAACGGTTCAGCCGATCTGTACAGCGCTGCAGGACATTGTAATCCCATAAGTACTTCTGTCCCTTGCATAGATAGCACACGGGAGCACACCCGGGGGAGTACACACATACACGGGAGTACATGGGGAGCACACGGAAGCATACACAGGAGGAGCACACAGGAGAGCACACGGGGTAGCACACAATGAGAGAGCACACAGGGGGGAGCACACGGGAGAGCCATCTCCATGGTCCCAAAAAACAATCCTAAAATCAGTGGAGCACAACCAGAGCACACAGGGGGAGCACCCCCCCCCACACAGGGGAGCCCAAGGAGAGAGGGACTTTCTCCAAAACAATACACAAGCAAATGGGGGAGCACACCGTAATGCAGCCATGGGGAGCACATGGGGGGAACAAGGGGAAGCCGTCACCGGGGGGAGCACACAAAAAAAAACACGGGGCGTTCACAGCGGCCGAGAGTCACCAGCAACGGGGGAACACAAAAATCAGGGGACGATCTTCACCGGAGAGCACACAGGGGAGCACATGCAGGGGAGCACACAGGGGGGAGCACGGGGAGCATTTACACATGGGGGAGCACACCGGAGAGCACACAGAGGGCACAGGGGGGAGCACACAGGGAGCACACAGGGGAGAGCACACGGGGGGAGCAACACAGGGGAGCACATATGGGGAGCACCCAGGAGAGCACATGAGCACATGGGGAGCACACAGGGGAGCACACAGGGGAGCACACGGGGGAGCACACAGGGGAGCACACATGGGGGAGCACACCGGAGAGCACACACGGGGGGGGAGCACACAGGAGAGCGCACAGGGGAGCACACAGGAGAGCACATGGGGGAGCACACGGGGGGGGGAGCACACAGGGGGAGCACACGGGGGGAGCACACAGGGGAGAGCACACAGGGGGAGCACACCGGGGAGCACACAGGGAGAGCACATGGGGGGAGCACACAGGGGGAGCACACAGGGGGAGCACACAGGGGAGCACACATGGGGGAGCACACAGGGGGGGAGCACACAGGGGGAGCACACAGGGGAGCAGCACACATGGGGGAGCACACCGGAGAGCACACAGGGGAGCACATGCACACAGGGAGAGCACACATGGGAGCACACCGAGAGCACACAGGGGAGCACACGGGGGGGAGCACACATGGGGGGAGGGGAGCACACACAGGGGAGCACACACAGGGAGAGCACACAGGGGAGCACACATGGGGAGCACACGGAGAGCACACAGGGGAGCACACGGGGAGCACACGGGGGAGATGAATTCCAGTCCGCTATTATATTCTATATGAAGTCTTGTGGTTGCAGTAATGGTGCGATCACTATAAGGACTGGAAGGGGGGGGGTGGGAGTGGGGTGGCAGCAGGACCTGTCCCCCCCCCCCCCCTCCCAGAGCAGCATGTCCCCCCCCCTCATGGTTGGAGATGGTGGAGCCCCCCCCCTGATGGTTGGAGATGTGTGGAGCCCCCCCTGATGGTTGGAGATGTGTGGAGCCCCCCCCCCCTGGGTTGGAGATGTGTGGAGCACCCCCCCCCTGATGGTTGGAGATGTGTGGAGCCCCCCCCCTGATGGTTGGAGATGTGTGGAGCCCCCCCCTGATGGTTGGAGATGTGTGGAGCCCCCCCCTGATGGTTGGAGATGTGTGGAGCCCCCCCCCCCCTGATGGTTGGAGATGTGTGGAGCCCCCCCCCCTGATGGTTGGAGATGTGTGGAGCCCCCCCCCCTGATGGTTGGAGATGTGTGGAGCCCCCCCCCCCCCGCTGATGTTGGAGATGTGTGGAGCCCCCCCCCCCCGATGGTTGGAGATGTGTGGAGCCCCCCCCCCTGATGGTTGGAGATGTGTGGAACCCCCCCCCCCGCTGGTTGGAGATGTGTGGAGCCCCCCCCCCCCCCCTGATGGTTGGAGATGTGTGGAGATGGTGGAGATGCCCCCCCCCCCCTGATGGTTGGAGATGTGTGGAGCCCCCCCCCTGATGGTTGGAGATGTGTGGAGCCCCCCCCTGATGGTTGGAGATGTGTGGAGCCCCCCCCCCCTGCGGACGCATACATAGATCAGTATGGCTGCAGGCGAGGATGACCCAGATACCCCCATCAATAATAGTGCGGGGGGGGGGGGGGGGGGGGGAGGGGAGGGGAGGCAGGAAGTGGAAGGGGCACCTTGGACCCGGCTGGGGATTCCTCCATATACATCACTTAAAGGAGAACTCCACCCCACACAGCCTGTGATACCGACGAGGTGGACAAATCCCCACACGGCTCTGACCCCCCCGGGATGAGGATCTGGTCAGGGAAGTCACAGATGAGAGCAGGTTCCCCCTGAGCACACGTGACACGTGAAGGGTCTGGAGAAGCCGTGGAGAACGTTCTGCTGCCTGGAACATGGTTCAGCATGACTGTATTGGTGGTGGGTCATGATGGTTGGGGTTCCTCCCGGTGCAGTGGGTCCTGGGTTCCTCCTGGTGCAGTAGGTCCTGGGTTCCTCCTGGTGCAGTGGGTCCTTGGTTCCTCCTGGTGCGGGGGGTCCCGGGTTCCTCCTGGCGCGGGGGGTCCCGGGTTCCTCCTGGTGCGGTGGGTCCTGGAATCCTCCTGGTGCGGTGGGTCCTGGGTTCCTCCTGGTGCAGTGGGTCCTGGGTTCCTCCTGGTGCAGTGGGTCCCGGGTTCCTCCTGGTGCGGTGGGTCCTGGAATCCTCCTGGTGCGGTGGGTCCTGGGTTCCTCCTGGTGCAGTGGGTCCTGGGTTCCTCTTGGTGCGGTGGGTTCTGGGTTCCTCCTGGTGCGGTGGGTTCTGGGTTCCTCCTGGTGCGGTGGGTTCTGGGTTCCTCCTGGTGCGGTGGGTTCTGGGTTCCTCCTGGTGCGGTGGGTCCTGGGTTCCTCCTGGTGCGGTGGGTCCTGGGTTCCTCCTGGTGCGGTGGGTCCTGGGTTCCTCCTGGTGCGGTGGGTCCTGGGTTCCTCCTGGTGCGGTGGGTTCTGGGTTCCTCCTGGTGCGGTGGGTTCTGGGTTCCTCCTGGTGCAGTGGGGTCCTGGAATCCTCCTGGTGCAGTGGGTCCTGGAATCCTCCTGGTGCAGTGGGTCCTGGGTTCCTCCTGGCGTGGGGGGTCCTGGGTTCCTCCTGGCGTGGGGGGTCCTGGGTCCCTCCTGGCGTGGGGGGTCCTGGGTTCCTCCAGATGCAGTGGGTCCTGGGTTCCTCCTGGCGTGGGGGGTCCTGGGTTCCTCCAGATGCAGTGGGTCCTGGGTTCCTCCTGGCGTGGGGGGTCCTGGGTTCCTCCTGGCGTGGGGGGTCCTGGGTCCCTCCTGGCGTGGGGGGTCCTGGGTTCCTCCTGGTGTGTGGTGGGTCCTGGGTTCCTCCAGATGCAGGGGGTCCTGGGTCCCTCCTGGCGTGGGGGGTCCTGGGTTCCTCCTGGTGCGGTGGGTCCCGGGTTCCTCCTGGTGCGGTGGGTCCTGGGTTCCTCCTGGTGCAGACAATGCCCGGCCTCATGTGGGGGGGGGGTATACAGGCAGTTCCTGGAGGATGAAGGAATTGATACCATTGAATGGCCCCCACACTCACCTGACCTAAACCCAATAGAACCCCTCTGGGATGTCATGTTTCGGTCCATCTGACGCCTCCAGGTTGCACCTCAGACTGTCCAGGAGCTCAGTGACACCCTGGTCCAGATCTGGGAGGAAATCCCCCAGGACACCATCCGTGGTCTCATTAGGCCCCTCCCCCGACGTTGTCAGGCATGCATACAAGCACGTGGGGGCCACACAGACTACTGAGGGCCATTCTGAGTTGCTGCAATGACATTTCACCAACATGGACTCGCCTGCTGCATCATTTCTTCACTTTGATTTTCGGGGTGTCTGTGAATTCAGTCCTCTGTAGGTCCATCATTTCCATCCAACGATGGGGTGGGGTGGGGTGGGGTGTGCCCCCCCCATCCCCCGTCCATGTCAGTACAGAGATCCAGCAGGAGACTCCTCCCCATTGGGATCTGATGGGTTCTCAGAGTCTTCCTCTGATTGGTGGGGCCGTGTATGTACTCCCCTGGTGGGTGGAGACCCCTAACAAGTTTTATTGCTGTCTGTGTCCCCATTAGGGAGACCCCCCCCCCCCCCCAGAAGTCCTCCTCCCCCTTGGAATGTCCCCCGTGTTGTCATGTGACCACCAGACCCGTCCATGTATTGGGATTGGATGTGATAGGCCGGGGGTGTCAAACTGGTGTCCCTCCAACTGTTGTGGAACTACAAGTCCCATCATGCCTCTGCCTTCCGGAGCCATGCTGGTAACGGTCAGTCTTGCAATGCCTCATGGGACTTGTAGTCTGGCAGCAGCTGGAGGACCCCCAATGACACCCGTGTGATGGACCGGCACAAAGGGGCCCATCATTGTGAAGGGAGAAATGATTCCAACATTTGTGACAATAAATCTGTGAGAAGTGTGGTGGGATTTGTATTCAGCCCCCTTTACTCTGATCCCCATGACTACAATCTAGTGGAACCGATTGCCTTCAGAAGTCCCCTCATTGGTACATAGAGCCCCCTGTGTGTCATGTGATCTCAGGATAAATCCAGCTGTTCTGTGACGCCCTCAGAGGTTTGTTAGAGAACATTAGTGACCAATCAGCATCATGAAGGCCAAGGAACACACCAGACAGGTCAGGGATAAAGTTGTGGAGAAAGCTTTGCCCATCTCACGGAGCGCTGTGTTCCATCATCCGAACATGGGAGGAGTACGGCATAACTGCCAACCTACCAAAGACATGGCCGTCCATCTACACTGACCGGTCGGGCAAGGAGAGCATTCATCAGAGAAGCAGCCAAGAGGATCATGGGAGGAGGAGCTGCAGAGATCACAGCTCAGGTCACGCCTGAGGTGTATGACAGATCCGTGTCTGGGGTCACGCCTGAGCTGTATGATAGATCCGTGTCTGGGGTCACGCCTGAGCTGTATGATAGATCCGTGTCTGGGGTCACGCCTGAGCTGTATGACCGATCCGTGTCTGGGGTCACGCCTGAGCTGTATGAAGGATCCGTGTCTGGGGTCACACCTGAGCTGTATGATGGATCCGTGTCTGGGGTCACGCCTGAGCTGTATGAAGGATCCGTGTCTGGGGTCACGCCTGAGCTGTATGACGGATCCGTGTCTGGGGTCACGCCTGAGCTGTATGATAGATCCGTGTCTGGGGTCACGCCTGAGCTGTATGACGGATCCGTGTCTGGGGTCACGCCTGAGCTGTATGACGGATCCGTGTCTGGGGTCACGCCTGAGCTGTAGGATGGATCCGTGTCTGGGGTCACGCCTGAGCTGTATGAAGGATCCGTGTCTGGGGTCACACCTGAGCTGTATGATGGATCCGTGTCTGGGGTCACGCCTGAGCTGTAAAAGGGATCCGTGTCTGGGGTCACGCCTGAGCTGTATGACGGATCTGTGTCTGGGGTCACGCCTGAGCTGTATGATAGATCCGTGTCTGGGGTCACACCTGAGCTGTATGATAGATCCGTGTCCGGGGTCACGCCTGAGCTGTAGGATGGATCCGTGTCTGGGGTCACGCCTGAGCTGTATGATAGATCCGTGTCTGGGGTCACGCCTGAGCTGTATGATGGATCCGTGTCTGGGGTCACGCCTGAGCTGTAGGATGGATCCGTGTCAGGGGTCACGCCTGAGCTGTAGGATGAATCCGTGTCAGGGGTCACGCCTGAGCTGTAGGATGGATCCGTGTCTGGGGTCACGCCTGAGCTGTATGATAGATCCGTGTCTGGGGACACCCCCCCCCCCCCCCCCCCCCCCCCCCCCCCCCCCCCCCCCCCCCCCCCCCCCCCCCCCCCTCATGTGACCAATGTCGGTCTGTGTGGCGGTTGGGTGAGAAGTAGAACAATTGCTGTTTACAGTAAAGATTGGTGGAGGGAGGAGGGGGAGGGGAGGCGTGACATTCATCGTCCCGGAGAGGCTGATCTTCATACACTCGGAGGACAGAGAGAGGGACCGACCACCGGCCACAGAGATCTGGGGGAGGGGGGCTCATGGGAGTTGTGGAGCTGGAAGGGTAGTAGAGCTCCCATAGGGTCGTAGTAGTGCTGGCAGGACAGTCAGAGCTGATTGGATGAGCGGAGAGCTGACTGGATGAGCGGAGAGCTGACTGTATGAGCGGAGAGCTGACTGGATGAGTGGAGAGAGTTGATTGGATGAGCGGAGAGCTGACTGGATGAGCGGAGAGCTGACTGGATGAGCGGAGACCTGATTGGATGAGCGGAGAACTGACTGGATTAGCGGAGAGCTGACTGGATGAGCGGAGACCTGACTGGATGAGCAGAGAGCTGACTGACTGATGAGCGGAGAGAGCTGACTGGATGAGCGGAGACCTGACTGGATGAGCGGAGAGCTGACTGGATGAGCGGGGAGCTGATTGGATGAGCGGGGAGCTGATTGGATGAGCGGAGAGCTGACTGGATGAGCGGAGAGCTGACTGGATGAACGGAGAACTGACTGGATGAGCGGAGAGCTGATTGGATGAGCGGAGAACTGACTGGATGAGCGGAGAGCTGATTGGATGAGCGGAGAACTGACTGGATGAGCGGAGAGCTGACTGGATGAGCGGAGAGCTGATTGGATGAGCGGAGAACTGACTGGATGAACGGAGAACTGACTGGATGAGCGGAGAGCTGATTGGATGAGCGGAGAACTGACTGGATGAGCGGAGAGCTGACAGGAGTGGGTCGGTCAGGTCGGGTGGGGGAGGTGAGGATGTAGAGATGTTGGATCAGTTGTGTCGGGATGAAGGTGCGGTCACTTCTATAAAGGTAGTCAGAGAGAGCTGCAGTGTGATAGTCGATAAGTTGGGATCTGGTGGGTTGGTTGGAACCTCGGGGTCGGTGTTGCCGGGGTCGGTGTTGTCGGGGTCGGTCGGGGTCGGTGTTGCGGGGTCGGTGTTGTCGGGGTCGGTGCTGGGGTCGGTGGTCGGTGTGTGTCGGGGTCGGTGTTGTCGGGGTCGGTGTTGCCGGGTCGTTGTTGCCGGGGTCGGTGGTGTTGTCGGGGTCGGTGTTGCCGGGGTGTCGGGGTCGGTGTTGTCGGGGTGTGTCGGGGTGGTGTTGTCGGGGTCGGTGTTGCCGGGGTCGGTGTTGCCGGGGTGGTGCTGTCGGGGTCGGTGTTGCCGGGGTCGGTGTTGTCGGGGTCGGTGTTGTGCCGGGGTCGGTGCTGTCGGGGTCGGTGTTGTCGGGGTCGGTGTTGCCGGGGTCGGTGTTTGGGGTGGTGTTGCGGGGTCGGTGTTGTCGGGGTCGGTGTTGCCGGGGTGGTGTTGTCGGGGTGGGTGTTGTCGGGGTCGGTGTTGTCGGGGTCGTGTTGCGGGTCGGTGTTGTCGGTGTTGCCGGGGTCGGTGTTGTCGGGGTCGGTGTTGCCGGGGTCGGTGCTGTCGGGGTGGTGTTGCCGGGGTCGGTGTTGTCGGGGTCGGTGTTGTCGGGGTCGGTGTTGTCGGGGTGGTGTTGTCGGGGTCGGTGTTGTCGGGGTGGTGTTGCCGGGGTCGGTGTTGTTGGGGTCGGTGCTGTCGGGGTCCGTGCTGTCCGGGGTCGGTGCTGTCGGGGTTAGTGTGTACACATGTGATCACAGTGCACTCATACACGGTTGGGGTGATCTGGCACGTGGGTTGTTATGGGGCTGACACTGCAGTGGCGGGGTTGGTAGAGGGATTGGTGCTCTGGTGTCGGGGTGTCGCACAGAGAGGACCCCGGAGGAGGAGGAGGATGGAGAAGAGGAGGATCACCGAGGAGGAACTCAACAACTTCCTCCACAACACGGTACTCACATTTCTGTACCACGTCTGTCTAATGTCTGTCACGTCTGATGTCCAACGTGTCCCACGTCTGTCTGATGTCTGTCCCACGTCTGTCCTGTCACGTCTGTCGATGTCTGTCCCACGTCTGTCTGATGTCTGTCCCACATCTGTCCCACGTCTGTCTGATGTCTGTCCCACGTCTGTCCCCACGTCTGTCTGATGTCTGTCCCACGTCTGTCTGATGTCTGTCCCACGTCTGTCCCACGTCTGTCTGATGTCTGTCCCCCACGTCTGTCTGATGTCTGTCCCACGTCTGTCCCCACGTCTGTCTGATGTCTGTCCCACGTCTGTCCCACATGATGTCTGTCCCACGTCTGTCTGATGTCTGTCCCCCACATCTGTCTGATGTCTGTCCCACGTCTGGTCCTACGTCCCCAATGTCTGTCCCACGTCTGACCAATGTCTGTCTGTCCCACGTCTGTCCAATGTCTGTCCTGTCGTCTGTCCCATGTCTGTCCCACATCTGTCCCATGTCTGTCCATGTCTGTCCTACGTCTGTCCCATGTCTGTCCCACATCTGTCCAATGTCTGTCCCACGTCTGTCCAATGTCTGTTGTCTGTCCCACATCTGTCCCATGTCTGTCCCACTCTGTCCCCATGTCTGTCCGATGTCTGTCCCCACCGTCTGCCCACATCTGTCCGACGTCTGTCCCACGTCTGTCCCATGTCTGTCTCCATCTGTTCCGCACGTCTGTCCCACGTCTGTCCATGTCTGTCTCACACATCTGTCCCATGTCTGTCCCACGTCTGTCCCACGTCTGTCCATGGTCTGTCTCACATCGTCCGACGTCTGTCCCAATGTCTGTCCACGTCGTCTCACTCTGTCCCACGTCTGTCCCAATCGTCCGTCCCACGTCTGTCCGGGTCTGTCCCACATCTGTACCACGTCTGTCCAATGTCTGTCCCACGTCTGTCCATGTCTGTCCAATGTCTGTCCACGTCTGGACCAATGCTGTACCACCACGTCTGTCCGAGATGTCTGTCCCACGTCTGTCCCACATCTGTCCAATGTACTGTACGTCTGTCCATCGGCCCAAGTCCGATGTCTGTCCTCCGTCCCGTGTCTATGGCCGTGTCTATGGCGCCTCCTCCCGTGTGTCTATGGTCCTCCTCCCGTGTCTATGGCCTCCTCCCCATGTGTCTATGGTCCTCCCGTGTCTATGGCCTCCCTCCCGTGTCTATGGTCTCCTCCCGTGTCTATGGCCAATCCTCCCGTGTCTATGGTCTCCTCCCGTGTCTATGGCCTCCTCCTGTGTCTTGTGTCTATGGGTCCTCCTCCCGGTCGATGTCTATGGCCCTCCCTCCCCTGTCTATGGAATCGAGCATCCTCCCGTGTCTATGGTCCTCCCTCCCGTGTGTCTATGGGCCTCTCCTCCCTGTGTCTATGGAATCCTCCATGTCTATGGTCTCCTCCCGTGTCTATGGCTCCTCCCGTGTCTATGGTCTCTCCCCCTGTCTAGGGCCTCCTTCCGTGTCTATGGCCTCCTCCCGTGTCTATGGTCTCCTCCCGTGTCTATGGCCTCCTCCCCGTGTCTATGGTCTCCTCCCGTGTCTATGGTCCTCCTCCCGTGTCTATGGTCCCTCCCGTGTCTATGGTCTCCTCTCCGTGTCTATGGTCTCCTCCCGTGTCTATGGTCCTCCTCCCGTGTCTATGGAATTCCTCCCGTGTCTATGGCCTCCTCCCGTGTCTATGGCCTCCTCCCGTGTCTATGGTCTCCTCCCGTGTCTATGGCCTCCTCCCGTGTCTATGGTCTCCTCCCGTGTCTATGGCCTCCCTCCCACGTGTCTATGGTCTATGGGCCTCCCCGTGTCTATGGTCTCCTCCCCGGTGTCTATGGCCTCCTCCCGTGTCCATATGGCCTCCTCCCGTGTCTATGGAATCCTCCCGTGGTCTATGGAATCCCTCCCGTGTCTATGGCCTCCTCCCGTGTCTATGGCCTCCCTCCCGTGTCTATGGCTCCTCCCGTCACCGTGTCTATGGTCCTCCTCCCGTGTCTATGGAGACTCCCTCCAGTGTCTATGGCCTCCTCTGTGTCTATGGTCTCCTCCCGTGTCTATGGGCCTCCCTCCCGTGTCTATGGCCTCCCTCCCTGTGTCTATGGCCTTCCTCCCGTGTCTATGGGCTCCTCCCGTATGTCTATGGCCTCCCTCCCGTGTCTATGGCCTCCTCCCGTGTCTATGGATCTCCTCCCGTGTCTATGGCCTCTCTCTCCCCGTGTCTATGGTCTCCCTCCCGTGTCTATGGCCCCTCCTCCCGTGTCTATGGCCTCCCTCCCGTGTCTATGGCCTCCTCCCGTGTCTATGACATCACCTCCCGTGTCTAATTATCATCCTCCCGTGTCTACTCCTCCCGTGTCTATTGCCTCCTCCCGTGTCTATGGCCCTATATAATTGAGACAACTTGAAGCAAAAACTCCATCGAATCTCACAAACGACTTCCTGCACTGGCCGTCAACATTCCCTTCATCCAACACATCGTCCAATCCCCCCCCCTCACCATCCCATCCCCCCCCCCACACTGTCCATGGCCTCCTCCCCACACACATCCAATCCCCTCCCACCGACCACCACCCCATCCCCCCCACACTGTCTATGAATTCCCCCCCCCACACAGTCCCAATCCCCCCCCCACCACTCCAGTCACACCTCCCCCCCCACCTATCCAATCCCCCCAACTCATCCAATTGCAAACCCCCCACCTTTCGAAAACTCCCCCCCACATCTAACTGTCCAATCCCCCCCCACACAGTCCAATTCCTCTGCCACCCTCAAGGACCCCCAATCCAATCCCCACACCGTCCAAATCCCCTCCCACACTGTCCAATCCCCGTCCCCTCCATCTCCTCCTCCACATCCACCCTATCCCACACTTCCAACCCCCCCCACACTCCCCCCCCCCAATCATCAATCCCCAATGTCACCCTCCCCCACCTAAATCCCGCCCAGTCAGTCCCAATCCCCCCCCCACACCACACAGTCCAATTCCCCTCCTCGCCCCCACACTGTCCAATCCCCTCCCACACTGTCCATCCCCCCACATCATCCAATCCCCCCCCCCACATCGTCCAATCTCCCTCCCACCGTCCAACTCCCCCCCACACCACCACACCCTGCCACCTCCACTATCCCCCCCCCACCATCCCACCCCCCCACACCGTCCAATGCCCCCCCCACACATGTCCAATCCCCCCCCCACACTTTCCAATTCCCCTCCCCCCCACACCGTCCAATCCCCCCCCCACCCGTCCAATCTTCTCCCCCCCCCCACACCGTCCAATCCCCACTCTCCCCCCCACACCGTCCCAATTCCCCCCCAACACCCGTGCCACATCCCCCCCCCCCACAACCGTCCAATTCCCCCCACCACACCGTCCAATCCCCCCCACACACCGTCCAATCCCCCACCGTCACACCGTCCAATCCCCCCCACACACAGTCCAATCCCCCCCAAAAAACCCACACCAATTCCCCCCCCCACACCATCCCAATCCCCCTCCACCCACCCCAATCCCCCCCACAACACCGTCCAATCCCCCCCCACACAGTCCAATCCCCCCCACCCACAGTCCAATCCCCCCCCCACCGTCCAATCCCCCCTCCCACAATCCCCATAGTCCCCCACCAGTCAACCGTCCAATCCCCCAGTGCCCCACACCGTCCAATCCCCCGTCCCCCCCACACACCGTCCAATCCCCCCCACACACCGTCCAATCCCCCCCCACACCGTCCAAATCCCCCCCCCACACCGTCCAATCCCCCCCCCACACCGTCCAATCCCCCCCCCACACCGTCCAATCCCCCCACCCGTCCAGACTCCCCGTCCAATCCCCGGTCAATCCCCCCACACATCCAATCCCCCTACACACGTCCAATCCCCCCCACACCGTCCAATCCCCCCAGAACCCCCCCCCCCCTTTTCCAATCCCCTCCCCCACACAGTCCAATTCCCCCCCCACAACGTCCAATCGCCCCCACACCGTCCAATCCCCCCCCCACACCGTCCAATCCCCCCCCACACCGTCCAATCCCCCCCCCCCACACCGTCCAATCCCCCCCCCCCACCGTCCAATCCCCTCCCCCACACCGTCCAATCCTCCTCTACACCCCCCATATATAATAGAAGGGTCTCGTTGGGAGGAAACGACAGTCGTTGAGCTGAGCTCTGTGCGGGTCGAACGTCTTTCATTGGTTTCAGGTTTGTCCAGCAGGTGGCGGTAGGCTGTGGTGCTCCATCTAGTGGTCACCTGAGGAGAATTCCAGTCCTGTTCAGCAGAGGTGCAGCTGCACTGCCTGACATACAGAGAGCCTCTAGGGGGCGATGAAAACCCAGAAGTAGGCGTGGTCACACCATACATTACACAATGTTGTCCTCCAATCCTGACCGCCCTGTCCCCCGCCCCCAGGGGGACGCCCGGCACCGTCGTGTGGCCCGTATGGTGGAGGAGGTGCAGAGCGTCATGCTGGAGCTGACGGTGCAGATCAGTTCCTGGGATTCCCGATTTCAGAGCATCTCCAACTCCGGCATCCACAGCGACCACCTAAAGGTGAGGACCCCCCCAATGTGACCAGAACCCCCGTACAGCGCCGCCCTGCTGGACGAAACGAGGGAGACCCCCTGTCTGTGTCCCCAGTGCAGAGAATCAACCTGGTGTCACCCAGACAGGAAGTGATGGCAAATCTAAATTGTTGTCACCAGAAGAGCAGTAGAGAGTAAATCTCCCCCTGGGGGCTTCCTCCCACTTCCTGGTGTGTCGGATGGGATCTGACTGGCTGACAACAGGAGGAGGCGTGGCTGGCTGTGACACCCTGGGGGAGGGGTCAGAGAGGGGCACCTAATTACATTGCTTGCCTGGTACCTTGGGGGTGGGGTCAGATGGAAGAGGGGTGGGGTCAGATGGGGTGGGGTGGGGTCAAATGGGGTGGGGTCAGATGGGGAGGGGTGGGATCAGATGGAAGAGGGGTGGGGTCAGATGGAAGAGGGGGGGTCAGATGGGAGGGGGTGGGGTCAAATGGGGTGGGTCAGGGAGAGGGGTGGGGTCAGATGGGGTGGGGTCAGATGGGAGAGGGGTGGGGGTCAGATGGGGGTGGGGTCAGATGGGGTGGGGGGGTCAGGTGGGGGTCAGATGGGGGGGGAGGAGGTGGGGTGGGGTCAGGGGGTGGGGTCAGATCAGGGGGGGGTCACTCACGGGGGGCACACCGCTGTAGGCCGTCCTCCGCTGTCACTGTCTTCTCTCTCTCCTTCGCTGCACATCAGGAACAGCCGGACTTACTGGCCCACTGGATGGCGCTGCTGAGGGGGCGCCGCTCACTGCACCCCTGTATACAGGTAATGGGGAGTGTCCCCCAATGTGCCCCCCAATCCTCTGCATGATGACCCCCCAAATCTCATCAGGACCCAGTCTGTGCATTGTGCTCTAATGTCGGGGGGGGGCAGATCAATCACGGCATCAATGACTTCCTCCCCACCGACCTGCACTCACCCCCCCATCCCGGACGGTCATCCCCCCCCCCCCCCCCCCGATGTCCAAGGATCCCAATTCTTTATGTTTATTGGTCATTTCATAATAAGAAAACCTCATCCAATGCTGTCCTTATATATACACTATATCGCCCCAATTATAGTCCCCCCCCCCCCCTCCATATCATGTGATTCAGGTGTTCCATCCCCTCCATATCATGTGATTCAGGTGTTCCAATCCCCTCCATATCATGTGATTCAGGTGTTTCCCATCCCCTCCATATCATGTGATTCAGGTGTTCCCAATCCCCTCCATATCATGTGATTCAGGTGTTCCCATCCCCTCCATATCATGTGATTCAGGTGTTCCCATCCCCTCCATCCATATCATGTGATTCAGGTGTTCCAATCCCCTCCATATCATCCCCAATCCCCTCCATATCATGTGATTCAGGTGTTCCAATCCCCTATATATCATGTGATTCAGGTGTTCCAATCCCCTCCCTATATCGTATCATGATTCAGGTGTTCCAATCCCCTCCATATCATGTGATTCAGGTGTTCCAATCCCCTCCATATCATGTGATTCAGGTGCTCAATCCCCTCCATATCATGTGATTCAGGTGCTCCAATCCCTTCCATATCATGCTGATCAGGTGCTCCAATCCCCTCCATATCGTATGATTTCAGGTGTTTCCAATCCCCTCCATATCATGTGATTCAGGTGTTCCAATCCCCTCCATATCATGTGTGTTTCCCCTCCATATCATGCGGTGTTCCAATCCCCTCCATATCATGATTCAGGTGTTCCAATCCCCTCCATATCATGTGATTCAGGTGTTCCAATCCCCTCCATATCATGTGATTCAGGTGCTCCAATCCCTTCCATGCGATCATGTGATTCAGGTGCTCCAATCCCCTCCATATCATGTGATTCAGGTGTTCCAATCCCCTCCATATCATGTGATTCAGGTGTTCCAATCCCCTCCATGGACACAGGTGTATACAATCAAGCCCCTAGGCATGCAGACGGCTTCTACAAACATTGGTGAAAGAATGGGTCGCTCTCAGGAGCTCAGTGACTCCAAGCGTGGTCCCGTGATAGGTGGCCACCTGGGCAATAAGTCCATCCGTGACATTTCCTGGCTACTAAATATTCCACGCTCAACTGTTAGTGGGATTATAACAAAGTGGAAGCCACTGGGAACAACAGCCACTCAGCCACCAAGTGGTAGGCCACGTCACATGACAGGGCGGGGTCAGCGCATGCTGAAGCGCACAGTGCGCAGAAGTCGCCAACTGTCTGCAGAGTCAATAGCTAAAGACCTCCAAACTTGGTGTGGCCTTCAGATGAGCCCAACAACAGTGCGTAGAGAGCTTCATGGAATGGGTTTCCATGGCCGAGCAGCTGCATCCAAGCCTTCCATCACCAAGTGCAATGCAAAGCGTCAGATGCCGTGGTGTAAAGCACGCCGCCACTGGACTCTAGAGCAGGGGAGACGTGTTCTCTGGAGTGACCAATCACATTCTCTGTCTGGCAATCTGATGGACATGTCTGGGTTTGGCAGGTGGCCAGGAGAACGGTACTTGCCTGACTGCATTGTGCCAAGTGTAAAGTTTGGTGGAGGGGGGATTATGGTGTGGGGGTGTTTTTCAGGGTTGGGCTTGGCCCCCTAGTTCCAGTGAAGGGAACTCTTAAGGCGACATTTTGGACAATTTCATGCTCCCAACTTTGTGGGAGGAGTTTGGGGATGGCCCCTTCCTGTTCCAACATGACTGCCCCCCAGTGCACAAAGCAAGGTCCATAAAGACATGGAGGAGCCAGTTTGGGGTGGAGGAACTTGACTGTCCTGCACAGAGTCCTGACCTCAACCCCATAGAACACCTTTGGGATGAATCAGAGCGGAGACTGCGAGCCAGGCCCCCTCCCCCGACATCAGTGCCCCTCCCCCGACATCAGGCCTCCTCCCCCGACATCAGTGCTCCTCCCCCGACATCCTCCTCCCCCGACATCAGTGCCCCTCCCCCCCGACATCAGTGCATCCCCCGACATCAGTGCCTGACCTGACAAATGTGCTTCTGGAAGAATGGTCCAACCTTCCCATAGACACCCTCCTAAACCTTGTGGGGGGCCTTCCCAGAAGAGTTGAAGCTGTTATAGCTGCAAAGGGCGGGGCCAACTCAATATTGAACCCTACAGACTAAGACTGGGGGGCCATTAAAGGTCATGTGCGTGGAAAGGGCGGGGCCAACTCAATATTGAACCCTACGGACTAAGACTGGGGGGCCATTAAAGGTCATGTGGTGGGGAAGGGCGGGGCCAACTCAATATTGAACCCTACAGGAGTAAGACTGGGGGGGCCATTAAAGGTCATGTTGGGAAGGGCGGGGCAACTCAATATTGAACCCTACGGACTAAGACTGGGGGGGACAATACTTGGGGCAATATGCGTGGGATAAAGGGGGGGGGAACTAATATTGGGCCCTATAGGACTATATACTGGGGGGGGCCATTAAAGGGGTCATGTGTGTGGGAAGGGCGGGGCCAATCATATTGAACCCTACGGACTAAGACAATACTGGGGGGGCATTAAAGGTCATGGTGGGAAATACGGGGCCAACTAATATTGAAACCCTACGGGGGGGGGGACTAAGACTTGGGGGGCCATTAAAGGTCATGTGTGGGAACGGGCGGGGCCAACTCAATATTGGGGCCCTACGGACTAAGACTGGGGGGGGCCATTAAACTTGGTCATGTGTGGTGTAAGGGGGGGGCCCAACTCAATATTGAACCCTACGGACTAATACTTGGGGGGGCAATTAAAGTGTCATGTGTGGGGGGGGGGGCCAACTCAATATTGAACCCTATAGTGTAAGACTGGGGGGGGACAATACTTGGGGCAATGGTCATGTGTATAAAAGGGCGGGGGCCAACTCAATATTGAACAACGGACTAAGACTGGGGGGCAATTAAAGGTATGTACGGGGGGGGGGGACAATACTTGGGGCAATATGGTGTGTATATATGGGGGGGGGGGGACAATACTTGGAGCAATATAGGGTATATATATGGGGGGGGACAATACTTGGGGCAATATGGTGTATATATGGGGGGGACAATACAATACTTGGGGCAATATAGTGTATATACGGGGGGGGGGACAATACTTGGGGCAATATAGTGTATATACGGGGGGGGGGGACAATACTTGGGGCAATATAGTGTATATACGGGGGGGGGACAATACTTGGGGCAATATAGTGTATATACGGGGGGGGGGGGACAATACTTGGGGCAATATGGTGTATATACGGGGGGGGGGGGGGACAATACTTGGGGCAATATAGTGTATATACGGGGGGGGGGGGGACAATACTTGGGGCAATATAGGGTATATATACGGGGGGGACAATACTTGGGGCAATATAGTGTATATATACGGGGGGGGACAATACTTGGGGGCAATATGAGTGTATATATGGGGGGGGGGACAATACTTGGGGCAATATAGTGTATATACGGGGGGGGGGGACAATACTTGGGGCAATATGGTGTATATACGGGGGGGGGGACAATACTTGGGGCAATATAGGTGTATATACGGGGGGGGGACAATACTTGGGGCAATATAGTGTATATATACGGGGTGGGGGGGGGGGGGGGACAATACTTGGGGCAATATAGTGTATATACGGGGGGGGGGGGGGACAATACTTGGGGCAATATAGTGTATATACGGGGGGGGGACAATACTTGGGGCAATATAGTGTATATATACGGGGGGGGGGGGACAATACTTGGGGCAATATAGTGTATATACGGGGGGGGGACAATACTTGGGGCAATATGGTGTATATACGGGGGGGGGGGACAATACTTGGGGCAATATAGTGTATATACGGGGGGGGGACAATACTTGGGGCAATATAGTGTATATATACGGGGGGGGGACAATACTGGGGGCAATATAGTGTATATACGGGGGGGGACAATACTTGGGGCAATATAGTGTATATACGGGGGGGGGGACAATACTTGGGGCAATATAGTGTATATACGGGGGGGGGGGACAATACTTGGGGCAATATGGTGTATATACGGGGGGGGGGGGGGCAATACTTGGGGCAATATAGTGTATATAGGGGGGGGGGGGGACAATACTTGGGGCAATATAGTGTATATACTGGGGGGGGGACAATACTTGGGGCAATATAGTGTATATACGGGGGGGGGGGACAATACTTGGGGCAATATAGTGTATATACGGGGGGGGGGGGACAATACTTGGGGCAATATAGTGTATATACGGGGGGGGGGGGACAATACTTGGGGCAATATAGTGTATATACGGGGGGGGGGGGACAATACTTGGGGCAATATAGTGTATATACGGGGGGGGGGGGGACAATACTTGGGGCAATATGTGTATATACGGGGGGGGGGGGGGACAATACTTGGGGCAATATATGTATATACGGGGGGGGGGGGGGGACAATACTTGGGGCAATATAGGTATATAAACGGGGGGGGGGGGACAATACTTGGGGCAATATGATGTATATACGGGGGGGGGGGACAATACTTGGGGCAATATAGTGTAATATACGGGGGGGGGGGGGGGGGGGGGAATACTTGGGGCAATATAGTGTATATACAGGGGGGGGGGGGGGGACAATACTTGGGGCAATATAGTGTATATACGGGGGGGGGGGGGGACAATACTTGGGGCAATATAGTGTATATATACGGGGGGGGGGGGGGGGGGGGACAATACTTGGGGCAATATAGTGTATATACGGGGGGGGGGGGGACAATACTTGGGGCAATATAGTGTATATACGGGGGGGGGGCAATACTTGGGGCAATACAGGGCATATTGGGGCAATCAGTACTGGTCACCCCCCCTCATCACATGTATGACGTCACGGCAGGTTACTCCCTCGGTGTCACAACTCTCTCTGTTCCTCTCGGCAGGTCATGGCCCCCTCACAGCTCCTGGTCACAGTTCCCCTTCGAGGTCTCAGTGGTTTCCGCCATAGACGTTCTCGCCGTTGGCGGCGGTATTACACCCCGAGTGGCGTTCGCCTCCTCACCCCCGGTCATGGAGCCGGAGAAGCTCCACCAATGGCTGGAAGTGGAGCAGTTCCAGAAGAGCACCCCCCAGTGGCATGAAGGTGATGTTAACATTCAGGGGGATTTGGTGCCGGCCAGAGTGGTGAAACGTCTTCCATGGGCTCCTCCACCGAGCTATTCCTGCCTGTCACCTGTCTGGTAAGAGGACCTGTCTCCTCCATCGTCTCACCTCCATCTTCTCGGGTTCCTCCATCTTCTCCTCTCCTCCATCGTCTCTCCTCCTCATCATCTCCTCCATCTTCTTCTCTCCTCCATCTTCTCTCTCCTCCATCTTCTCTCCTCCATCTTCTCTCCTCCATCGTCTCATCTTCTCTCTCTTCTCTCTTCTCTCCTCCATCTTCTCTCCTCCATCTTCTCTCTCCTCCATCGTCTCTCCTCCATCTTCTCTCCTCCATCTTCTCTCCTCCATCGTCTTCCTCCATCTTCTGCTCCTCCATCTCTCTCCTCCATCTTCTCCTCCTCCATCTCTCTCTCTCCATCTTCTCTCCTCCATCTTCTCTCCTCCATCTTCTCTCCTCCATCTTCTCTCCTCTCCATCTCTTCTCCCTCCATCTCTCTCATCCATCTCTCTCCTCCATCGTCGTCTCCATCCATCTTCTCTCCTCCATCTTCTCTCCTCCATCGTCTCTCTTCCATCTTCTCTCTCCTTCTCATCCTCTCTTCTCTCTCCATCTCTCTCTCCATCTTCTCTCCTCCATCTCTCCATCTTCTCTCTCCTCCATCTTCTCTCCTCTCTCCTCCATCTTCTCTCCTCCATCGTTCTCTCCTCCATCTCTCTCCTCCATCTTCTCTCCTCTCTTCTCTCTCCATCTCTTCTCCATCTTCTCTCTCTCTCTTCTCCTCCATCTTCTCATCCTCCATCTCTCTCCTCCATCTTCTCTCCTCCATCGTTCTCTCCTCCATCCTCTCCTCCATCTTCTCTCCTCCATCTTCTCTCCTCCATCTTCTCATCCATCCTTCTCATCTCTCTCCTCCATCTTCTCTCCTCCCTCTCTTCTTCCTCCATTTCTCTCATCTTCTCTTCTCCTCTCTTCTCCTCCTCATCGTCTCTCCTCCATCTTCTCTCCTCCATCTTCTCTCCTCCATCTTCTCTCTTCTCTCTTCTCCTCCATCTTCTCTCCTCCATCTTCTCCATCTTCTTCTCCATCCATCTCTCCTCTCTTCTTTCTCTCCTCCATCTTCTCTCCTCCTCTCTTCTCTCCTCTCTCTCTCTCTCCATCTCTCTCCTCCATCTTCTCTCCTCCATCGTCTCTCCTCCATCTTCTCTCCTCCATCTTCTCTCCTCCATCTTCTCTCCTCCATCGTCTCTCTTCCATCTTCTCTCCTCCATCTTCTCATCCTCCATCTCTCTCCTCCATCGTCTCTCTTCCATCTTCTCTCCTCCATCTTCTCTCCTCCATCTTCTCCCTCCATCTTCTCTCCTCTCTTCTCTCTCCATCTTCTCTCCTCCATCATCTCTCCTCCATCATCTCTCCTCCATCTTCTCTCCTCCATCTTCCTCCTCCATCTTCTCTCCTCCATCTTCTCTCCTCCATCGTCTCTCCTCCATCTTCTCTCCTCCATCTTCTCTCCTCCATCTTCTCTCCTCCATCTTCTCTCCTCCATCTTCTCTCCTCCATCTTCTCTCCTCCATCATCTCTCCTCCATCTTCTCTCCTCCATCTTCTCTCCTCCATCGTCTCTCCTCCATCTTCTCTCCTCCATCTTCTCTCCTCCATCGTCTCCTCCATCTCTTCCTCCATCTTCTCTCCTCCATCATCTCTCCTCCATCATCTCTCCTCCATCGTCTCTCCTCTCTCTCTCTTCTCCACCATCTCTGAGTGTATGACCCTTTATATGTCCATCATCTCCTGAGCCTCTAAGATCCGGCCAAGGCTTCCTGGATCCATAGAATCCGAGAAGATCCCACGACAGACCGTCGGCCAGATCTGATTTCATGTCATCTAATAATTCGAGGTCTCGGGAATTCGGTTCTTCTGGAGATCTTGGCTCATTGGCACAAAAGTCCGTATCCCCGGAGAGAAGGATAGTCCAGGTGATTGTTGGAGCAGAGCTGGCATGTGGCCGGCCTGGAATCCGGAATGAGGAGAAGGTTCTCCATGCGGCTCCCCGAAGATGGAACATTGAGCCCACAGGAGCAGGAAATGCCCACTGGGCCAAGGGGGTCCATGCTGTAATGGTGACCCCTCTGTGGGTGGGCTCTGGGGGAGGAGAGCAGCTGGTCCTGGAAGAGGTTCTGGATAGTGCTGGCAGCACACAGCAGGCAGGCGGGTCACAGCAGACGTGTCACGGCACATGGGTCATGGCAGACGGGTCACGGCAGACGGGTCACCGCGGATGGGTCACGGCAGGCGGGTCACGGCAGACGGGTCACAGCAGATGGGTCACGGCACATGGGTCACCGTGGATGGGTCGCGGCAGGCGGGTCACGGCAGATGGGTCACAGCAGATGGGTCACGGCACATGGGTCACGGCAGAAGGGTCACGGCACATGGGTCCCCGTGGATGGGTCACAGCAGACGGGTCACAGCAGGCAGGACAGGAGATGTGGTCAGGAAAAGGTGCCAAGGTCAGAAAACCAGGAGTCAGAAGGTAGAGGATAAAGGAGGTCAGGCTAGCACAGGGGTCACTGGAGACACTGGGGTCACTGGAGACACAGGGGTCACTGGACACAGAAGACACAGGGGTCACCATAGACACTGGAGACACAGGGGTCACTGGAGACACAGAAGACACAGGGGTCACTGGAGACACTGAAGACACACTGGGGTCACAGAAGACACAGGGGTCAAGGACACAGGGATGGGTCACTGGAGACACAGAAGACACAGAGGTCACCATAGACACTGGAGACACAGGGGTCACTGGAGACACAGAAGACACAGGGGTCACTGGAGACACTGGAGACGGTCACTGGAGACACAGAAGACACAGGGGTCATTGGAGACACTGGAGATGGGTCACTGGAGACACAGAAGACACAGAGGTCACCGGAGACACTGGAGACACAGGGTCACTGGAGACACAGAAGACACAGGGGTCACTGGAGACACTGGAGACGGGTCACTGGAGACACAGAAGACACACGGGTCACTGGAGGCACAGGAGCACACAGGAGACACAGGGGTCACTGGAGCACACGGGTCACTGGAGACACAGGAGCACACACAGGGGTCACTGGAGACATAGGAGCACACAGGGGTCACTGGAGACACAGGGGTCACTGGAGACACAGGGGTCACTGGAGACACAGGAGCAAAACGGTCACTGGAGACACAGGGGTCACTGGAGACGGGTCACTGGAGACACAGAAGACACAGGGGTCATTGGAGACACTGGAGATGGGTCACTGGAGACACAGAAGACACAGGGGTCATTGGAGACGGGTCACTGGAGCCACAGGGTCACTGGAGACACTGAAGACACAGGGGTCACTGGAGACACTGGAGACACAGGGGTCACTGGAGACACAGAAGACACAGGGGTCATTGGAGACACTGGACACAGGGTCACTGGAGACACAGAAGACACAGGGGTCACTGGAGACACTGGAGGGGTCACTGGAGATACAGGAGACACGGGTCACTGGGGGCACAGGAGACACAGGAGACACAGGGGTCACTGGACACACGGGTCACTGGAGACACAGGGGTCACTGGAGACACAGAAGACACAGGGGTCATTGGAGACACAGAGCACACAGGGTCACTGGAGACACAGAGACACAGGGGTCACTTGGAGACACTGGAGACGGGTCACTGGAGACACAGAAGACACAAACGGGTCACTGGAGACACAGGGGTCACTGGAGACACAGAAGAAACAGGGGTCACTGGAAACACTGAGAGCACAGGGGTCACTGGAGACACAGAAGAGCACAGGGGTCACTGGAGACACTGAGACGGGTCACTGCAGACACAGAAGAGCACAGGGGTCACTGGAGGCACAGGAGCACACAGGGGTCACTGGAGACACAGGGTCACTGGAGACACAGGAGCACAAACAGGGGTCACTGGAGACACAGGAGCAAACAGGGGTCACTGGAGACACAGGAGACACAGGGGTCACTGGAGGCACAGGAGCACACAGGGGTCACTGGAGAACAGAGCACAGGGGTCACTGGAGGCACAGGAGCAAACAGGGTCACTGGAGACACAGGGTCACTGAAGGCACAGGAGCACATAGGGGTCACTGGAAACACAAGAGAGCACAGGGGTCACTGGAGGCACAGGAGCGCACAGGGGTCACTGGAAACACAGAGAGCACAGGGGTCACTGGAGACACAGGAGAGCACAGGGTCACTGGAGACACAGGGGTCACTGGAGACACAGGAGAGCACAGGGGTCACTGGAGACACAGGAGAGCACAGGGGTCACTGGAGGCAGGCACAGAGGACTCCAGCAGGGGACTTGACTTGGGCACAGTGGTCCATTGTTCGAATGTTGAGCAATGCATTGCCCGGCCCTTGGAGCTAGCACCAATCAGGAGACCTGCCAGTGCCAGCACTCCAGGAGATGACAGAAGGACTGATGCTGGAACCACGGAGAGGTGAGTCAGACACTCGTTTTCACTTGAATTGCCCATCACATTGATCAGGGTCCATGTTTTGTACCATTGGAGAGGCACAGGAGTCACCGATGACCCCGGAGTGCACAGGGACCACCAATGTTTTCTGCCATCTCTCTTACAGACAAGGTGAGTGTGATGGAGTCCATTGGCCCAATCATCAGAGTCAATGTGGAGACTTCCATTCAGACGGTAGACGTGGAGTTGGTTCCTGTGGTGGGAAATTCCTAGCAGTTGGCCCAGGTCCGGCCGCTGGCCAAGGTTCTTCAAGCGATGGCCTTCCAAGACAAGGCGCGATGTGTTAAGGTACGAGGATGAGGTAGGAAGTTGTCTGTCCAGTTGTCTACACACCATTGGTTCCCCATCAGAGATGAGCGAACATTTCCCCCTCGACATTTCATCGTGTTCAGATGGTGTCATTAATATCATCAGCAGCAAGGCCAACATTTAGAGGGTGTCATGGGCTGTCCTATTAGGTTCCTCCAATCTTCTCACCCAATCCATCTCCTCTGGCTTCCTCTTATACCTTTGGGACTCTCCTTCATTCCTCCACCCTTTGAGTCCACATAACTAACATCTGATCCCTTCCTCCATCTTCCAGTCCTTTGGCTTTGACCTCATCGCTCGGACTAATTACCACTGGCAGTTGTCCTTCCTTCGTGCTGAGCGCCTCCTATTGGAGGGGATGGACGAGGACGGAGGGTGCCGGATGAAGTGTCTGCGTGTTGTTCGGCAGTTGAAGGAGGACGTGTGGTGTCCTGGAAATCGTCCCGTCATCACATCACAGCATCTCCAGGTGAGAAGATTCCTCCTAGGAATGGAAGACAATGAGTTTCATGGTATCTATGGTGGGTTCCATCCTAACAGGAGATACTTTCACTTCGTGTCACCCTGACCCTGGGGGTATCCAGATGGGCCCCGAGGTTGGGCAGGGACCTAGGAGTAACCTGGGTCATCCTGAGGACAGAATCCCCACCCCTTACTCTCATTGGCAGAAGTGTTCTACCATTGATGCCCCGGCTATCGGTACCATTCTCCTGGGACCCCATTATTGGTTTGGATTTGGTCTCCTAAAACATTTTGGTTCCCCATCAAACCCTATAAAATGAACGACTTTTATAAGAAGGTGCCCAAAAAAATGGCAGACTCCACTTAGAGGTAGGAGACAGACTCCGCTTAGAGGGAGGAGACAGACCCATATAGTGGGAGGAGACAGACTCTCCGCTTAGAGGGAGGAGACAGACTCCATATTGTTGGGTGGAGGCAGACTCCATATAGTGGGAGGAGGAACAGACTCCGCTTAGAGGGAGGAGACAGACTCTCGCTTAGAGGGAGGAGACAGACTCCATATAGTGGGAGGAGACAGACTCCGCTTAGAGGGAGGAGACAGACTCCATATTGTTTGGGTGGAGGCAGACTCCATATAGTGGGAGGGAACAGACTCCATATAGTGGGAGGGGACAGTCCATATAGTGGGAGGAGTCAGACTACATCAAGAGGGAGGAGACAGACTCCATATTGTTGGGTGGAGGCAGACTCCATATAGTGGGCGGGGACAGTCTCCATATATGGGAGGGAAAAGACTCCATATAGTGGGAGGGGACAGTCTCCATCAGGGGCGGTCTGACAACTCATGGGGCCCCCTGGGCAATAGGGGATCATGGGGCCCCTGTGTCCTCGCCCACACTCAAACCACACCCAAAAAAGCCTATGAAAGGTACTAAGGGCATCTCATGGGGCCCCTACTGACCCCGGGCCCTCGGGCAGTGCCTGAGTTTCTCAAATGGTCAGTCCGCCCCTGGTCTCCATATAGTGGGAGGAGACAGACTCCACAGAGTGGGCGGGGACAGACTCCATAGAGTGGGCGGGGAACAGATGCCATAGGGTGAAAGGAGACAGACTCCACAGAGTGTGGGCATGGGACAGACTCCACAGAGGGGGTGGGGACAGACTCCACAGAGTGGGGCGGGGACAGACTCCATAGAGTGGGCGGGGACAGACTTCTTATAGTGGGAGGGGGGACAGACTCCATAGAGTGGGTGGGGACAGACTCCACAGAGTGGGAGGGGACAGACTCCATAGAGTGGGCGGGGGACAGACTCCACAGAGTGGGCGGGGACAGACGCTATAGAGTGGGCGGGGACAGACTCCACAGAGTGGGCGGGGACAGACTTCACAGAGTGGGCGGGTACAGACACTATAGAGTGGGCGGGGACAGACTCCATAGAGTGGGCGGGGACAGACGCCATAGAGTGGGCGGGGAACAGGCGCTAAAGAGTGGGCGGGGACAGACTCCATAGAGTGGGTGGGGACAGACTCCATAGAGTGGACGGGGACAGATGCCATAGAGTGGGAGGGGACAGACTCCACAGAGTGGGCGGGGACAGATGCCATAGAGTGTGGGTGGGGACAGACGCCATAGAGTGGGCGGGGACAGACGCTATAGAGTGGGCGGGGACAGACTCCATAGAGTGGGGGGGGGACAGACAGACGCCATAGAGTGGGCGGGGACAGACGCCCATAGAGTGGGCGGGGACAGACTCTCCATAGAGTGGGCGGGGACAGACGCCATAGAGTGGGCGGGGACAGGCACTATAGAGTGGGCGGGGACAGACTCCACATAGAGTGGGCGGGGACAGACTCCACAGAGTGGGCGGGGGACAGACTCCACAGAGTGGGCGGGGACAGACGCTATAGAGTGGGCGGGGACAGACGCTATAGATGGGTGGGGACAGACTCCATAGAGTGGGTGGGGACAGATGCCATAGAGTGGGAGGGGACAGACTCCACAGAGTGGGCGGGGACAGATGCCACAGAGTGGGCGGGGGACAGATGCCATAGAGTGGGCGGGGGACAGACTCCATAGAGTGGGCGGGGACAGACGCTATAGAGTGGGCGGGGACAGACTCCATAGAGTGGGCGGGGACAGACGCCATAGAGTGTGGGCGGGGACAGACTCCCATAGAGTGGGCGGGGACAGACTCCATACAGTGGGCAGGGACAGACTCCATAGAGTGGGCGGGGACAGACTCCATAGAGTGGGCGGGGACAGACTCCATACAGAGTGGGCGGGGACAGACTCCATAGAGTGGGGCGGGGACAGACGCCATAGAGTGGGCGGGGGGACAGACGCTATAGAGTGGGTGGGGACAGACTCCATAGAGTGGGCGGGGACAGACTCCACAGAGTGGGCGGGGACAGATGCCACAGAGTGGGCGGGGGACAGACTCCATAGAGTGGGTGGGACAGACGCCATAGAGTGGGCGGGGACAGACTCTATAGAGTGGGCGGGGACAGACTCCATAGAGTGGGCGGGGGACAGACTCCATAGAGTGGGCGGGGACAGACTCCATAGAGTGGGCGGGGGGACAGGCTCCATAGAGTGGGCAGACTCCACATAGAGTGGGCGGGGGACAGACGCCATAGTGGGGGTGGGGACAGACGACTCCATAGATAGAGTGGGTCGGGGACAGACTCCATAGAGTGGGCGGGGACAGACGCCATAGAGTGGGCGGGGACAGACGCTATAGAGTGGGCGGGGACAGACTCCATAGAGTGGGCGGGGACAGACTCCATAGAGTGGGCGGGGACAGACTCCATAGAGTGGGTGGGACAGACTCCATAGAGTGGGTGGGGACAGACTCCATAGAGTGGGCGGGGACAGACTCCATAGAGGGCGGGGGGGGACAGACTCCATAGAGTGGGCGGGGACAGACTCCACAGAGTGGGCGGGGACAGACTCCATAGAGTGGGCGGGGACAGACTCCATAGAGTGGGCGGGGACAGACTCCATAGAGTGGGCGGGGACAGACTCCATATAGAGTGGGCGGGGACAGACTCCATGGGTGGGCGGGGACAGACTCCATAGAGTGGGCGGGGACAGACTCCATAGAGTGGGCGGGGACAGACTCCATACAGTGGGGCGGGGACAGACGCCAGAGTGGGCGGGGACAGACTCCATAGAGTGGGGGGGGGACAGACTCCATAGAGTGGGCGGGGGGACAGACTCCATAGAGTGGGCGGGGGACAGACTCCATAGAGTGGGCGGGGACAGACTCCATAGATGTGGGTGGGGACAGACTCCATAGAGTGGGCGGGGACAGACTCCATAGAGACAGACTCCATAGAGTGGGTGGGGACAGACTCCATAGAGTGGGCGGGGACAGACTCCATAGAGTGGGGCGGGACAGACTCCATAGAGTGGGCGGGGACAGACTCCATAGAGTGGGCGGGGGACAGACGCTATAGAGTGGGCGGGGACAGATGCCATAGAGTGGGCGGGGACAGACACCATAGAGTGGGCGGGGACAGACTCCATAGAGTGGTCTGGGGGACAGACTCCATAGACTGGGCGGGGACAGACGCTATAGAGTGGGCGGGGACAGACTCCATAGAGTGGTCGGGGACAGACTCCATAGAGTGGTCGGGGACAGACTCCATAGAGTGGGCGGGGACAGACTCCATAGAGTGGGCGGGGGACAGACTCCATAGAGTGGGCGGGGGACAGACTCCATAGAGTGGGCGGGGACAGACTCCATAGAGTGGGTCGGGGGACAGACTCCATAGAGTGGGCGGGGACAGACTCCATATCCGTGTCACC
Source organism: Staurois parvus (assembly GCA_951230385.1). Taxonomy (NCBI): domain Eukaryota; kingdom Metazoa; phylum Chordata; class Amphibia; order Anura; family Ranidae; genus Staurois; species Staurois parvus. The sequence continues at coordinate 70,590 of CATNWA010017663.1, read as the reverse complement.
ATCTCTTTGTTCTCACCAGATGATCCTCCTCTGGGAATGTGAACAGAACCCGTCCTCGAAGTCATGGCTGGATTTTGGTTCCTGTTTCCTTCGTCTGGTCCGCAGACTTCTGAAATGTTCCAGGCAACGCTTCCTGCGCCATTTTTTTGTCCGACGGGCCAATCTGCTGAAATACGCCGATGCCAACCATCTGGACAACCTCGCTGACAAACTGGCCCGCTTCCTGCAGAGGCCCTCCCTGGACATGGCTTCATTGGATGGCCTCTCTAATTGTTAGAGACGGTCCCTACAGAGCAAGGAAGGTGAGGCATCCACACCGTGAACTGATAGCCCCTCCCCTCATCTCAGGACATGAAGAGACCCCCAAGGGCCCCTCTAGCACAGTACAAGGAGGACATAGTCTACTCAGGAGCAGTAGACATTGGATTGTCTATGGGCTTCTCCAACCTACATCCCCGACTCGTTCCAGGAGTCTCTCAGGATCCTCAGTAGATGGCCTTCCATTGCGGCACACAGAGGAACCATGTTAGATGTTGAGATGGATTGCAATGGTCACCGGAGAGCCAGATCTGTGCCATGGTTGTACTTCGGGGAGGACTTACCTTCCGACTCTACAGCCCAACGCAGATCCGTATTGGAGGAAGTATCGAAGCAACGCACCACCTTGGAGGGGCATCGTAGTTCTAGATGGATCTGTAACTCAAGTCTATGGATGGTGGGACACATGACCATAAATGATAACAATGTGGTCTATGATGCCTACCGATGGTCAGAGAGGGAACTGCATTACCAACCAGAGACATGTGGCCCTCTGCACATAACGCCAAGCGAATAACATCATACGGGCCGAGTCCCCTTCCGGATGTTGTGATTGGTCGAACATTCCTGCATTCTGATCCCTCGAGTATTCTATATCTGGTACTTTGTACAGCGCCATGGCAGATGAGGGCAGCATGTAAATTAAAACGTGTCACCCCGGTTTTTCCTCACCACCCATTGGGGAGGTTCAGCTCACTGTTGTATTGGAGGAAATGCTGGTGAGGAATATGGACCTTGGGACAATGGACTGTGGGCTTCATACCCAACTTCCTTAGTATGAAGGTATCCCACCCTAGCCGTAATTTAGCCTGGATGCTGAGGTTGTATGTGTGAGGGAGTCATAATCTCACCATCGTATCTGAGCCAACAGGGCCCCTTCCTAGAGGAGCTGTCTCATCACCAAGGAACAATGGGCCCATGGACGGGACACTGGGATATTTCCCTCATGGCTGCCATGGCAAAAACAGACCTGCTGGTTATTTTATCTGGATGGGGAGGCTGGACATCTGTGGACGGGGGAAGTCCTATATCACCAACTGCTCTACAGAGCCAACCGGTGATGTCTTCGGAGTCTGGACCGAGGATTGATGGCCCATGGGCTAGGCACCAGGCTTCCTCATAAACATATATTTTCATCATAGCTGCCATGGCAAGGACAGACTTGCTGGTTAATTAGCCTGGATGGTGAGACTGTATGGGGGGGGGGGGTTGTATCTCATCAAATGCTCTATGGCGCCAACAGGTCTCCAGACCAAGGAATGATGGCCATGGATTGGACACAAGGCTACCTTAATAAAGGGATATTTCCCCATAGCCGCCATGGCAAGGACAGACCTGCTGGTTAATTAGCCTGGATGGTGAGACTGTATGGGGGGGGGGGGTTGTATCTCATAGAATGATCTATGTAGCCAACAGGTCTCCAGCCTGAGGAACGATGGCCCATGGACTGGACACCAGGCTACCTTATTACAGAGATATTTCCCCATAGCCACCATGGCAAGGACAGACCTGCTGGTTAATTAGCCTGGATGGTGAGACTGTACGGGGGGGGGGGGGGGTATCTCACCGAATGATCTATGTAGCCAACAGGTCTCCAGCCTGAGGAACGATGGCCCATGGACTGGACACCAGGCTACCTTATTACAGAGATATTTCCCCATAGCCACCATGGCAAGGACAGACCTGCTGGTTAATTAGCCTGGATGGTGAGACTGTACTGGGGGGGGGGGGGGGGGGGTGGGGGGGGGGGGGTTGTATCTCATAGAATGATCTATGGCGCCAACAGGTCTCCAGCCTGAGGAACGATGGCCCATGGACTGGACACCAGGCTACCTTTTACAGGGATATTTGACTGCTCTACAAAGCCATGGGAGCCCTTCATAGAGGTGCCGTCATCTCTCTGCCGGTGTTGTGATTTGATAAATGATCCTCCGAAAACCAAGAAATCTATAAATGTAATTAAAAAGTACATTGTAACCCCAATCTGTCCGTATGAGGAACTTCACCCTTCACCAACACCAGACCTCCACCAACCCGCACGGTCCATCCAAACCGACCAGAGAAACGCCCAACACCCTCACTAGGTGGAGTCTTGAAGTGATTTTCTCCCCCCCTCCCCCACATTCCACTGCAGGGTATCTACAAACTCTTCTCTATGTAGGTGAATTATGTCATATATAAAAAATAAAAAATCATAAATGCAAAAATGTCTAAAATGAAATAAACGACCCGAATTCGGTGATGGTCAGCTGACTTGACATCGCTGATGTCACCAAAAGGCCCCACATAATGTTCAGAGTATGAAATGCTACAGAGAATGGACATCCTATGGTAGACGGTCAGAGACAGACTACAGGAGGGAGGAGACTTGGGACGTGCTTGAGGCTGGTGACGTGTCTGGCAACTGCCTGGAGATCTGGTAACATGCCTGGAGACTGGCAACTGCCTGGAGACTGGGAACATGCCTGGATTTGACTGTCTACAAAGCCAATGGACTGGGAACATGCCTGGAGACTGGCAAACTGCCTGGAGACTGGGAACATGCCTGGAGACTGGGAACATGCCTGGAGACTGGGAACATGCCTGGAGGGAACACCGCTCACTGGGAACTGCCTGGAGACTGGGAACTGCCTGGAGAGACACCCAGAAATTGGGAACGCTTCAAGAGATGCTCAGAGACAGGGATATGCTTCAGGGGATGCCAAGAGACTGGGGATGCTGCTTTGGGAGACTCCTAGAGATTGGGACACACCTCGGGAGACTCCCAGAGATCGGGGAACACCTCGGGAGACTCCCAGAGATCGGGGACACACCTCGGGAGACTCTCAGAGATCGGGGACACACCTCGGGAGACTCCCAGAGATCGGGGACACACCTCAGGAGACTCTCAGAGATCGGGGGACACACCTCGGGAGACTCCTAGAGATTGGGGACACACCTCGGGAGACTCTCAGAGATCGGGGACACACCTCGGGAGACTCTCAGAGATCGGGGACACACCTCGGGAGACTCTCAGAGATCGAGAACACACCTCGGGAGACCCTCAGAGATTGGGGACTTACCTCGGGAGACTCCTAGAAATTGGGGACACACCTCGGGAGACACTCAGAGATTGGGGACACACCTCGGGAGACCCCCAGAGATCGGGGACACACCTCGGGAGAATCTCAGAGATTGGGGACACACCTCGTGAGACTCCTAGAGATGGGGACACACCTCGGGAGACACTCAGAGATTGGGGACACACCTCGGGAGACTCTCAGAGATCGGGGACACACCTCGGGAGACTCCTAGAGATTGGGGACACACCTCGGGAGACACTCAGAGATCGGGGACACACCTCGGGAAACTCTCAGAGATTGGGGACACACCTCGGGAGACTCCTAGAATTTGGGGACACACCTCGGGAGACTCTCAGAGATTAGGGACACACCTCGGGAGCCTCCTAGAGATTGGGGACACACCTCGGGAGACTCTCAGAGATCGGGGACACACCTCGGGAGACTCTCAGAGATTGGGGACACACCTCGGGAAACTCTCAGAGATTGGGGACACACCTCGGGAGACTCCTAGAATTTGGGGACACACCTCGGGAGACTCTCAGAGATTGGGGACACACCTCGGGAGACTCTCAGAGATTGGGGACACACCTCGGGAGACTCCTAGAGATTGGGGACACACCTCCGGGAGACTCCTAGAGATTGGGGACACACCTCGGGAGACTCCTAGAGATCGGGGACACACCTCGGGAGACTCCTCAGAGATCGGGGACACACCTCGGGAGACTCCTAGAGATCGGGGACACACCTCGGGAGACTCTCAGAGATCGGGGACACACCTCGGGAGACTCCCAGAGATTGGGGACACACCTCGGGAGACTCCTAGAGATCGGGGACACACCTCGGGAGACTCCAGAGATCGGGGACACACCTCGGGAGACTCTCAGAGATCGGGGACACACCTCGGGAGACCCCAGAGATTGGGGACACACCTTGGGAGACTCCTACACACCTCGGGAGACTCTCAGAGATTGGGGACACACCTCGGGAGACTCCAGAGATTGGGGACACACCTCGGGAGACTCTCAGAGATTGGGGACACACCTCGGAGACTCCTAGAGATTGGGGACACACCTCGGGAGACTCTCAGAGATTGGGGACACACCTCGGGAGACTCTCAGAGATTGGGGACACACCTCGGGAGACTCTCAGAGATCGGGGACACACCTCGGGAGACTCTCAGAGATCGGGGACACACCTCGGGAGACTCTCAGAGATTGGGGACACACCTCGGGAGACTCCTAGAGATTTGGGGGACACACCTCGGGAGACTCTCAGAGATTTGGGACACACCTCGGGAGACTCCAGAGATTGGGGACACACCTCGGGAGACTCTCAGAGATCGGGGACACACCTCGGAGACTCCTCAGAGATTGGGGACACACCTCGGGAGACTCCAGAGATTGGGGACACACCTCGGGAGACTCTCAGAGATCGGGGACACACCTCGGGAGACTCTCAGAGATCGGGGACACACCTCGGGAGACTCCTAGAGATCGGGACACACCTCGGGAGACTCCAGAGATCGGGGACACACCTCGGGAGACCCCCAGAGATCGGGGACACACCTCGGGAGACTCCCAGAGATCGGGGACACACCTCGGGAGACCCTCAGAGATCGGGGACACACCTCGGGAGACTCTCAGAGATCGGGGACACACCTCGGGAGACTCCAGAGATTGGGGACACACCTCGGGAGACTCCTAGAATTTGGGGACACACACTCGGGAGACTCTCAGAGATTGGGGACACACCTCGGGAGACTCTCAGAGATCGGGGACACACCTCGGGAGACTCCTCAGAGATTGGGGACACCTTGGGAGACCTCGGGGACACACCTCGGGAGACTCTCAGAGATTGGGGACACACCTCGGGAGACCTCAGAGAGATCGGGGACACACCTCTCGGGAGACTCTCAGAGATCGGGGACACACCTCGGATCGAGACACACCTCGAGATCGGATCGGGACACACCTCGGGAGACTCCTAGAGATCGGGGACACACCTCGGGAGACTTCCAGAGATCGGGGGACACACCTCGGGAGACCCTCAGAGATCGGGGACACACTCGGGAGACCTCAGAGATCGGGGGACACCTTGGGAGACCTCAGAGATCGGGGACACACCTCGGGAGACCCTCAGAGATCGGGGACACACTCGGGAGACCCTAGAGATCGGGGACACACCTCGGGAGACCCTCAGAGATTTGGGGACACACCTCGGGAGACTCCTAGAGATCGGGGAGACAGAGATCGGGGACACACCTCGGGAGAGATCTCAGAGATCGGGGACACACCTCGGGAGACCCCCAGAGATCGGGGACACACCTCGGGAGACCTCAGAGATCGGGGACACACCTCGGGAGACCTCAGAGATCGGGACACCTCGGGAGACCCCAGAGATCGGGGACACACCTCGGGAGACTTCTCAGAGATCGGGGACACACCTCGGGAGACCCTCAGAGATCGGGGACACACCTCGGGAGACCCTCAGAGATCGGGGACACACCTCGGGAGACCCTCAGAGATCGGGGACACACTCGGGAGACTTTAGAGATCGGGACACACCTCGGGAGACCCTCAGAGAGATAGACCTCAGACACACACCTCGGGAGACCCTCAGAGATCGGGGACACACCTCGGGAGACCCTCAGAGATCGGGGACACACCTCGGGAGACCCTCAGAGATCGGGGACACACCTCGGGAGACCCTCCAGAGATCGGGGACACACCTCGGGAGACCCTCAGAGATCGGGGACACACCTCGGGAGACTTCAGAGATCGGGGACACACCTCGGGAGACCCTCAGAGATCGGGGACACACCTCGGGAGACCCTCAGAGATCGAGGACACACCTTTGGGGGAGACTTCCTCAGAGATCGGGGACACACCTCGGGAGACCCTCAGAGATCGGGGACACACCTCGGGAGACCCTCAGAGATCGGGGACACACCTCGGGAGACCCTCAGAGATCGGGACACACCTCGGGAGACCCTCAGAGATCGGGGACACACCCTCGGGAGACCCTCAGAGATCGGGGGACACACTCGGGAGACCCTCAGAGATCGGGGACACACACCTCGGGAGACCCTCAGAGATCGGGGACACACCTCGGGAGACCCCAGAGATCGGGGACACACCTCGGGAGACCCCAAGAGATCGGGGACACACCTCGGGAGACCCTCAGAGATCGGGGACACACCTCGGGAGACCCTCAGAGATCGGGGACACACCTCGGGAGACCCCTAGAGATCGGGGACACACCTCGGGAGACCCTCAGAGATCGGGGACACACCTCGGGAGACCCTCAGAGATCGGGGACACACCTCAGGGAGACCCTCAGAGATCGGGGACACACCTCGGGAGACCCTAGAGATCGATTGGGGACACACCTCGGGGAGACCCCCAGAGATCGGGGACACCCTCGGGAGACCCTCAGAGATCGGGGACACACCTCGGGAGACCCTCAGAGATCGGGGACACACCTCGGGAGACCCTCAGAGATCGGGGACACACCTCGGGAGGAGACCCTCGGAGATCGGAGACGGGGGACACACCTCGGGAGACCCTCAGAGATCGGGGACACACACCTCGGGAGACCCTCAGAGATCGGGGACACACCTCGGGAGACCCAGAGTCGGGAGGAGATTCGGGACCCCTCAGAGATCGGGAACACACCTCGGGAGACCCTCAGAGATCGGGGACAACACCTCGGGAGACCCTCAGAGATATCGGGGACACACCTCGGGAGATCTTCAGAGATCGGGGACACACCTCGGGAGACCCCCAGAGATCGGGGACACACCTCGGGAGACCCCCAGAGATCGGGGACACACCTCCTCTCCCCTATCCTCCCCCACAACAGCTATGAAGGAGACCCGCCCACATTCCCCACCATGGCAAATATGGAATAAAGCCGACGCCGATATTTTGCCTTCTCCGGCTCTTCCCTTTGCATGCTGGTCACTTTTTTTTCCACATTCCAACAGATCCGGAGATGTCATCACTGGGTCTCTGTGCTTCTCTATGCAGTGCAGGAAGATCATGGCAGGCGGGGGAGGAACCAGCAGGGGGGGGGGGGGGGGCTGTACATAACTCTCAAAGAACATCCCAGCCCCCAACCTCAGTCGTCGTCTCGAGAGCCCCCCAGTCCGGATACTACCAGTGGCTGATCTCTGTATTAAAGCGTCTCTATGGAGGAATGTGGGGTACAGTGCCGCCATCTAGTGGTCATTCTCCGTATTAGGGCGTCTCTCTGGAGAAATGTGGGGTACAGTGGCCTCCATCTAGTGGCCGTTCCTCCGTATTCCGGGGGTGTCTCTGGAGAAATGTGTGGGTACAGTGCTGCCATCTAGTGACTTTTTCTCAGTATATTGGGGCGTCTCTATGGAGAAATGTGGGGTACAGTGCCGCCATCTAGTGGCCACTCTTCTCATATTGGGGCATCTCTATGAAGGAATGTGGGTACAGTACCTCCATCCAGTGGCCAGTTCTCCGTATTGGGGCGTCTCTATGGAGGAATGTGGGGTACAGTGCCTCCATCCAGTGACAGTTCTCCGTATTGGGCGTCTCTATGGAGGAATGTGGGGTACAGTGCCCCCATCTAGGGGCCGTTCTCCATATTAGGGCGTCTCTATGGAGGAATGTGGGGTACAGTGCCCCCATCTAGTGGCCGTTCTCCGTATTGGGGCGTCTCTGTGGAGGAATGTGGGGTACAGTGCCCCCATCTAGTGGCCGTTCTCAAATTGCAGCGTCCCTATGGAGGAATGTGGGGTACAGTGCCGCCATCTAGTGGTCGTTCTCCGTATTGTGGCATCTGTATGGAGAAATGTGGGGTACAGTGCCGCCATCTTGTGGCCATTTTTTGTAATTGTAGGCATCTCTTGGGAGTAATGTAGGGTACAGTGCCGCCATCTAGTGGCTGTTCTCCGTATTGGGGCGTCTCTATATGGAGTATTGTAGGGTACAGTGCCGCCATCTTGTGGCCATTCTCTGTATTGGGGCGTCTCTATGGAGTAATGTAGGGTACAGTGCTGCCATCTTGTGGCCATTCTCTGTATTGGGGCGTCTCTTTGGAGGAATGTGGGGTACAGTGCCTCCATCTAGTTGCCATTCTTCGTATTGGGGCGTCTCTAGGGGGAATGTCGTGTTCAGTGCCGCCATCCTTTGCCAATCCCTGTATTGGGGAGTCTGTATGGAGGAATGTGGGGTACAGTGCCGCCATCTAGTGGCCGTTCCCCGTCCCCGGGAGTCTCTATGGAGGAAGGTGGGGTACAGTGCCCCCATCTAGTGGCCGTTCCCCAGTATTTGGCATGGGGAGTACAGTGCCTCCATCTAGTAGCCCATCTCCGAATTGGGGGAGTCTTTATAGAGGAATGTGGGGTACAGTGCCCCCATCTAGTGGCCGTTTTCTGTATTGAGGTGTCTCTATGGAGGAATGTGGGGTACAGTGCTGCCATCTAGTGGCCGTTCTCCGTATTGGGGTGTCTCTATGGAGGAATGTGGGGTACAGTGCCCCATCTAGTGGGCATTCTCCATATTGAGGCCTCTCTATGGAGGAATGTGGGGTACAGTGCCTCCATCTAGTGGCTGTTCTATGTATTGAGGCGTCTCTTTGGGGGAATGTGGGGTACAGTGCCGCCATCTAGTGGCCATTCTCCATATTGGGGCGTTTCTATGGAGGAATGTGGGGTACAGTGCCCCCATCTAGTGGGACCACTTCTCCCGTATTGGGGTGTCTCTATGGAGGAATGTGGGGTACAGTGCCCCATCTAGTGGCCGTTCTCCATATTGGGGCATCTCTATGGAGGAATGTGGGGTACAGTATTACCAACTAGTGGCCGTTCTCCGTATTGGGGTGTCTCTGTGGAGGACTGTGGGGTACAGTGCCGCCATCTAGTGGCCGTTCCCCGTATTGCAGCGTCTCTATGAAGGAATGTGGGGTACAGTGCCCCCATCTAGTGGCCGTTCCCCCATATTGCAGCATCTCTCTGGAGGAATGTCGGGTACAGTACCGCCATCTAGTGACCGTTCTCAAATTGCAGCGTCTCTATGGAGGAATGTGGGGTACAGTGCCGCCATCTAGTGGCCATTCTCCGTATTGGGGCGTCTGTATGGAGGAATGTGGGGTACAGTGCCGCCATCTTGTGGCCCATTTTCCGTATTGGGGTGTCTCTTATGAGGAATGTGGGGTACAGTGCCGCCATCTAGTGGCCATTCTCCGTATTGGGGCGTCTCTATGGAGGAATGTGGGGTACAGTGCCGCCATCTAGTGGCTATTCTCTGTATTGGGGCAGTCTCTATGGAGGAATGTGGGGTACAGTGCCTCCATCTAGTTTGCCATTCTCCGTATTGAGGGCGTCTCTATGGAGGAATGTGGGGTACAGTGCCCCCATCTAGTGCAGCCGTTCCCATATTACAGCGTCTCTCTATGGAGGAATGTGGGGTACAGTGCCTCCATCTAGTGGCCCTTCTCAATATTGGGGCATCTCTAGGGAGGAATGTGGGGTACAGTGCCCCCATCTTTTGGCCGTTCTCCGTATTGGGGCGTCTCTATGGAGGAATGTGGGGTACAGTGCCCCATCTAGTGGCCGTTCTCCGTATCGGGCAGTCTCTATGGAGGAATGTGGGGTACAGTGCCGCCATCTAGTGGCCGTTCTCCTGTATTGGAGGCATCTCTATGAGGAATGTGGGGTACAGTGCCTCCATCTAGTGGCCGTTCTCCGTATTGGGGCGTCCTTTATGAGGAATGTGGGGTACAGTGCCCCCATCTAGTGGCCGTTTCTGTATTGAGGCGTGTCTCTATGGAGGAATGTGGGGTACAGTGCCTCCATCTAGTGGCCATTTCTATCCGTATTGAGGCGTCTCTTTGGGGGAATGTGGGGTACAGTGCCGCCATCTAGTGGCCATTCTCCATATTGAGGCGTCTTCTATGGAGGAATGTGGGGTACAGTGCCCCCATCTAGTGGCCACTTCTCCGTATTGGGGCGTCTCTATGGAGGAATGTGGGGTACAGTGCCCCATCTAGTGGCCGTTCTCCGTATTGGGGTGTCTCTGTGGAATGTGGGGTACAGTGCCGCCATCTAGTGGCCGTTCCCCGTATTGGGGTCTCTATGATGGAGGAATGTGGGGTACAGTGCCCCCATCTAGTGGCCGTTCTCCGTATTGGGGCATCTCTATGGAGGAATGTGGGGTACAGTGCCGCCATCTAGTGGCCCGTTCTCCGTATTGCAGCGTCTCTATGGAGGAATGTGGGGTACAGTGCCGCCATCTAGTGGTCCGTTCTCCGTATTGGGGCGTCTGTATGGAGGAATGTGGGGTACAGTGCCGCCATCTAGTGGCCATTTTCCGTATTGGGTGTCTCTATGGAGGAATGTGGGGTACAGTGCCGCCATCTAGTGGCCGTTCTCCATGTATTGGGGAGTCTCTATGGAGGAATGTGGGGGTACAGTGCCTCCATCTAGTGGCCATTCTCCGTATTGGGGCGTCTCTATGGAGGAATGTGGGGTACAGTGCCCCATCTAGTGGCCGTTCTCCGTATTGAGGTCTCTATGGAGGAATGTGGGGTACAGTGCCTCCATCTAGTGGCCCTTCTCCGTAATATTGGGGCATCTCTAGGGAGGAATGTGGGTACAGTGCCGCCATCCTAGTGGCCGTTCGATGTATTGGGGGCGTCTGTATGGAGGAATGTGGGGTACAGTGCCCCCATCTAGTGGCCGTTCCCGTATTGGGGAGTCTCTATGGAGGAATGTGGGGTACAGTGCCGCCATCTAGTGGCCGTTCCCTGTATTGGACATCTCTATGGAGGAATGTGGGGGGTACAGTGCCTCCATCTAGTAGCCGATCTCCGTATTGGGGAGCCTTTATAGAGGAATGTGGGGTACAGTGCCCCCATCTAGTGGCCGTTTTCTCGTATTGAGGTGTCTCTATGGAGGAATGTGGGGTACAGTGCCCCCATCTAGTTGCCGTTCTCCGTATTGGGGTCCTCTATGGAGGAATGTGGGGTACAGTGCCCCCATCTAGTGGCCGTTCTCCGTATTGGGGCCTCTCTATGGAGGAATGTGGGGTACAGTGCCCCCATCTAGTGGCCGTTCTCCGTATTGGGGTGTCTCGTGGAGGAATGTGGGTACAGTGCCCCCATCTAGTGGCCGTTCTCCGTTATTGAGGCGTCTCTATGGAGGAATGTGGGGTACAGTGCCCCCATCTAGTGGCCGTTCTCCGTATTGGGGCACCTATATGGAGGAATGTGGGGTACAGTGCCGCCATCTACTGGCGGCCATTCTCCGTATTGGGGGGTCTCTATGGAGGAATGTGGGGTACAGTGCCGCCATCTAGTGGGCGTTCTCCGTATTGGGGCGTCTCTATCGAGGAATGTGGGGTACAGTGCCCCATCTAGTGGCCGTTCTCCGTATTGGGGCATCTCTATGGAGGAATGTGGGGTACAGTGCCTCCATCTAGTGGCTTCTCTCCATTTTGGGATGTCTCTGGAGAAATGTGGGGTACAGTGCCGCCATCTAGTGGCCGTTCTCCATATTGAGCGTGTCTTTGGAGGAATGTGGGGTACAGTGCCCAGACCGCACTGAGTTTTTTCCGTTATTCACAACACTTACCCCTGTCCGAACACCATCCACGGACCACACCCTGAAATCCCTCAGGGTAAAAAGACAACACCCAGCTCCATTACTAAAACAGGAAGCCAACAACTCCGTATTTTTCACAAACAAAACATGTTATGGAGGAATGTGGGGTACAGTGCCAGGAACAGGATCTAGTGGCCGTTCTCTCAGTGGGAAGGGGCTACAGTATGGGGAAACACCTCATCACCCCTCCCCATCCAGGGCAGACTCCAGAACAATGGGAGGCAATGTGGGGTACAGTGCCCCCATCTAGTACCAGTTCTCCGTATTGTTGGGGCGTCTCTATGGAGGAATGTGGGGGGAGCACATGGTAAACAGTGCCCCAGCCATGTGGCCGTTCTCCGTATTATACACAAGACTCTATGGAGGAATGTGGGGTACAGTAACCCCCATTAACAGGCACAGGGTGGGTTTAAACATATTGATTTGGGGAGTGATACAGTGGTCCCCCGACACCAAAAGTCCACTCCCGGGTCACAGGAGGAATGTGGGGTACAGTGCCCCATCTAGTGGCCGTTCTCAGTATAGGGGCGTTTCTATGGAGGAATGTGGGGTACAGTGCCCCATCTACTGGTCCGTTCTCCGTATTGGGGCGTCTCTATGGAGGAATGTGGGTACAGTGCCCCCATCTAGTGGCCACTCTCCGTATTGGGGCGTCTCTATGGAGAGGAATGTGGGGTACAGTGCCTCCATCTAGTGGCCATGTTCTCCGTATTGGGGCGTCTCTGTGGAGGAATGTGGGGTACAGTGCCCCCATCTAGTGACCGTTCTCCGTATTGGGCGTCTCTATGGAGGAATGTGGGGTACAGTGCCGCCATCTAGTGGCCGTTCTCCAGTATTGGGGAATCTCTATGGAGGAATGTGGGGTACAGTGCCGCCATCTAGTGGCCGTTCTCCGTATTGGGTCATCTCTATGGAGGAATGTGGGGTACAGTGCCCAATCTAGTGGCCATTCTCCATATTGGGGCCTCTCTATGGAGGAATGTAGGGTACAGTGCCGCCATCTTGTGGCCATTCTCCGTTTGGGCGTCTCTATGGAGGAATGTGGGGTACAGTGCCCCCCATCTAGTTGCCATTCTCCGTATTGGGGCATCTATGGAGGAAAGTGGGGTACAGTGCCGCCATCTAGTGGCCATTCTCCATATTGGGGCATCTCTATGGAGGAATGTGGGGTACAGTGCCCCCATCTAGTGGCCACTCTCCGTATTGGGCGTCTCTATGGAGGAATGTGGGGTACAGTGCCGCCATCTTGTGGCCGTTCTCCGTATTGGGCATCTCTATGGAGGAATGTGGGGTACAGTGCCTCCATCTAGTGGCCGCTCTCCGTATTGGGGCATCTCTCTGGAGGAATGTGGGGGGTACAGTGCCCCCATCTAGTGGCCCATTCTCCATATATGGGGCGTCTCTATGGAGGAATGTGGGGTACAGTGCCCCCATCTAGTGGCCGTTCTCTATATTGGGGCGTCTCTATGGAGGAATTGTGGGGTACAGTGCCCCATCTAGTGGCCGTTCTCTATATTGGGGCGTCTCTATGGAGGAATGTGGGGTACAGTGCCTCCATCTAGTGGTCGTTCTCCGTATTGGGGCGTCTCTATGGAGGAATGTGGGGTACAGTGCCGCCATCTAGTGGCCGCTCTCTCAGTATTGGGGCATCTCTATGGAGGAATGTGGGGTACAGTGCCGCCATCTAGTGGCCGCTTCTCCGTATTGGGGCGTCTGTCTCTATGGAGGAATGTGGGGTACAGTGCCGCCATCTAGTGGCCATTCTCCGTATTGGGGCGTCTCTATGGAGGAATGTGGGGTACAGTGCAACCCATCTAGTGGCCGTCTCTGTATTGGGGCCATCTATCTGCAGGAATGTGGGGTACAGTATCTAGTGGCCGTCTCTCCGTATTGGGGCGTCTCTATGGAGGAAATGTGGGGTACAGTGCCGCCATCTAGTGGTGTTCTCCGTATTGGGGGCGTCTCTATGGAGGAATGTGGGGGTACAGTGCCCCCATCTAGTGGCCGTTCTCCGTATTGGGGCGTCTCTATGGAGGAATGTGGGGTACAGTGCCCCCATCTAGTGGCCGTTTTCCGTATTGGGGGCGTCTCTATGGAGGAATGTGGGGTACAGTGCCCCATCTAGTGGCCGTTCTCCATATTGGGGCGTCTCTATGGAGGAATGTGGGGTACAGTGCCCCCATCTAGTGGCCGTTCTCCGTATTGGGGCATCTCTATGGAGGAATGTGGGGTACAGTGCCGCCATCTAGTGGCCGTTCTCCGTATTGGGCGTCTCTATGGAGGAATGTGGGGTACAGTGCCTCCATCTAGTGGCCGTTCTCCGTATTGGGGCTCTATGGAGGAATGTGGGGTACAGTGCCCCCATCTAGTGGCCGTTCTCCGTATTGGGCGTCTCTATGGAGGAATGTGGGGTACAGTGCCCCCATCTAGTGGCCGTTCTCCGTATTGAGGCCATCTCTATGGAGGAATTTGGGGTACAGTGCCCCATCTAGTTGGCCGTTCTCCGTATTGGGGCATCTTCATGGAGGAATGTGGGGTACAGTGCCCCCATCTAGTTGCTATTTCTCCGTATTGAGGCGTCTCTATGGAGGAATGTGTGGGGTACAGTGCCCCCATCTAGTTGGCCGTTCCTCCGTATTGGGGTCTCTCTATGGAGGAATGTGGGGTACAGTGCCCCATCTAGTGGCCGTTCTCCGTATTGAGGTGTCTCTATGGAGGAATGTGGGGTACAGTGCCCCCATCTAGTGGCCGTTCTCCGTATTGAGGCGTCTCTATGGAGAATGTGGGGTACAGTGCCCCATCTAGTGGCCGTTCTCCGTATTGAGGCATCTCTATGGAGGAATGTGGGGTACAGTGCCCCATCTAGTGGCCGTTCTCCGTATTGAGGCATCTCTATGGAGGAATGTGGGGTACAGTGCCGCCCATCTAGTGGCCGTTCTCCGTATTGGAGGCGTCTCTATGGAGGAATGTGGGGTACAGTGCCCCCATCTAGTGGCCATTCTCCGTATTGAGGCGTCTCTATGGAGGAATGTGGGGTACAGTGCCGCCATCTAGTGGCCGTTCTCCGTATTGAGGCGCTCTATTTAGGAATGTGGGGTACAGTGCCCCCATCTAGTGGCCGTTCTCTCCGTATTGAGGCGTCTCTATGGAGGAATGTGGGGTACAGTGCCCCCATCTAGTGGCCGTTCTCCGTATTGGGGCGTCTCTGTATGGAGGAATGTGGGGTACAGTGCCCCCATCTAGTGGCCGTTCTCCGTATTGAGGGTGTCTCTATGGAGGAATGTGGGGTACAGTGCCCCCATCTAGTGGCCGTTCTCCCGTATTGGGCTGTCTCTATGGAGGAATGTGGGGTACAGTGCCCCCTAGTGGCCGTTCTCCCGTATTGAGGCGTCTCTATGGAGGAATGTGGGGTACAGTGCCCCCATCTAGTGGCCCGTTCTCCGTATTGGGCGTCTCTATGGAGGAATGTGGGGTACAGTGCCCCATCTAGTGGCCGTTCTCCGTATTGGGCATCTCTATGGAGGAATGTGGGGTACAGTGCCCCCATCTAGTGGCCGTTCTCCTTATTGGGGCGTCTCTATGGAGGAATGTGGGGTACAGTGCCCCCATCTAGTTGCTTCTCCGTATTGAGGGTCTCTATGGAGGAATGTGGGGTACAGTGTACCCCCCATCTAGTGGCCGTTCTCCTTTTGGGGCGTCTCTCATGGAGGAATGTGGGGTACAGTGCTCCCATCTAGTGGCTTGTTCTCCGTATTGGGGCATCTCTATGGAGGAATGTGGGGTACAGTGCCGCCATCTAGTGGCCGTTCTCCGTATTGGGGCGCCTCTATGGAGGAATGTGGGGTACAGTGCCCCATCTAGTTGGCCGTTCTCCGTATTGGGGCACCTCTATGGAGGAATGTGGGGTACAGTGCCCCATCTAGTGGCCGTTCTCCGTATTGGGGCGTCTGTATGGAGGAATGTGGGGTACAGTGCCCCCATCTAGTGGCCGTTCTCCGTATTGGGGCATCTCTGTGGGAGGAATGTGGGGTACAGTGCCCCATCTAGTGGCCATTCTCCGTATTGGGGCATCTCTATGGAGGAAATGTGGGGTACAGTGCCGCCATCTAGTGGCCGTTCTCCTTTTGGGGGCGTCTCTATGGAGGAATGTGGGGTACAGTGTGCCCCATCTAGTGGCCGTTCTCCGTATTGGGGCATCTCTCTTCTCGATGGAAGGAATGTGGGGTACAGTGCCCCCATCTAGTGGCCGTTCTCCGTATTGGGCGTCTGTATGGAGGAATGTGGGGTACAGTGCCCCCCATTAGTGGCCGTTCTCCGTATTGGGGCATCTCTCTATGGAGGAATGTGGGGTACAGTGCCCCCATCTAGTGGGCATTCTCCGTATTGGGGCGTCTCTATGGGAGGAATGTGGGGTACAGTGCCATCTAGTGGCCGTTCTCCGTATATTGGGGCGTCTCTATGGAGGAATGTGGGGTTACAGTGCCGCCATCTAGTGGCCGTATTGGGGCGTCTCTATGGAGGAATGGGGGTACTGTATGCCAGTGCCCAATCTAGTCTGCTCTCCGGAGGAATTTTCCGTGGGGTCTCTGGGGACAATGTGGGGTACAGTGCCCCCATCTAGTGGCCGTGCGTTCTCCGTATTGGGCGTCTCTATGGAGGAATGTGGGGTACAGTGCCGCCATCTAGTGGCCGTTTCTCCATATATTGGGGCGTCTCTATGGAGGAATGTGGGGTTACAGTGCCCCATCTAGTGGCCATTCTCCGTATTGGGGGGGTCTCTATGGAGGAATGTGGGGTACAGTGCCCCCATCTAGTGGCCACTCTCCGTATTGGGGTGTCTCTATGGAGGAATGTGGGGTACATCTAGTCTAGTGCCGTCTAGTGGCGTTCCATCTCTCTATGGAGGAATGTGGGGTACAGTGCCCCCATCTAGTGGCGTTCTCCGTATTGGGGCGTCTCTATGGAGGAATGTGGGGTACAGTGCCCCATCTAGTGGCCATTCTCCGTATTGGGGCGTCTCTATGGAGGAATGTGGGGTACAGTGCCCCCATCTAGTGGCCGTTCTCCGTATTGGGGCGTCTATGGAGGAATGTGGGGTACAGTGCCCCCATCTAGTGGCCATTCTCCGTATTGAGGCGTCTCTATGGAGGAATGTGGGGTACAGTGCCCCCATCTAGTGGCCACTCTCCGTATTGGGGCGTCTCTATGGAGGAATGTGGGGTACAGTGCCCCCATCTAGTGGCCGTTCTCCGTATTGAGGCATCTCTATGGAGGAATGTGGGGTACAGTGCCCCCATCTAGTGGCCGTTCTCCGTATTGGGGCATCTCTATGGAGGAATGTGGGGTACAGTGCCCCCATCTAGTGGCCGTTCTCCGTATTGGGGCGCCTCTATGGAGGAATGTGGGGTACAGTGCCCCATCTAGTGGCCGTTCTCCGTATTGGGGTTCCTGTATGGAGGAATGTGGGGTACAGTGCCCCATCTAGTGGCCGTTCTCCGTATTGGGGCGCCTGTATGGAGGAATGTGGGGTACAGTGCCCCCCATCTAGTGGCCGTTCTCCGTATTGAGGCGTCTCTATGGAGGAATGTGGGGTACAGTGCCCCATCTAGTGGCCGTTCTCCGTATTGGGGCGCCTCTCTATGGAGGAATGTGGGGTACAGTGCCCCCATCTAGTGGGCCGTTCTCCGTATTGGGTGTCTCTATGGAGGAATGTGGGGGTACAGTGCCCCCATCTAGTGGCCGTTCTCCGTATTGAGGTGCGTCTCTATGGAGGAATGTGGGGTACAGTGCCCCCATCTATTGGCCGTTCTCCGTATTGAGGCGTCTCTATGGAGAAATGTGGGGTACAGTGCCCCCATCTAGTTGCCGTTCTCCGTATTGGGGTGCCTCTATGGAGAAAATGTGGGGTACAGTGCCCCCATCTAGTGGCCGTTCTCCGTATTGAGGCATCTCTATGGAGGAATGTGGGGTACAGTGCCGCCATCTAGTGACCGTTCTCCTTATTGGGGCGTCTCTATGCAGGAATGTGGGGTACAGTGCTCCCATCTAGTTGACATTCTGCGTATTGAGGCGTCTCTATGGAGGAATGTGGGGTACAGTACAGCCATCTAGTGGCCGTTCTCCTTATTGGGGCGTCTCTATGGAGGAATGTGGGGTACAGTGCTCCCATCTATTGGCTGTTCTCCGTATTGGGGTATCTTTATGGTGGAATGTGGGGTACAGTGCCGTCATCTAGTGGCCGTTCTCTGTATTGGGGCGCCTGTATGGAGGAATGTGGGGTACAGTGCCTCCATCTAGTGGCTGTTCTCCGTATTGGGGCACCTGTATGTAAATGAATGTGGGGTACAGTGCCCCCATCTAGTGGCCGTTCTCCGTATTTTGGCGTCTGTGTGGAGGAATGTGGGGTACAGTGCCCCCATCTAGTGGCCGTTCTCCGTATTTTGGCGTCTGTGTGGAGGAATGTGGGGTACAGTGCACCCATCTAGTTGCCATTTTTCCGTTTTGGAGCATCTCTATGGAGGAATGTGGGGTACAGTGCCGCCATCTAGTGGCCATTTTCCTTTTGGGGCATCTCTATGGAGGAATGTGGGGTACAGTGCCAACATCTAGTGGCCTCTCTCCGTATTGGGGTGTCTCTCGAAAAATGTGGGGTACAATGCCGCCATCTCTTGGCCGTTCTCCATATTACAGCGTCTCTATGGAGGAATATGGGGTACAGTGCCCCCAACTAGTGGCTGCTCTCCGTATTGGGGCATCTATCTGGAGGAATGTGGGGTACAGTGTCGCCATCTAGTGGCCGTTCTCAGTATAGGGGCGTCTCTATGGAGGAATGTGGGGTTACAGTCCCGCCATCTACTGGCCGTTCTCAGTATTGGGGTATCTCTATGGAGGAATGTGGGGTACAGTGCCTCCATCTAGTGGCTGCTCTCCGTATTGGGGTGTCTCTGGAGAAATGTGGGGTTACAGTCCCGCCATCTACTGGCCGTTCTCAGTATAGGGGCGTCTCTATGGAGGAATGTGGGGTACAGTGCCCCCATCTAGTGGCCACTCTCCGTATTGGGGTGTGTCTATGGAGGAATGTGGGGTACAGTGCCCCCATCTAGTGACCACTATCCGTATTGGGGCGTCTCTATGAAGGAATGTTGGGTACAGTGCTGCCATCTAGTGGCCGTTCTCAGTATTGGGGAATCTCTATGGAGGAATGTGGGGTACAGTGACTCCATCTAGTTGCCATTCTCCGTATTTGGGCGTCTATGGAGGAAAGTGGGGTACAGTGCCGCCATCTAGTGGCTGTTCTCCATATTGGGGCGTTTCTATGGAGGAATGATGGGGTACAGTGCCCCCATCTAGTGGCCACTCTCCGTATTGGGGTGTCTCTATTGAGGAATGTGGGGTACAGTGCCCCCATCTAGTGGCCGTTCTCCATATTGAGGCATCTCTATGGAGGAATGTGGGGTACAGTGCCCCCATCTAGTGGCCATTCTCCGTATTGAGGCATCTCTGTGGAGGAATGTGGGGTACAGTGCCCCCATCTAGCGGCCGTTCTCTGTATTGGGGCGCCTGTATTGAGGAATGTGGGGTACAGTGACCCCATCTAGCAGCCGTTCTCCGTATTTGGGCACCTGTATGGAGGAATGTGGGGTACAGTGCTGCCATCTAGTGGATGTTCTCCGTATTGGGGCGCCTGTATGGAGGAATGTGGGGTATAGTGCCACCATCTAGTGGCCGTTCTCCGTATTTTGGCGTCTCTATGGAGGAATGTGGGTACAGTGCCGCCATCTAGTGGCCCTTCTCCGTATTGGGGTGCCTGTATGGAGGAATGTGGGGTACAGTGTCACCATCTAGTGGCCGTTCTCTGTATTGGGGCACCTGTATGGAGGAATATGGGGTACAGTGCCGCCATCTAGTGGCCGTTCTCCATATTGGGGCATTTCTATGGAGGAATGTGGGGTACAGTGCGTCCATCTAGTGGCCGTTCTCCGTATTGGGGCGCCTGTATGGAGGAATGTGGGGTACAGTGCCCCCATCTAGTGGCCGTTCTCCGTATTGAGGCATCTCTATGGAGGAATGTAGGGTACAGTGCCGCCATCTAGTGGCCGTTCTCCATATTATGGCGTTTCTATGGAGGAATGTGGGGTACAGTGCCTCCATCTAGTGGCCGTTTTCCGTATTGGGGCGCCTGTATGGAGGAATGTGGGGTACAGTGCCGCCATCTAGTGGCCGTTCTCCGTATTGGGGCGCCTGTATGGAGGAATGTGGGGTACAGTGCTGCCATCTAGTGACCGTTCTCTGTATTGAGGCACCTGTATGGAGGAATGTGGGGTACAGTGCCGCCATCTAGTGGCCGTTCTCCGTATTGAGGCATCTCTATGGAGGAGTGTGGGGTACAGTGCCCCCATCTAGTGGCCATTCTCCGTATTGGGGCACCTGTATGGAGGAATGTGGGGTACAGTGCCGCCATCTTGTGGCCGTTCGTATTGGGGCACCTGTATGGAGGAATGTGGGGTACAGTGCCCCCATCTAGTGGCCTTTCTCCGTATTGGGTCGTCTCTATTGAGGAATGTGGGGTACAGTGCCCCCATCTAGTCTCCGTTCTCTGTATTGAGGCATCTCTATGGAGGAATGTGGGGTACAGTGCCGCCATCTAGTGGCCGTTCTCCATATTGGGGCGTTTCTATGGAGGAATGTGGGGTACAGTGCCGCCATCTATTGGCCGTTCTCCGTATTGAGGCATCTCTATGGAGGAATGTGGGGTACAGTGCCGCCATCTGGTGGCCGTTCTCCGTATTGGGGCACCTGTATGGAGGAATATGGGGTACAGTGCCGCCATCTAGTGGCCGTTCTCCATATTGGGGCGTTTCTATGGAGGAATGTGGGGTACAGTGCGTCCATCTAGTGGCTGTTCTCCGTATTGGGTCGCCTGTATGGAGTAATGTGGGGTACAGTGCCGCCATCTAGTGGCCGTTCTCCATATTGGGGCACCTGTATGGAGGAATGTGGGGTACAGTGCCGCCATCTAGTGGCCGTTCTCTGTATTGGGGCACCTGTATGGAGGAATGTGGGGTACAGTGCCCCATCTAGTGGCCGTTCTCTGTATTGAGGCATCTCTATGGAGGAATGTGGGGTACAGTGCCGCCATCTAGTGGCCATTCTCCGTATTGAGGCATCTCTATGGAGGAAAGTGGGGTACAGTGCCCCCATCTAGTGGCCGTTCTCCATATTGGGGCGTTTCTATGGAGGAATGTGGGGTACAGTGCGTCCATCTAGTGGCTGTTCTCCGTATTGGGGTGCCTGTATGGAGGAATGTGGGGTACAGTGCCGCCATCTAGTGGCTGTTCTCCGTATTGGGGTGCCTGTATGGAGGAATGTGGGGTACAGTGCCGCCATCTAGTGGCCGTTCTCCGTATTGAGGCATCTCTATGGAGGAATGTGGGGTACAGTGCCCCCATCTAGTGGCCACTCTCCGTATTGGGGTGTGTCTATGGAGGAATGTGGGGTACAGTGCCCCCATCTAGTGGCCACTATCCATATTGGGGCGTCTCTTTGAAGGAATGTTGGGTACAGTGCCCCCATCTAGTGGCCGTTCTCAGTATTGGGGAATCTCTATGGAGGAATGTGGGGTACAGTGCCGCCATCTAGTGACCACTCTCCGTATTGGGGTGTCTCTATGGAGGAATGTGGGGTAAAGTGCCCCCATCTAGTGGCCGTTCTCCATATTGAGGCATCTCTCTATGGAGGAATGTGGGGTACAGTGCCCCCATCTAGTAGCCATTCTCCGTATTGAGGCGTCTCTATGGAGGAATGTGGGGTACAGTGCCCCCATCTAGCGGCCGTTCTCTGTATTGGGGCGCCTGTTTGGAGGAATGTGGGGTACAGTGACCCCATCTAGCAGCCATTCTCCGTATTTGGGCACCTGTATGGAGGAATGTGGGGTACAGTGCTGCCATCTAGTGGACGTTCTCCGTATTGGGGCGCCTGTATGGAGGAATGTGGGGTACAGTGCCACCATCTAGTGGCCGTTCTCCGTATTTTGGCGTCTCTATGGAGGAATGTGGGTACAGTGCCGCCATCTAGTGGCCCTTCTCCGTATTGGGGCGCCTGTATGGAGAAATGTGGGGTACAGTGTCGCCATCTAGTGGCCGTTCTCCGTATTGGGGCGCCTGTATGGAGGAATGTGGGGTACAGTGCCCCCATCTAGTGGCCGTTCTCCGTATTGAGGCATCTCTATGGAGGAATGTGGAGTACAGTGCCGCCATCTAGTGGCCGTTCTCCATATTGGGGCGTTTCTATGGAGGAATGTGGGGTACAGTGCCGCCATCTAGT
Organism: Staurois parvus; assembly: GCA_951230385.1. Classification (NCBI taxonomy): domain Eukaryota; kingdom Metazoa; phylum Chordata; class Amphibia; order Anura; family Ranidae; genus Staurois; species Staurois parvus. Next base: position 48,252 of record CATNWA010017663.1, on the reverse strand, counting down.
GGCCGTTCTCCGTATTGGGGCGCCTGTATGGAGGAATGTGGGGTACAGTGCCGCCATCTAGTGGCCGTTCTCCGTATTGAGGCGTCTCTATGGAGGAATGTGGGGTACAGTGCCGCCATCTAGTGGCCGTTCTTGGTATTGGGGCGCCTGTATGGAGGAAAGTGGGGTACAGTGCCGCCATCTAGTGGCTGTTCTCCATATTGGGGCGTTTCTATGGAGGAATGATGGGGTACAGTGCCGCCATCTAGTGGCCGTTCTCCGTATTGAGGCGTCTCTATGGAGGAATGTGGGGTACAGTGCCGCCATCTAGTGGCCGTTCTTGGTATTGGGGCGTCTGTATGGAGGAATGTGGGGTACAGTGCCGCCATCTAGTGGCCGTTCTTGGTATTGGGGCGTCTGTATGGAGGAATGTGGGGTACAGTGCCGCCATCTAGTGGCCGTTCTCCGTATTGGGGCGCCCTGTATGGAGGAAAGTGGGGTACAGTGCCGCCATCTAGTGGCCGTTCTTGGTATTGGGGCGCCTGTATGGAGGAAAGTGGGGTACAGTGCCGCCATCTAGTGGCCGTTCTCCGTATTGGGGAGTGTAACGGAAGCGTAGGCAGTAAGATGGGGAACACGCAAAGCTTTATTGAAGCAACAAAATGACAGACACTCAATGGGGAAATGGCAGGGAGGTTGATGTGTGCGCAAACCAGAGACGATTCCAGGCACGGGGGGTCTTCGGCGACAGGCAGGCAATCTCCCCCCTAGGCTTGGGGCCTCAGCTGAGCTCCCTTCGTGACTGGTTCAAGTAAGGGTAGTTTAGGCGTGTAGTAGGGCAGTTCATAACTCAGGTGGTCTGTGTGTACAGCAGGGACACTTCAAAACAAGGGTAGTCAGTGCACACAGCGGGGACAGTTCAGAACACGGGTGGTCTGTGTGCACAGCAGGGACAGTTCAGAACACGGGTGGTCGGTGCACACAGCAGGGACAGTTCAGAACACAGGTGGTCGGTGCACACAGCAGGGACAGTTCAGAACACTGGTGGTCGGTGCACACAGCAGGGACACTTCAAAACAAGGGTAGTCAGTGCACACAGCGGGGACAGTTCAGAACACGGGTGGTCTGTGTGCACAGCAGGGACAGTTCAGAACACGGGTGGTCGGTGCACACAGCAGGGACAGTTCAGAACACAGGTGGTCGGTGCACACAGCAGGGACAGTTCAGAACACGGGTGGTCGGTGCACACAGCAGGGACAGTTCAGAAAACAGGTGGTCGGTGCGCACAGCAGGGACAGTTCAGAACACGGGTGGTCGGTGCACACAGCAGGGGCAGTTCAGAACACGGGTAGTCGGTGCACACAGCAGGGACAATTCAGGACACGGGTAGTCGGTGCACACAGCAGGGACAGTTCAGAACACGGGTGGTCGGTGCACACAGCAGGGACAGTTCAGAACACAGGTGGTCGGTGCGCACAGCAGGGACAGTTCAGAACACGGGTGGTCGGTGCACACAGCAGGGACAATTCAGAACACGGGTGGTCGGTGCACACAGCAGGGACAGTTCAGGACACGGGTAGTCTGTGCGCACACCCCGGGCAGTTCATGGCATCTAGGGACAGTCACGGTAGGCGACTTACAGATGGTCAGCAGCAGGCAGCTTCCAGGGACCCTCACAGCAGCCGGCTTCTCCAGGGGCCCAGTGACCAGCAGGCAGGGGCCCTCACGGCGGCCGGCTTCTCCAGGGCCCAGCGATCAGAAGGCAGGGGCCCTCACAGCGGTCAGGAACAGCAGCGGGGGTAGCATGGCCGCGGGGTCTGACCTTGGAAGAGGGGCTCATGCAGAGCTGCGGAGACTCCCACCCTGAGACATTCAGCGGAGGAAGATGATTCCAGCAGCATGGACAGGAACAAAGAGGAGGGCTACTTCCTGTGCCAGTCTTTTAAAAACCATGTGGGACGCTGCTAGGTTGCCTCGGCAACGGCCGGCCCAGCACTGTTCATGGAAGCTGCAGGGACATCGGAATGTGTAAGGGGGAAGGGAGGGGTGGAGGGATATGGCGGAGGATGGGAGAGGCACTGGCACTCCGTGACAAGGAGTCTCTATGGAGGAATGTGGGGTACAGTGCCGCCATCCAGGCCAGAGGCTGGGGTGTCATCTGAGTCCCCTCCATCCGGGCCAGAGGCTGGGGTGTCATCTGAGTCCCCTCCATCCGGGCCAGAGGCTGGGGTGTCATCTGAGTCTCCTCCATCCGGGCCAGAGGCTGGGGTGTCATCTGAGTCCCCTCCATCCGGGCCAGAGGCTGGGGTGTCATCTGAGTCCCCTCCATCCGGGCCAGAGGCTGGGGTGTCATCTGAGTCCCCTCCATCCGGGCCAGAGGCTGGGGTGTCATCTGAGTCCCCTCCATCCGGGCCAGAGGCTGGGGTGTCATCTGAGTCTCCACCATCCGGGCCAGAGTCTGGGGTGTCATCTGAGTCCCTCCATCCGGGCCAGAGGCTGGGGTGTCATCTGAGTCTCCTCCATCCGGGCCAGAGGCTGGGGTGTCATCTGAGTCTCCTCCATCCGGGCCAGAGGCTGGGGTGTCATCTGAGTCCCCTCCATCCGGGCCAGAGGCTGGGGTGTCATCTGAGTCTCCTCCATCCGGGCCAGAGGCTGGGGTGTCATCTGAGTCCCTCCATCCGGGCCAGAGGCTGGGGTGTCATCTGAGTCCCCTCCATCTGGGCCAGAGACTGGGGTGTCATCTGAGTCCCTCCATCTGGGCCAGAGGCTGGAGTGTCATCTGAGTCCCCTCCATCCGGGCCAGAGGCTGGGGTGTCATCTGAGTCTCCTCCATCCGGGCCAGAGGCTGGGGTGTCATCTGAGTCCCCTCCATCCGGGCCAGAGGCTGGGGTGTCATCTGAGTCTCCTCCATCCGGGCCAGAGGCTGGGGTGTCATCTGAGTCCCCTCCATCCGGGCCAGAGGCTGGGGTGTCATCTGAGTCTCCTCCATGTGGGCCAGAGGCTGGGGTGTCATCTGAGTCCTTGGATTCAGCAGAATTTGCATTCTGTGAGGTGAAGATTTCTGAGTTGTCCATAGGCTCAGTGTTGGGACCCTTCAGGGCCATCAGGAAGTGTGGGCTCCAACTGAAGGGTCAGAAGGTACCATTCATGGGGGTCTTCTTGCACAGGTGGGACATCCATGGACCTGGGTTCTCCATCAGGCTTGATTGGTCAATCCCCTCTTAGCATGTATGGTCCTAGTAGGTTGCAGTGGAGCCAATCCCTGACCGGTGTGGAGGCCTCTGAAGCCTCATGATATACGTGTCGGAGGAAAGGGTTGCTTCTCCCACCCGGCACCGGATGCTCCTCCACTTGGGCTCCATCTTGCTGCCTCTTTCCTTCTTTTGGTTCTGTATCACCACCCAGTCCAAGTTCTGTATACGATCTTCAGAGGACTTGGAGAAGATGATAACGTCGTCCAGACAGACCGATCCTGGAAGTCGAAGTCTCCTCGTGTGTTGGGAGCGTGTTCGTTCTCGACCCGAACATCATGTGGTTCCATTTGAACAGTCCCAGGGGTGTGATGGAGGACGTTTTCTCACCGTCTTGCTCCCGTACCGGTACTTGCCGGTAACCATTTCCCAGGTCGAGTGTGGAAAACAAATTCATCTTAGCCTGGGGTCATGAGGGATTCCTCCACCCGGGGTCATGAGGGATTCCTCCACCCGAGGTCATGAGGGATTCCTCCACCCGGGGCCATGAGGGATTCTTCCACCCGGGGCCATGAGGGATTCCTCCACCGGGACCATAAGGGATTTCTCCACCCGGGGCCATGAGGGATTCCTCCACCCGGGGCCATAAGGGATTCTTCCACCCGGGGATATGATAAGGGATTCCTCCACCGGGGCCATGAGGGATTCCTCCACCGGGGCCATGAGGGATTCCTCCACCTGGGGTCATAAGGGATTCCTTCACCCGGGGCCATGAGGGATTCCTCCACCCGGGGCCATGAAGGATTCCTCCTCCACCCGGGGCCATGCGGGATTCCTCCACCCGGGGCCATGAGGGATTCCTCCACCCGGGGCCATGAGGGATTCCTCCACCCCGGGCCATGAGGGATTCCTCCACCCGGGGCCATGAGGGATTCCTCCACCCCGGGCCATGCGGGATTCCTCCACCCCGGGCCATGAGGGATTCCTCCACCCGGGGCAATGAGGGATTCCTCCACCCGGGGCCATGAGGGATTCCTCCACCCAGGGCCATGAGGGATTCCTCCACCCGGGGCCATGAGGGATTCCTCCACCGGGACCATGAGGGATTCCTCCACCCGGGGCCATGAGGGATTCCTCCACCCGGAGCCATGAGGGATTCCTCCACCCGCGGCCATGAGGGATTACTCCACCCGGGGTCATGAGGGATTCCTCCACCTGGGGTCATGAGGGATTCCTCCACCCGGGGTCATGAGGGATTCCTCCACCCGGGGTAACAGGCATCTCGGTGTGAGCAGGAGGTCAGCACAGAACCGAAGGCTTCCATCTTTCTTTCTCACCAGGATACATGGGGTGGCCAATGGGCTGCGGTCCTCCCAGAAAACCCCACTTCCTAGCATGTTACCGATCACGTCCTTGACCTCTTGGCAGAGAGCTGGGGGAATGTGGTGGCATTGATACCGAGGGATGGATTGCTCTTCAGGGATGGATTGGTCCCGAGGGATGGATTGCTCTTCAGGGATGGATTGGTCCAGAGGGATGGATTGCTCTTCAGGGATGGATTGGTCCCGAGGGATGGATTGCTCTTCAGGGATGGATTGCTCTTCAGGGATGGATTGGTCCCGAGGGATGGATTGCTCCCAAGGGATGGTCCCGGAATGGATTGTCCACATCCAGTAGCAGTTTGTATTGGTCCTCATCATGTACCAGGCGCACATGGCCCCGCCCCCTCCCAGGTTGAGCCATGACTGGGCGCTGTGAAGAGGTCTTCAATGGTGGTCTGGTTATGGAGAGGGACAAAGGAGGATCCCAAGTTGGTAGACGGGACTATCACTATGTGGACTTTGGACAATGTGTGGGCAGTCAGCCACTCCCTGGGTACTCTTGTGTCCTGACATGACTCCACCATTACTGTGGCCCCTTGTAGGTTCTTGTGGCCAGGAACCAGACCACCTCCTGCAGAGGAGCCAGGAGCAGTTTTTGTTTGGGGTGAGTGAGGACCAACAATGGTTGCCTCTTGGACATTTGATCACATTGGTCCAGACTGCTCTCGGACCCCACCACTGGTTGCCTCTTGTTGGGCCTTTGATCACATTGACCCAGACTGCTCTCTGACCACCAATGGTTGCCTCTTGTTGGACCTTTGATCACATTGGTCCAGACTGCTCTCTGACCACCACTGGTTGCCTCTTGTTGGACCTTTGATCACATTGAGCCAGACTGCTCTCTGACCACCAATGGTTGCCTCTTGTTGGACCTTTGATCACATTGACCCAGACTGCTCTCTGACCACCAATGGTTGCCTCTTGTTGGACCTTTGATCACATTGGTCCAGACTGCTCTCTGACCACCACTGGTTGCCTCTTGTTGGACCTTTGATCACATTGAGCCAGACTGCTCTCTGACCACCAATGGTTGCCTCTTGTTGGACCTTTGATCACATTGAGCCAGACTGCTCTCTCGGACCACCACTGGTTGCCTCTTGTTGGACCTTTGATCACATTGACCCAGACTGCTCTCTGACCACCAATGGTTGCCTCTTGTTGGACCTTTGATCACATTGAGCCAGACTGCTCTCTGACCACCAATGGTTGCCTCTTGTTGGACCTTTGATCACATTGAGCCAGACTGCTCTCTGACCACCAATGGTTGCCTCTTGTTGGACCTTTGATCACATTGACCCAGACTGCTCTCGGACCACCAACGGTTGCCTCTTGTTGGACCTTTGATCACATTGGTCCAGACTGCTCTCGGACCACCACTGGTTGCCTCTTGTTGGACCTTTGATCACATTGACCCAGACTGCTCTCGGACCACCAATGGTTGCCTCTTGTTGGACCTTTGATCACATTGGTCCAGACTGCTCTCTGACCACCACTGGTTGCCTCTTGTTGGACCTTTGATCACATTGAGCCAGACTGCTCTCTGACCACCAATGGTTGCCTCTTGTTGGACCTTTGATCACATTGAGCCAGACTGCTCTCTGACCACCAATGGTTGCCTCTTGTTGGACCTTTGATCACATTGACCCAGACTGCTCTCTGACCACCAATGGTTGCCTCTTGTTGGACCTTTGATCACATTGAGCCAGACTGCTCTCTGACCACCAATGGTTGCCTCTTGTTGGACCTTTGATCACATTGAGCCAGACTGCTCTCTGACCACCAATGGTTGCCTCTTGTTGGACCTTTGATCACATTGACCCAGACTGCTCTCGGACCACCAACGGTTGCCTCTTGTTGGACCTTTGATCACATTGGTCCAGACTGCTCTCGGACCACCACTGGTTGCCTCTTGTTGGACCTTTGATCACATTGACCCAGACTGCTCTCGGACCACCAATGGTTGCCTCTTGTTGGACCTTTGATCACATTGGTCCAGACTGCTCTCGGACCACCACTGGTTGCCTCTTGTTGGACCTTTGATCACATTGGTCCAGACTGCTCTCGGACCACAGTCCCATGCCCACCGGCCTGAATGTTCAAACTTGGCCGGCCAGTAGGTGAGGTCCAAGTCCTTTAATACCTTCATGCCAGGACAATGGCCATGGCGGAGCTCACAGCAGGTCCGAGGGCCAGGAGAGGCCCACTTGGTCTCCAGTCCCGGAACCTCTGTGCGTAGAATTCATATTCCATGGTAGTCGACTCCGCGGAGGAACCAGGCTGCACCAACCGACACATTGACACATGGGGGGGGGGGCAGTTTCTGATGGTTTCCATTGCAGGCCCCACCCCCATGTGGATGGGGCCCCTGAAGGCTCCCCACTGTCTGCACTTCACACAACGACCACTAGGTGTCGCCAAAGCACCATCTCAGGGGCAGGACTGAGTGCTGATTCCCCAGAGAGGGCGGAGTCTGCAGACCATCCAACTCCCTGGATGGGGGTCCTGATACATGGAAAGGTTCTGAAAAAAACCCAAAAAAGCGAGAGTAGTGGGGGTCAGTCCGGCCTGATTGGGGGAAGACGGGGGGGGGGGGGGGTGACCCCGGGGTACCTGTATGTATGTGTATGTATGTATGTATGTATGTATGTATGTGTGTATATACAGTTGCAAGAAAAAGTATGTGAACCCCTTGGGATTACGTGGAGTTTTGCATGAATTGGGCATAAAATGTGCTCTGAATGTCATCTAAGTCACAACAATAAAAGAACACAGTCTGCTGAACATAATACTACACAAACATTAGATGTTGCCAGGGTTTAATTGCACATAACATGTAAACATTCACAGTGCAGGGAGGAAAAAGTATGTGAAGCCCTAGCTTAATGACTTCTCCCAGAGCTAATTGGAGCCAGGAGTGAGCCAACCTTGACTCCAATCAGGGTGATGATATTGGATGTGTTGCTGACACCTGTTTTGGGTTTACTGGTTTCAAGAAGCACTGTCTGATGTGAACCATGCCTTGCAGAAAAGAGCTCTCAGAAGACCTACGATCAAGAATTGTTGACTTGCATGAAGCTGGAAAGGGTTACAAAAGTATCTCCTTGAGCCTTGATGTTCCTGTGTCCACGGTAAGACAGACTGTCTACAAATGGAGAAAGTTTAGCACTGTTGCTACTCTCCCTAGGCGTGGTTGTCCTGTAAAAATGACTGCAAGAGCCCAGCGCAGAATGCTGCATGAGGTAAAGAAGAATCCCAGAGTGTCAGCTAAAGACCTACAGAAATCTCTGGCACATGCTAACATGTTTGTTGACACATCTACAATCAGGAAAACATGAAACAAGAATGGAGTACATGGGAGGACACCACGGAGGAAGCCATTGCTGTCCAAAAAGAAGATTGCAGCACGTTTGAAGTTTGCAAAAGAGCACCTGGATGTTCCACAGCACTACTGGCAGAATAGAATATACTGAGGACAGATGAAACCAAGATTGAGTTGTTTGGGAAGAACACACAACACTATGTGTGGAGAAAAAAAGGCACAGCACACCAACATCAAAACCTCATCCCCACTGTGAAAACATGGCGGAGGGAGCATCATGGTTTGGGGCTGCTTTGCTGCCTCAGGGCTGGACGGATTGTTGTCATTGATGGGAAAATGAATTCCAGAGTTTATCAAGACATATTGCAGGAAAACGTACGACCATCTGTCCGCCAACTGAAGCTCCGCAGAGGATGGGTGATGCAACAGGACAATGATGACCCAAAGCATACAAGTCATTCAACAAAACAATGGCTGCAACAGCACAGAATACGCCTTCTGGAGTGGCCCAGTCAGAGTCCTGACCTCAACCCCATTGAAATGCTGTGGCATGACCTTAAGAGAGCGATTCACACCAGACATCCCAAGAATATTGCTACACTGAAACCGTTTTGTGAAGAGGAGTGGTCCAAAATGACTCCAGATCGTTGTGCAGGTCTGATCTGCAACTACAGGAAACGTTTGGTTGAGGTTATTGCTGCCAAAGGAGGGTCAACCAGTTATTAAGTCCAAAGGTTCACATACTTTTTCCTCCCTGCACTGTGAATGTTTACATGTTATGTGCAATTAAACCATGGCAACATCTAATGTTTGTGTAGTATTATGTTCAGCAGACTGTGTGTTCTTCTATTGTTGTGACTTAGATGACGTTCAGAGCACATTTTTATGCCCAATTCATGCAAAACTCCACGTAATCCCAAGGGGTGCACATACTTTTTCTTGCAACTGTATGTATGTGTATGTATGTATGTATGTATGTGTGTATGTATGTGTGTATATGTATGTATGTATGTGTGTATATGTATGTATGTGTATGTATGTATGTGTGTGTGTATATGTATGTATCTATGTATGTATGTGTGTATATGTATGTATGTGTGTGTGTATATGTATGTATCTATATTTTATGTATGTATGTATGTTGTTGTGTGTATATGTATGTATGTATGTATGTATGTGTGTGTGTATATGTATGTATGTGTGTATGTATGTATGTGTGTGTGTATATATGTATGTATGTGTGTATGTATGTATGTATTATGTATTTCTGTATTGTGTGTATATGTATGTATGTATGTGTGTATGTATGTATGTGTGTGTGTATATGTATGTATCTATGTATGTATGTATGTGTGTATATGTATGTATGTTGTGTGTGTGTGTATATGTATGTATCTATGTATGTATGTATGTATGTATGTGTGTTTGTATATGTATGTATGTATGTATGTATGTATGTATGTATGTGTGTGTGTTTTATGTATGTCTGTATGTATGTATGTGTGTATGTATGTATGTGTGTGTGTATATGTATGTATCTATGTATGTGTGTATATGTATATTGTATTTTATATGTATGTATGTATGTGTGTATATGTATGTCTGTATGTATGTATGTATGTATGTATGTATGTGTGTGTGTATATGTATGTCTGTATGTATGTATGTGTGTATATGTATGTCTGTATGTATGTATGTATGTATGTATGTGTGTATATGTATGTCTGTATGTATGTTTTTTTTGTATGTATGTGTGTGTGTATATGTATGTCTGTATGTATGTATGTGTGTATATGTATGTATGTATGTATGTATGTATGTGTGTGTGTATATATACAGGTGTACTGATAAGGGAAGGCTCATAAAGGCCCCCCCCCCCGGCACCTCCCCCTGTATATAATGAGCTGCACATCCCCCCACCCTACACCCAGCGTGACAGCGAGCACTAAAACCAGCCGCCACACAAACCTCTCTCTGTACTCCGCCATTGTACGGGAACTGACTGATATCAGGGGTGCCTAGGCACAGGAAGTGACTGATATCAGGGGTGTCTAGGCACAGGAAGGGCGCTGATATCAGGGGTGTCTAGGCACAGGGGGGACTGATATCAGGGGTGCCTAGGCACAGGAAGTGACTGATATCAGGGGTATCTAGGCACAGGAAGGGCGCTGATATCAGGGGTGCCTAGGCACAGGAAAGGACTGATATCAGGGGGTGTCTAGGCACAGGAAGTGACTGATATCAGGGGTGCCTAGGCACAGGAAGTGACTGATATCAGGGGGTGTCTAGGCACAGGAAGTGACTGATATCAGGGGTGTCTAGGCACAGGAAGGGACTGATATCAGGGGTGCCTAGGCACAGGAAGTGACTGATATCAGGGGGTGTCTAGGCACAGGAACTCACTGATATCAGGGGTGCCTAGGCACAGGAAGGGACTGATATCAGGGGTGCCTAGGCACAGGAAGTGACTGATATCAGGGGTGTCTAGGCACAGGAAGTGACTGATATCAGGGGTGTCTAGGCACAGGAAAAGACTGATATCAGGGGTGTCTAGGCACAGGAAAAGACTGTTATCAGGGGTGTCTAGGCACAGGAAAGGACTAATATCAGGGGTGTCTAGGCACAGGAAGTGACTGATATCAGGGGTGTCTAGGCACAGGAAGGGACTGATATCAGGGGTGCCTAGGCACAGGAAGGGGACTGATATCAGGGGTGCCTAGGCACAGGAAGGGGACTGATATCAGGGGTGCCTAGGCACAGGAAGGGACTGATATCAGTGGTGTCTAGGCACAGGAAGGGACTGATATCAGTGGTGTCTAGGCACAGGAAGGGACTGATATCAGGGGTGCCTAGGCACAGGAAGTGACTGCTATCAGGGGTCTCTAGGCACAGGAATGGCTCAGGGTTCCGGTACTCGGAGTGCTCAGTCTGGGGGGGGGGGGGTGACACTGATATATAGGGGACCCCTGAGTCATATAACAGTGCCAAGGGCCCCTCATCCTAGAAGTCTCCTCCCCCTTGCTCCTTCTCTGCACCCCCCCCAGTCTCTCTCTCACCCCCCCCCAGTCTCTGCATCGCCCCCCCCCCTGCATCGCCCCCCCAGTCTCTGCATTGCCCCCCCCAGTCTCTGCATCGCTTCCCCCCCAGTCTCTGCATTGCCCCCCCCAGTTCTGCATCCCCCCCCCAGTCTCTGCATTGCCCCCCGAGTCTCTGCATCGCCCCCCCCCCAGTTCTGCATCCCCCCCACCCCAGTCTCTGCATCGCCCCCCCAGTCTCTGCATCGCCCCCCCAGTCTCTGCATCGCCCCCCCAGTCTCTGCATCGCTCCCCCCAGTCTCTGCATCGCCCCCCCCCCCCCAGTCTCTGCATCGCCCCCCCCAGTCTCTGCATCGCTCCCCCCAGTCTCTGCATCGCCCCCCCCAGTCTCTGCATCGCCCCCCCAGTCTCTGCATCGCTCCCCCCAGTCTCTGCATTGCCCCCTGAGTCTCTGCATCGCCCCCCCCAGTTCTGCATCCCCCCCACCCCAGTCTCTGCATCGCCCCCCCAGTCTCTGCATCGCCCCCCCCAGTCTCTGAATCGCTCCCCCCCCAGTCTCTGCATCGCCCCCCCAGTCTCTGCATCGCTCCCCCCCCCCAGTTCTGCATCCCCCCCACCCCAGTCTCTGCATCGCCCCCCCCAGTCTCTGCATCGCCCCCCCCAGTCTCTGCATCGCCCCCCAAGTCTCTGCATTGCCCCCCCCAGTTCTGCATCCCCCCCACCCCAGTCTCTGCATCGCCCCCCCAGTCTCTGCATCGCTCCCCCTCAGTTCTGCATCGCCCCCCCATTCTCTGCATTGCTCCCCCAGTCTCTGCACCCCCCCGAGTCTCTGCATCGCCCCCCCAGTTCTGCATCCCCCCCCCAGTCTCTGCATCACCCCCCCAAGTTCTGCATCGCCCCCCCAGTCTCTGCATGGCCCCCCCAGTCTCTGCATCCCCCCACCCCAGTCTCTGCATTGCCCCCCCATTCTCTGCATTGCTCCCCCCAGTCTCTGCTCCCCCCCGAGTCTCTGCATCGCCCCCCAGTTCTGCATCCCCCCCCCCAGTCTCTGCATCACCCCCCCAAGTCACCCCCCCAAGTTCTGCATCGCCCCCCCAGTCTCTGCATGGCCCCCCCAGTCTCTGCATTGCCCCCCCAGTCTCTGCATCCCCCCACCCAGTCTCTGCATCACCCCCCCCCAGTCTCTGCATCGCCCCCCCAGTCTCTGCATTGCCCCCCCACTGTCTGCATCTGCCCCCCCCCAGTTCTGCATCCCCCCCCCCCCAGTCTCTGCATCCCCCCCCCCAGTCTTTGCATCCCCCCCCCCCAGTCTCTGCATCCCTCCCCCCCAGGTCTCTGCATCCCTCCCCCCCAGTTACTGCATTGCTCCCCCCCCAAGTCTCTGCATCCCCCCCCCCCCCAGTCTCTGCATCCCTCCCCCCCAGGTCTCTGCATCCCTCCCCCCCAGTCTCTGCATTGCTCCCCCCCCAAGTCTCTGCATCGCCCCCCCCAGTCTCTGCCCCCCCCAGTCTCCGCAGTGCTGAGTGTGTTGCAGGGTAGTGCAGTATCAGCTCTCCGCAGTCCCCGGGGTTTGGCACATTGGCTTCCTCTCAGCTCAGTGATGTAGAGGCAATGCGGCCCCCCCAGAGGGAGGGGGAGGGGGGCTGAGCTCAGCGCAGGGAGGGTGGAGGGACAGCTGGGGACAGGAGACACATCTGTACTGTCCCTGTGGATGCAGGGGACCCCCCCACTGAATGACACTGGGACCCCCCCACTGAATGACACTGGGACCCCCCCACTGAATGACACTGGGACCCCCCCACTGAATGACACTGGGACCCCCCCCCACTGAATGACACTGGGACCCCCCCACTGAATGACACTGGGACCCCCCACTGAATGACACTGGGACCCCCCCACTGAATGACACTGGGACCCCCTCACTGAATGACACTGGGACCCCCCACTGAATGACACTGGGACCCCCTCACTGAATGACACTGGGACCCCCCCACTGAATGACACTGGGACCCCCCCACTGAATGACACTGGGACCCCCCCACTGAATGACACTGGGACCCCCTCACTGAATGACACTGATATGGGGGGGGGGTTTTGGGGGGGGGGGTGTTGCGGGGTTGTAGTGGTGGGGGTCATAGTGTGGGGGTTATAGTGGAGGGGGTCATACTGTGGGGGGGTTTGCGGGGTCTTAGTGTGGGGGAGTCGTAGTGTGGGGGGGTTGCGGGGTCGTAATGTTGGGGGTTATAGTGTGGGGGGGGGTTGCGGGGTTGTAGTGTGGGGGGTCATAGTGTGGGGGGGGGGGTTTGTGGGCTTGTAGTGTGGGGGGGGTTGCGGGGTTGTAGTGTGGGGGGTTGTGGGGGTCATAATGTGGGGGGTTATAGTGTAAGGGGTTATAGTGTGGGGGGGGGTTGCGGGGATGTAGTGTGGGGTGTTAGTGTGGGGGGGTCATAGTGTGGGGGGGTTGCGGGGTCATAGTGTGGGGGAGTTTTCGGGGTCACTCCACATGCCACCTTCATCCCTTTCCAGCCTGCGGACTGAACTGCCATTTTCTCGGAGTCATGCTGTCCCACGCTTTGTCTGCCCCCCTCCCAAGGCAGCATTCTTCACTCCCAGCGTTGTCAGCATGCGGCAGGTGAGGGCCGAGGCGGTTGGAGATCTGAGCTGCAGATCTGCAGTGAGCAGAGTGGAGGGGGGAGGGGGAGAGGATTGCTGACATCGCACAACTGCCAACTGCAGTCCATTCATGAGAGGGAGAGGCGGCGGTGATCAACGGCCACTACAGGAGGCCCCAACACACCTTCCATTCTGCCACCTTCAGCTCTGCTCAGCCTCCTCACCCTCCTCATCTCCTCATCCTCCTCACCTTCCTCACCCTCCTTGTCCTCCTCCTCCTCACTCTCACCTCTCCTCACCTTCCTCACCTTCCTCACCTTCTTCCTCCTCACCTTCCTCACCTTCCTCGTCCTCCTCACCTTCCTCACCTCCTCACCTCCTCACCTTCCTCACCCTCCTCACCTTCCTCACCCTCCTCACCTTCCTCACCTCCTCCTCCTCACCTTCCTCGTCCTCCCCCCTCCTTCCTCGTCCTCCTCACCTTCCTCACCCTCCTCACCTTCCTCACCCTCCTCACCTTCCTCATCTTCCTCACCTTCCTCACCTTCCTCGTCCTCCTCACCTTCCTCACCTTCCTCATCCTCCTCGCCCTCCTCACCCTCCTCGCCCTCCGCGCCCTCCTCGCCCTCCGCGCCCTCCTCGCCCTCCTCACCCTCCTCACCTTACTCATCTTCCTCGTCCTCCTCACCTTCCTCACCTTCCTTGTCCTCCTCACCTTCCTCATCTTCCTCACTTTCCTCATCCTCCTCACCTTCCTCACTCTCATCCTCCTCACCCTCCTCACCCTCCACCTCCCTTCCTCACCTTCCTCATCCTCCTCACCCTCCTCACCCTCCTCACCCTCCTCACCTCCTCATCCTCCTCACCCTCCTCACCTTCCTCATCCTCCTCATCTTCCTCACCTTCCTCATCCTCCTCATCCTCCTCACCCTCCTCACCCTCCTCACCCTCCTCACCTTCCTCATCCTCCTCACCCTCCTCACCTTCCTCATCCTCCTCATCTTCCTCACCTTCCTCATCCTCCTCACCTTCCTGTGGACCACAGTACGAAGAATGAGGCTCCGATATATTCCATATGTTCTGATGACCAAAGGGGTATCAAAGATTGATCTTCATGGCTCCACCCACTATCAGGGGCAAATACCCCAAATCCACCCGTCTACACACAGGACCAGAAAAGGGTCCAAAGTCTCCTCCCCAGTGCTGTCCTGACCACAAACACAATACTTGACCACAGAAACCCGCAGCCTGGCCAGATCCCAGCCAGAGCCTCAGACAGGGGGGATGAGAGGGTGGAAATGGGGGTGTACAGATTTTGGTTTCCCAGAGGCCCATGTTCCTCAATGCAGGGATCTGATACTGGGGTGGGAGGCCTGAGCAGCCATGTCCTGAAGGCCTAGAGGAACATCTCACAACTACACGGAGAACTGAGGCCTCCTCACTGAGAAGAGATCTAAAACACTTCATATCAAGAACTTCTCATAGCCAGTCGCAGCAAACATCTGATAGATCATGAAAATCGATCTCACCACTTTGGGGGTCTTCCTGAAGTTACCGGAGACCCCGACTTGGCTGATGTCATTAGTGGGAACTGGGAAGGCCAGCCTAAGCTGACCCCTGCCTTGATAGAGTGCATGGAACACCGAGAACATCCGGACTACAATCTGGAAAGCCGTGAGATGGACAATGTCATCTTCACTGTTAGGAAGAGATAGAAATGATCCTTCACAATGTTAGGGACATCCCCCAAATTGGCCTCTTCACCGTCTATCCAGATATGGCAGCAGAAAACGCTAATGTGAAGGAGGACCTTGTAACCTCTACAAGATTTACACCCTAATCAAGGAGTCGCCTACTGATGGAGATACCCCTTCACCCTTTTCACATGCGAAAATGGCAGGTTTGTCCCCTATGTTACCGAGAGGAATTTAAGGACTTTTGTTTGTTGCTGGATATCTAAGTCCCATCACTCCCATGAAAGTCTGATCACCTTGACCTCCTGGACCGCTCTATCCAGCTGGCATGGGTAGGGTCAAAGCACCTTGACCTGCTGGACCGATCTATCCAGCTGGCTATGGCTAGGGTCAAAGCACCTTGACCTGCTGGACCTCTCCATCCAACCAATACAGCTAGTTGCCAAAGCAACTTCTCCTGCTGGACCTCTTTATCCAGACAAGAAGACAAGACGTCAAAGCACCTTGACCTGCTGGACTGCTCTATCCAAACAAGACAGCAAGAAGTCAAACCACCTTCACCAGCTAGATCTCTCCATTCAGCCAACATGGCCAAAGCTCTAGGTTTGAAATCTATAACCCAAGACAAAGCTCCCTCAGATCTTGAATGGTGACTATGAATCGTCTATCTCCTCCACCATACTTTTCATGGCAAGAGCCAAGGCACCTTCACCAACTGAACCTCTCCATCCAACCAGCATGGCAAGAAATCATTGGACCTAGACCTGCTGGATGTTTCCATCCAATCAATATGGCAAAAGCACATCAACCTGGTGGACCTCTCCATCCAACTGACATGGCAAGGAAACAAAGCACCTTCAGTTTCGGGACCTCTCTATTCAGCCAATATGGCAAAAGTCAAAGCACCTTGACCTTGTGGACCTCTCCATTCAACTGAGATGGCAAGAGGTCAAAGCGCCTCGACCTCCTAGACCTCTCGATCCAACCAACATGGCAAGAGATCAAAGCATCTCAGCCAGGTGGACCTCTCGATCCAACCAACATGGTAAGAGGTCAAAGCATCTCAGCCAGGTGGACCTCTTGATCCAACCAACATGGTAAGAGGTCAAAGCATCTCAGCCAGGTGGACCTCTGGATCCAACCAACAGGGCAAGAGATCAAAGCATCTCAGCCAGGTGGACCTCTCGATCCAACCAACAGGGCAAGAGATCAAAGCATCTCAGCCAGGTGGACCTCTCGATCCAACCAACATGGTAAGAGGTCAAAGCTTTAGGTGTGAGGTCTATAACTTGAGGCAAAGCTATGACTCTTCTGCCTCCTCCACCCTACGTTTCCCCCTTGCCTCCCCATCTTCCTTTGTG
This sequence comes from Staurois parvus, assembly GCA_951230385.1. Lineage (NCBI taxonomy): Eukaryota > Metazoa > Chordata > Amphibia > Anura > Ranidae > Staurois > Staurois parvus. The sequence continues at coordinate 31,678 of CATNWA010017663.1, read as the reverse complement.
GTTGCACCTACACCAACTTACCTTTCATTCCTCCTCCTGAGACGGAAATGTGGAACTTTGGATCTCTAAATCTGGGATGTTTGAGTCTTACTCATAGGAGACCGACACTCCACTGAACCCACGTCTAGGTCACTCTAACTACGTCATAGGACTTGTTCTTGATTCCTAACATTCAAAGGTTTTGGACATTGGGTTGATCTATCTGCAGCCACCTCCCATCCCCCAGAGTGGCCATCATGACCCCAGGGCAGTGTATGTGGCCCCTTGCAGAGCCAGTCTTGTCCTCCGCCCGAGTCTTTCCTCCTTTCATCTGAATCTCTGGCCTGGTTCCTAAAAAAGTTCTTCACATTCTTCTGATGTCACCGTACTGCCCTGTGACCTCACAGTAGATCCATCCCTTCAGTCCTGCACAGGTGTACAGGCTCCTCCCCTCCAGTCCGGCACAGGTGTACGGGCTCCTCCCCTCCAGTCCTGCACAGGTGTACCGGCTCCTCCCCTCCAGTCCTGCACAGGTGTACCGGCTCCTCCCCTCCAGTCCTGCACAGGTGTATCGGCTCCTCCCCTTCAGTCCTGCACAGGTGTACCGACTCCTCCCCTTCAGTCCTGCACAGGTGTACCGGCTCCTCCCCTCCAGTCCAGCACAGGTGTACCGGCTCCTCTCCTCCAGTCCTGCACAGGTGTACCAGCTCCTCCCCTCCAGTCTTGTACAGGTGTACCGGCTCCTCCCCTCCAGTCCTGCACAGGTGTACCGGCTCCTCCCCTCCAGTCTTGCACAGGTGTACCGGCTCCTCCCCTTCTGTCCTGCACAGGTGTGCGGGCACCTCCCCTTCTGTCCTGCACAGGTGTACGGGCTCCTCCCCTTCTGTCCTGCACAGGTGTACGGGCTCCTCCCCTTCTGTCCTGCCCAGGTGTATGGGCTCCTCCCCTCCAGTCTTGCACAGGTGTACCGTCTCCTCCCCTTCAGTCCCGCACAGGTGTATCGGCTCCTCCCCCCCAGTCCCGCACAGGTGTACCGGCTCCTCCCCTCCAGTCCTGCACAGGTGTACTGGCTCCTCCCCTCCAGTCCTGCACAGGTGTACTGGCTCCTCCCCTCCAGTCTTGCACAGGTGTACGGCTCCTCCCCTCCAGTCTTGCACAGGTGTACGGCTCCTCCCCTTCAGTCTTGCACAGGCGTACCGGCTCCGCCCCTCCAGTCCTGCACAGGTGTACTGGCTCCGCCCCTCCAGTCCTGCACAGGTGTACTGGCTCCGCCCCTCCAGTCCTGCACAGGTGTACTGGCTCCGCCCCTCCAGTCCTGCACAGGTGTACTGGCTCCGCCCCTCCAGTCCTGCACAGGTGTACCGGCTCCGCCCCTCCAGTCCTGCACAGGTGTACCGGCTCCGCCCCTCTAGTCCTGCACAGGTGTACCGGCTCCTCCCCTTCAGTCTTGCACAGGTGTACCGGTTCCGCCCCTTCAGTCTTGCACAGGTGTACCGGCTCCGCCCCTCCAGTCCTGCACAGGTGTACTGGCTCCGCCCCTCCAGTCCTGCACAGGTGTACCGGCTCCGCCCCTCCAGTCCTGCACAGGTGTACCGGCTCCGCCCCTCCAGTCCTGCACAGGTGTACCGGCTCCGCCCCTCCAGTCCTGCACAGGTGTACCGGCTCCGCCCCTCCAGTCCTGCACAGGTGTACCGGCTCCGCCCCTCCAGTCCTGCACAGGTGTACCGGCTCCGCCCCTCCAGTCCTGCACAGGTGTACCGGCTCCTCCCCTTCAGTCTTGCACAGGTGTACTGGTTCCGCCCCTTCAGTCTTGCACAGGTGAACCGGCTCTTGTAGCCTCTCCAGGTACGGGGCCAGTTTGTAGTCTCCCCACCCCCGGTCTCTTGGGTCCTGTAGCCCCTCCAGGTACGGGGCCAGTTTGTAGTCTCCCCCCCCCCCCCACCCCTGGTCTCTGGGGTCCTGTAGCCCCTCCAGGTATGGGGCCAGTTTGTAGTCTCCCTCCCCCCCCCTCCAGGTCTCTGGGGTCCTGTAGCCCCTCCAGGTATGGGGCCAGTTTGTTGTCTCCCCCCCCCACCCCTGATCTCTGGGGTCCTGTAGCCGCTCCAAGTATGGGGCCAGTTTGTAGTTTACCCCCCCCGGTCTCTGGGGTTCTGTAGCCCCTCCAGGTACAGGGCCAGTTTGTAGTCTCCCCCTGCACCTTCTCTCTGTTGTTGTCTATGATGAACTGTCTCCTGCCTGGTTGGTGTTGGGCTCGCTGTCCCCAGTTGGCTCTTAGGACGATCCAGATCCGTGGAATGCCGATTCACCTGGCTGCCCACTCACCTGACACCTGACATCTGCGTGGGGGGGGGGCTTATTGAGGTCGGAGCTCCTATCTTATTATATCTGACATCCCCCCCCCCCCCCATACATTCAGGATCCTCTATTCTGTACAATTCATCGACTTCCCACCAACGTGGGGGAGGGGACATTAGAGTGTAAGCTCCTCTGGTACAGAGACGGTTGGGACTGTGGGGGAGAGGACATTAGAGTGTCAGCTCCTGTGGTGCGGGGGGGGGGGGGGTCATGGTAGACAGGTGACCCCGGTGAAAGGTGTCTCCTCCTCCGGTTCTCACCTGTACGCTGTGTTCCAGGATCAGGGAGGACAGAACTGGTCTGATCCGCCTCAGACTCCTCCGACATGGAGGGAGGAAAGCTGAACCCAGGAGGGACCGTGTGCTGCTGGTGACCCCTCCCCCCCCATACTGTACTATACTATAGGAGGCACTACCCATAATCCCCCCCTTCAGGTATAAAGGGGACACTAGGGGGGGGACATTAGGGGGGAGGACACTGGGGGGGACATGGGGGGGGCACTGAAGGGGGGACACTGGGGGGGGCACGAGGGGCACTGAAGTGGGGACACTGGGGGGGGGGACGACCCAGCAGAAGTCGGTGTGGATTGTCTCCTGTATTCAAAGATCATCACACTCCCTGCGTGAATCCCTCATCCCGGGAATGGGACCCCTCTGTCTCAGGGGTCCCTCTGTCTTTGTGGCCCCTCTGTCCTGGGAATGGGGCCCCTCTGTCTCAGGGGTCCCTCTGTCTTTGTGGCCCCTCTGTCCTGGGAATGGGGCCCCTCTGTCTCAGGGGTCCCTCTGTCTTTGTGGCCCCTCTGTCCTGGGAATGGGACCCCTCTGTCTCAGGGGTCCCTCTGTCTTTGTGGCCCCTCTGTCCTGGGAATGGGGCCCCTCTGTCTCAGGGGTCCCTCTGTCTTTGTGGCCCCTCTGTCCTGGGAATGGGACCCCTCTGTCTCAGGGGTCCCTCTGTCTTTGTGGCCCCTCTGTCCTGGGAATGGGGCCCCTCTGTCTCAGGGGTCCCTCTGTCTCGGTGGCCCCTCTGTCCTGGGATTGGTGCCCCTCTGTCTCAGGGGTCCCTCTGTCTCGGTGGCCCCTCTGTCCTGGGATTGGGGCCCCTCTGTCTCAGGGGTCCCTCTGTGTCGGTGGCCCCTCTGTCCCAGGAATTTGGCCCCTCTGTCTCAGGGGTCCCTCTGTGTCGGTGGCCCCTCTGTCCCAGGAATTGGGCTCCTCTGTCTCAGGGGTCCCTCTGTCTCAGTGGCCACTCTGTCCCGGGAATGGGGCCCCTCTGTCTCAGGGGTCCCTCTGTCTCGGTGGGCCCTCTGTCCTGGGAATGGGGCCCCTCTGTCTCAGGGGTCCCTCTGTCTCGGTGGGCCCTCTGTCTCAGGGGTCCATCTGTCTCGGTGGCCCATCTGTCCCAGGAATGGGGCCCCGCTGTTTCAGGGGTCCCTCTGTCTCACTGGACACACATTCACTGATCACATGTTCACCAGACGCACATCTCCCTCTCCTCTCTACAGGATCAGCCCAAAAGCCTGACATTCATCGACCCGGATTATTATCATCCTCATTATATACAATGTATACATGTTGTTGTTGTTGGTGTACAATGTATACATGTTGTTGTTGTTGGTGTACAATGTATACATGTTGTTGTTGTTGTGTACAATGTATACATGTTGTTGTTGTTGGTGTACAATGTATACATGTTGTTGTTGTTGGTGTACAATGTATACATGTTGTTGTTGGTGTACAATGTATACATGTTGTTGTTGTTGGTGTACAATGTATACATGTTGTTGTTGTTGTTGGTGTACAATGTATACATGTTGTTGTTGTTGGTGTACAATGTATACATGTTGTTGTTGGTGTACAATGTATACATGTTGTTGTTGTGTACAATGTATACATGTTGTTGTTGTTGGTGTACAATGTATACATGTTGTTGTTGTGTACAATGTATACATGTTGTGTTGGTGTACAATGTATACATGTTGTTGTTGTTGTTGTACAATGTATACATGTTGTTGTTGTTGGTGTACAATGTATACATGTTGTTTGGTGTACAATGTATACATGTTGTTGTTGTGTACAATGTATACATGTTGTTGTTGGTGTACAATGTATAACATACATGTTGTTGTTGTTGGTGTACAATGTATACATGTGTTGTTGTTGGTGTACAATGTATACATGTTGTTGTTGTTGGTGTACAATGTATATACATGTTGTTGTTGGTGTACAATGTATACATGTTGTTGTTGTTGTGTGTACAATGTATACATGTTGTTGTTGTTGTACAATGTACAATGTTGTTGTGTTGTTGTTGTTGTACAATGTATACATGTGTTGTTGTTGTTGTTGGTGTACAATGTATACATGTTGTTGTTTGTGTACAATGTATACATGTTTGTTGTTGGTGTACAATGTATACATGTTGTTGTTGTTGTACAATGTATACATGTTGTTGTTGGTGTACAATGTATACATGTTGTTGTTGGTGTACAATGTATACATGTTGTGTTGTTTGGTGTACAATGTATACATGTTGTTGTTGTTGGTGTACAATGTATACATGTTGTTTGTTGTTGGTGTACAATGTATACATGTTGTTGTTGTTGTACAATGTATACATGTTGTTGTTGTTGGTGTACAATGTATACATGTTGTTGTTGTTGGTGTACAATGTATACATGTGTGTTGTTTGTTGTACAATGTATACATGTTGTTGTTGTTGGTGTACAATGTATACATGTTGTTGTTGTTGGTGTACAATGTATACATGTTGTTGTTGTTGGTGTACAATGTATACATGTTGTTGTTGGTGTACAATGTATACATGTTTGTTGTTGTTGTACAATGTATACATGTTGTTGTTGTTGTTGTTGGTGTACAATGTATACATGTGTTGTTGTTGGTGTACAATGTATACATGTTGTTGTTGTTGTTGTACAATGTATACATGTTGTTGTTGTTGTTGTGTAAATGTATACATGTGTTGTTGTTGTTGTTGTACAATGTATACATGTTGTTGTTGGTGTACAATGTATACATGTTGTTGTTGTTTTGGTGTACAATGTATACATGTTGTGTTGTTGGTGTACAATGTATACATGTTGTTGTTGTTTGTTGTACAATGTATACATGTTGTTGTTTGTTGGTGTACAATGTATACATGTTGTTGTTGTTGGGTGTACAATGTATACATGTTGTTGTTTGTGTACAATGTATACATGTTGTTGTTGTGTTGGTGTACAATGTATACATGTTGTTTGTTGTTGTGTACAATGTATACATGTTGTTGTTGTTGTGTACAATGTATACATGTTTTGTGTTGGTTGTTGTTACAATGTATACAATTGTTGTTGTTGTACAATGTATACATGTTGTTGTTGGTGTACAATGTATACATGTTGTTGTTGTTGGTGTACAATGTATACATTACATGTTGTTGTTGTTGTTGTATGTACAATGTATACATGTTGTTGTTGGTGGTACAATGTATACATGTTGTTGTTGGTGTACAATGTATACATGTTGTTGTTGTTGTTGTACAATGTATACATGTTGTTGTTGTTTGGTGTACAATGTATACATGTTGTTGTTGTTGTTTGGTGTACAATGTATACATTGTTGTTGTTGTTGTTGGTGTACAATGTATACATGTTGTTGTTGTTGGTGTACAATGTATACATGTTGTTGTTGTTGTTGGTGTACAATGTATACATGTTGTTGTTGTGTACATGTTGTACAATGTATACATGTTGTTGTTGGTGTACAATGTATACATGTTGTTGTTGTTGGTGTACAATGTATACATGTTGTTGTTGTTTGTTGTGTACAATGTATATTACATGTTGTTGTTGTTGGTGTACAATGTATACATGTTGTTGTTGTTGGTGTACAATGTATACATGTTGTTGTTGTGTTGGTGTACAATGTATACATGTTGTGTTTGTTGGTTGTACAATGTATACATGTTGTATACATGTTGTTGTTGTTGGTGTACAACATGTATACATGTTGTTGTTGGTGTACAATGTATACATGTTGTTTGGTGTACAATGTATACATGTTTGTTGTTGTTGTGTACAATGTATACATGTTGTTGTTGTTGGTGTACAATGTATACATGTTGTTGTTGTTGGTGTACAATGTATACATGTTGTTGTTGTTGGTGTACAATGTATACATGTTGTTGTTGTGTTGGTGTACAATGTATACATGTTGTTGTTGGTGTACAATGTATACATGTTGTTGTTGTGTTGTGTACAATGTATACATGTTTGTTGTTGTTGTGGTGTACAATGTATACATGTTGTTGTTGTTGGTGTACAATGTATACATGTGTTGTTGTTGTTGTACAATGTATACATGTTGTTGTTGTTGTTGTGTTGGTGTACAATGTATACATGTTGTTGTTGTTGTACAATGTATTACATGTTGTTGTTGTTGGTGTACAATGTATACATGTTGTTGTTGGTGTACAATGTATACATGTTGTTGTGTGTTGGTGTACAATGTATACATGTTGTTGTTGTTGTACAATGTATACATGTGTTGTTGTTGGTGTACAATGTATACATGTTGTTGTTGTTGTTGTGTACAATGTATACATGTTGTTGTTGTTGTTGTACAATGTATACATGTGTTGTTGTTGTTGGTGTACAATGTATACATGTTGTTGTTGGTGTACAATGTATTACATGTTGTTGTTGGTGTACAATGTATACAGTTGTTGTTGTTGTTGTTGTACAATGTATACATGTTGTTGTTGGTGTACAATGTATACATGTTGTTGTTTGTTGTTGGTGTACAATGTATACATGTTGTTGTTGTTGTTGTACAATGTATACATGTTGTTGTTGTTGTTGTTGTACAATGTATACATGTGTGCAATGTTGTGTTGTTGTTGTACAATGTATACATGTTGTTGTTGTTGTACAATGTATACATGTTGTGTTGTGTGTTGGTGTACAATGTATACATGTGTTGTTGGTGTACAATGTATACATGTTGTTGTGTGTTGGTTGTACATGGTGTACAATGTATACATGTTGTTGTTGTTGTTGTGTACAATGTATACATGGTATTACAGTTGTGCAATGTGTTGGTGTACGTGGTGTATACATGTGTGCAATGTTGTTGTTGTTTGTACAATGTATACAGTGTTGTTGTTGGTGTACAATGTATACGTGGTTGGTGTACAATGTATACATGTGTTGTTGTTGGTTGGTACAATGTGTGCATGTTGTGTTGTTGTATGTTTACAATGTATGTGTTGGTGTACATGGTATTACAGTGTGCAATGTGTTGTGTACATGGTTATGTATACATGTTGTTGTTGGTGTACAATGGTATTACATGTTGTTGTGTGTTGGTGTACAATGTATACATGTTGTTGTTGTGTTGTTGTATACATGTTGTAGTTGTTACAGTGTACAATGTATACATGTTGTTGTACGTGGTATTACAATGTATACAAATGTGTTGTTGTTGGTGTACAATGTATACATTGTGGTGCAATGTTGTTGGTGTACAACAATGTATACAGTGTTGTTGTGTATACAATGTTGTTGTTGTACAAATGTTACAATGTTGTTGTTGTTGTTGATGGTATACATGTGTTGTTGTGTTGGTGTGTACATGTTGTTGTTGGTGTACAATGTATACATGTTGCAATGTTGTTGGTGTACATTGTATTACTTGTTGTTGTTGGTGTACAATGGTATACAGTTGTTGGTGTACAATGTAACATGTTGTTGTTGTGTACAATGTATACATGTTGTTGTTGTTGTTGTTGTGTGGTGTACAATGTATACATGTTGTTGTTGGTGTACAATGTATTACAGTGTTGTGTTGTTGTTGTACAATGTATACATGTTGTGTGTTGTTGTTGTTGGTGTACAATGTATACATGTTGTTGTTGTTGGTGTACAATGTATACATGTTGTTGTTGTTGTTGTTGTTGGTGTACAATGTATACATGTTGTTTGTTGTTGTTGGTGTACAATGTATTACATGTTTGTTGCAATGTGTTGGTGTACAATGTATACATGTGTTGCAATGTGTTGGTGTACAATGTATACATGTTGTTGATGTATGTTGTTGTGTTGTGTACAATGTATTACATGTTGTTGTTGTTGTTGGTGTACAATGTATTACATGTTGTTGTTGTTGTTGGTGTTGGTGTACAATGTATACATGTTGTTGTTGTTGTGTTGGTGTACAATGTATTACATGTTGTTGTTGGTGTGTACAATGTATACATGCAGTTGTTGTGTGTTGGTGTACAATGTATACATGTTGTTGTTGTTGGTGTACAATGTATACACAGTGTTGTTGTGTTGGTGTACAATGTATACATGTTGTTGTTGGTGTACAATGTATACATGTTGTTGTGTTGGTGTACAATGTATACATGTTGTTGTTGTTGGTGTACAATGTATTACATGTTGTTGTTGGTGCAATGTGTTGTTGTTGGTGTACAATGTATACATGTGTGCAATGTTGTTGTTGTTGTACACTGATGTACAATGTATACATGTTGTTGTTGGTGTACAATGTATTACAGTGTGTTGTTGTTGGTGTACAATGTATACATGTGTGTTGTTGTTGTTGTTGGTGTACAATGTATACATGTGTTGTTGGTGTAATGTTGTTGGTTGTGTACAATGTATACATGTTGTTGTTGTTGGTGTACACGGTGTACAATGTTTGTACATGTTGTTGTTGTTGTGTACAATGTATACATGTTGTTGTTGTTGTGTACAATGTATACATGTTGTTGTTGGTGTACAATGTATACATGTTGTTGTTGGTGTACAATGTATACATGGTGTTGTTGTTGTTGTTGGTGTACAATGGTATACATGTTGTTGTTGTTGGTGTACAATGGTATTACATGTTTTGTTGTTGGGTGTACAATGTATACATGTTGTTGTTGTTGTATACATGTTTGGTGTACAATGTATACATGTTGTGTTGTTGGTGTACAATGTATACATGTTGTTGTTGTTGGTGTACAATGTATACATGTTGTTGTTGTTGTACAATGTATACATGTTGTTGTTGTTGTGTACAATGTATACATGTTGTTGTTGTGGTGTACAATGTATACATGTTGTTGTTGTTGGTGTACAATGTATACATGTTGTGTTGTTGGTGTACAATGTATATACATGTTGTGTGTACAATGTACAAGATATACATGTTGTTGTTGGTGTACAATGTATACATATGACTAATGACATATGACACACGGGCAGCACAGTGGCTTAGTGGTTCGCACGTCAGCTGTGCAGTAATTGGGTCATGGGTTCAATTCCCGACCATGGTCCTCCTGCATGGAGTTTGCATGTTCTCCCTGTATTCGTGTGGGTTTCCTGCCTGGTACTCCGGTTTCCTCCTACACTCCAAAGACATGCTGGGAGGTGAATTGGCTCCGTCTATATTGTCCTAGTTCCATCCCTGGCCATGTGGGATCTCCTCCATGGTGGGGGTGGGGAAAGACACCCGGAACCTCCCCTGAAAATGAATTGCTAAGAGAATTCATGGAAGAAATCGCTTACGAGTGACAGTCCGTGCAATCACCAAGGGGCGGGGCCTTGACAAGGGGCAATGGGACCACCAAGGGGGCAGGGCCACCAAGGGGCATGACACCAAGGGGCGGGGCCACTGATGGGAGAGATAATGACACATGACATGACCAGTACTGCCGGAACATGGATACATGGAACATGGAACATAGAACATGGAACATAGAACATGGCAGAACTCAGCACCCCAATCAATAGGAAAGAAACTTCCACCAACAATACAACATGTGGAAACTTCCTTTCAGTGATGAGATGTTGTAGAGGGTAGATGATGACCCCCCATGTCATGTCATCCGGCACTGATATCACCCCCCCATGTCATCCATGGCACTGATATCACCCCCCCCATGTCATGTCCATCCGGCACTGATCACCCCCCCATGTCATGTCATCCGGCACTGATATCACCCCCCCATGTCATTGTCATCCGGCACTGATCACCCCCCCATGTCATGTCATCCGGCACTGATACACCCCCCCATGTCATGTCATCCGGCACTGATCACCCCCCCCATGTCATGTCACACTGATATCACCCCCCCATGTCATGTCATCCGGCACTGATCACCCCCCCATGTCATGTCATCCGGCACTGATATCACCCCCCCCTTGTCATGGTCATCCGGCACTGATCACCCCCCCCATGTCATGTCATCCGGCACTGATCACCCCCCCATGTCATGTCATCCGGCACTGATATCACCCCCCCCATGTCATGTCATCCGGCACTGATATCACACCCCCCCATGTCATGTCATCCGGCACTGATATCACCCCCCCATGTCATGTCATCCGCACTGATATCACCCCCCATGTCATGTCATCCGGCACTGATATCACCCCCCCATGTCATGTCATCCGGCACTGATCACCCCCCCATGTCATCCGGCACTGATCACCCCCCCATGTCAATCCGGCACTGATCACCCCCCCATGTCATCCGGCACTGATATCACCCCCCCATGTCATGTCACATCCGGCACTGATATCACCCCCCCAGGGTCATCCGGCACTGATCACCCCCCCATGTCATCCAGCACTGATCACCCCCCCATGTCATCCGGCACTGATATCACCCCCCCCATGTGTCATGTCATCCGGCACTGATCACCCCCCCATGTCATCCGGCCCACTGATCACCCCCCCATGTCATCCGGCACTGATCACCCCCCCATGTCATCCGGCACTGATCACCCCCCCCATGTCATCCGGCACTGATCACCCCCCCATGTCATCCGGCACTGATCACCCCCCATGTCATCCGGCACTGATCACCACCCCCCCATGTCATCCGGCACTGATCACCCCCCTTGTCATCCGGTGCAACTGATCACCCCCCCCCATGTTCATCCGGCACTGATCACCCCCCCCCATGTCATCCGGGCACTGATCACCCCCCCATGTCATCCGGCACTGGTATCACCCCCCCATGTCATCCGGCACTGATCACCCCCCCATGTCATGTCATCCGGGCACTGATATCACCCCCCCATGTCATGTCATCCGGCACTGATCACCCCCCACATGTCATGTCATCCGGCACTGATCATCCCCCCATGTCATGTCATCCGGCACTGATATCACCCCCCCCCCAAATGGTCATGGTCATCCGGCACTGATATCACCCCCCCCCATGTCATGTCATCCGGCACTGATATCACCCCCCCATGTTCATGTCACCCGGCACTGATATCACCCCCCCCATGTCATGATCATCTGGCACATGATCACCCCCCATGTCATCCGGCACTGATATCACCCCCCCAATGTCATGTCATCCGGCACTGATATCACACCCCCCCCATGTCATGTCATCCGGCACTGATATCACCCCCCCCATCGTACACCGATATGTCATGTCATCCGGCACTGATATCGGGTCACCCCCCCATGTCATGTTCATCCGGCACTGATATCACCCCCCCATGTCATGTCATCCGGCACTGATCACCCCCCCATGTCATCCGGCACTGATCACCCCCCCCATGTCATCCGGCACTGATCACCCCCCCATGTCATCCGCACTGATATCACCCCCCCCCCCATGTCATGTCATCCGGCACTGATCACACCCCCCCATGTCATCCGTTGGCACTGATCACACCCCCCATGTCATCCGGCACTGATCACCCCCCCATGTCATCCGGCACTGATCACCCCCCCCATGTCATCCAGCACTGATCACCCCCCCATGTCATCCGGCACTGATATCACCCCCCCATGTCATGTCATCCGGCACTGATCACCCCCCCCATGTTGGTGCATCCGGCACTGATCACCTCCCCCATGTCATCCGGTCACTGATGAACACCCCCCCATGTCCCATGTCATCCGGCACTGGTATCACCCCCCCCATGTCATCCGGCACTGATCACCCCCCCCATGTCATCCAGCACTGATCACCCCCCCAATGTCATCCGGCACTGGTATCACCCCCCCATGTCATCATTGTTGGCACTGATCACCCCCCCATGTCATTCCGGCACTGATCACCCCCCCCATGTCATCCGGCACTGATCACCCCCCCATGTCATCCGGCACTGATCACCCCCCCATGTCATCCGGCACTGATTCACCCCCCCATGTCATGTCATCCCGGCACTGATCACCACCCCCCATGTCATCCGGCACTGATCACCCCCCATGTCCATCCGGCACTGATCACCCCCCCCATGTCATCCGGCACTGATATCACCCCCCCATGTCATCCGGCACTGATCACCCCCCCATGTCATCCGGCGCACTGATCACCCCCCCATGTCATCCGGCACTGGTATCACCCCCCCATGTCATCCGGCACTGGTATCACCCCCCCCATGTCATCCGGCACTGGTATCACCCCCCCATGTCATCCGGCACTGGTATCACCCCCCCATGTCATCCGGCACTGATCACCCCCCCATGTCATCCGGCACTGTTTGTTGGTGTATCACCCCCCCATGTCATCCGGCACTGGTATCACCCCCCCATGTCATCCGCACTGATCACCCCCCCATGTATACATGTCATCCGGCACTGGTATCACCCCCCCATGTCATCCGGCACTGATCACCCCCCCCCCCATGTCATCCGGCACTGATCACCCCCCCCATGTTCATCCGGCACTGATCACCCCCCCATGTCATCCGGGTCACTGATCACCCCCCATGTCATCCGGCACTGTTCACCCCCCATGTCATTCCGGCACTGATATCACCCCCCCCCCATGTCATGTTGTCATCCGGCAACTGATATCACCCCCCCATGTGTCATCCAGCACTGATCACCCCCCCATGTCATCCGGCACTGATATCACCCCCCCATGTCATGTCATCCGGCACTGATCACCCCCCCATGTCATCCGGCACTGATCACCCCCCCCCATGTCATCCGGCACTGATCACCCTCCCCATGTCATCCGCACTGATACACCCCCCCATGTCATCCGGCACTGATTCACCCCCCCATGTCATCCCGGCACTGATCACCCCCCCATGTCATCCGGCCCTGCTGATCACCCCCCCATGACATCCGGCACTGATCACCCCCCCCATGTCATCCGGCACTGATATCACCCCCCCCATGTCATCCGGCACTGGTAATCACCCCCCCATGTCATCCGGCACTGATCACCCCCCCCATGTCATGTCATCCGGCACTGATATCACCCCCCCATTCATGTCATCCGGCACTGATCACCCCCCATGTCATGTCATCCGGCACTGATCACCCCCCCATGTCATGTCATCCGGCACTGATATCACCCCCCCCCATGTCATCCGGCACTGATATCACACCCCCCCATTGTCATGTCACCCGGCACTGATATCACCCCCCCATGTCATGTCATCCGGCACTGATCACCCCCCCATGTCATCCGGCACTGATATCACCCCCCCATGTCATGTCATTCCGGCACTGATATCACCCCCCCATGTCATGTCATCCGGCACTGATTTCATCACACCCCCCCCCCATGTCATGTCATCCGGCACTGATATCACCCCCCCCCCCTGTCATGTCATCCGGCACTGATATCACCCCCCCCCCCCCCATGTCATCCGGCACTGATATCACCCCCCCATGTCATCATCCGGCACTGATCACCCCCCCATGTCCATCCGGCACTGATCACCCCCCCATGTCATCCGGCACTGATATCACCCCCCCATGTCATGTCATCCGGCACTGATCACCCCCCCATGTCATCCGGCACTGATCACCCCCCCATGTCATCCGGCACTGATCACCCCCCCCCATGTCATCCGGCACTGATCACCCCCCCATGTCATCCAGCACTGATCACCCCCCATGTTCATGTCATCCGGCACTGATATCCACCCCCCCCCCCCCATGTCATGTCATCCGGCACTGATCACCCCCCCATGTCATCCGGCACTGATCACCCCCCCATGTCATCCGGCACTGATCACCCCCCCATGTCATCCGGCACTGATATCACCCCCCCATGTAATGTCATCCGGCACTGATCACCCCCCCATGTCATCCAGCACTGATCACCCCCCATGTCATCCGGCACTGATATCCACCCCCCCATGTCATCCGGCACTGATCACCCCCCCATGTCATCCGGCACTGATCACCCCCCCCATGTCATCCGGCACTGATCACACCCCCCCCATGTCATCCGGCACTGATCACCCCCCCATGTCATCCGGCACTGATCACCCCCCCCCATGTCATCCGGCACTGATCACCCACCCCATGTCATCCGGCACTGATCACCCCCCCATGTCATCCGGCACTGATCACCCCACCCCCCCCATGTCATCCGGCACTGATCACCCCCCCATGTCATCCGGCACTGATCACCCCCCCATGTCATCCGGGCACTGATCACCCCCCCATGTCATCCGGCACTGGTATCACCCCCCCCATGGTCATGTCATCCGGCACTGGTATCACCCCCCCATGTCATCCCGGCACTGGTATCACCCCCCCATGTCATCCGGGGCACTGGTATCACCCCCCATGTCATCCGGCACTGATCACCCCCCCATGTCATCCGGCACTGGTATCACCCCCCCATGTCATCCGGCACTGATATCACCCCCCCATGTCATCCGGCATCCGGCATGATCACCCCCCATGTCATCCGGCATGGTATCACCCCCCATGTCATCCGGCACTGATCACCCCCCCCATGTCATCCGGCACTGATCACCCCCCCCATGTCATCCGGCACTGATCACTGATCACCCCCCCCATGTCATCCGGCACTGATCACCCCCCCCATGTCATCCGGCACTGATCACCCCCCCATGTCATCCGGCACTGATATCACCCCCCCCATGTCATTCATCCGGCACTGATATCACCCCCCCCCATGTCATCCAGCACTGATCACCCCCCCCATGTCATCCGGCACTGATCACCCCCCCATGTCATGTCATCCGGCACTGATCACCCCCCCATGTCATCCGGCACTGATCACCTCCCCATGTCATCCGGCACTGATCACCCCCCCATGTCATCCGGCACTGATCACCCCCCCATGTCATCCGGCACTGATCACCCCCCCCCATGTCATCCGGCACTGATCACCCCCCCATGTCATCCGGCACTGATCACCCCCCCATGTCATCCGGCACTGATCCCCCCCCATGTCATCCGGCACTGATCACCCCCCCATGTCATCCGGCACTGGTATCACCCCCCCATGTCATCGGCACTGATCACCCCCCCATGTCATGTCATCCGGCACTGATATCACCCCCCCCATGTCATGTCATCCGGCACTGATCACCCCCCGTCATGTCATCCGGCACTGGTTCACCCCCCCATGTCATCCGGCACTGATCACCCCCCCCCCCATGTCATGTCATCCGGCACTGATATCACCCCCCCCATGTCATGTCATCCGGCACTGATCACCCCCCCATGTCATCCGGCACTGATATCACCCCCCCATGTCATCCGGCACTGATCACCCCCCCATGTCATCCGGCACTGATATCACCCCCCCATGTCATGTCATCCGGCACTGATCACCCCCCCCCCCATGTCATCCGTCACTGATCACCCCCCCATGTCATCCGGCACTGATCACCCCCCCCCATGTCATGTCATCCGGCACTGATAATCACCCCCCCCCCCCATGTCATCCGGCACTGATATCACCCCCCCCCCATGTCATCCGGCACTGATATCACCCCCCCATGTCATCCGGCACTGATCACCCCCCCATGTCATCCGGCACTGATCACCCCCCCCATGTCATCCGGCACTGATATCACCCCCCCATGTCATGTCATCCGGCACTGATCACCCCCCCATGTCATCCGGCACTGATCACCCCCCCCCATGTCATCCGGCACTGATCACCCCCCCATGTCATCCGGCACTGATCACCCCCCCCATGTCATCCGGCACTGATCCACCCCCCCATGTCATCCGGCACTGGTATCACCCCCCCATGTCATCCGGCACTGATCACCCCCCCATGTCATCCGGCACTGATCACCCCCCCATGTCATCCGGCACTGATCACCCCCCCATGTCATCCGGCACTGATCACCCCCCCATGTCATCCGGCACTGATCCACCCCCCCATGTCATCCGGCACTGATCACCCCCCCATGTCATCCGGCACTGATCACCCCCCCATGTCATCCGGCACTGATCACCCCCCCATGTCATCCGGCACTGATATCACCCCCCCCAATGTGTCATGTCCCGGCACTGATCACCCCCCCATGTCATCCGGCACTGATCACCCCCCCATGTCATCCGGGCACTGATCAACCCCCCCCATGTCATCCGGCACTGATCACCCCCCCATGTCATCCGGCACTGGTATCAACCCCCCCATGTCATCCGCACTGGTATCACCCCCCCATGTCATCCGGCACTGGTATCACCCCCCCATGTCATCCGGCACTGGTATCACCCCCCCATGTCATCCGGCACTGATCACCCCCCCATTGTCATCCGGCACTGATCACCCCCCCATGTCATCCGGCACTGATCACCCCCCCATGTCATCCGGCACTGGTATCACCTCCCCATGTCATCCGGCACTGGTATCACCCCCCATGTCATCCGGCACTGGTATCACCCCCCCATGTCATCCGGCACTGATCACCCCCCCATGTCATCTGGCACTGGTATCACCCCCCCATGTCATCCGGCACTGGTATCACCCTATTGGATTCAACACTCACCACAAGCTGCTGAGTAAACAGCAGAGGAATATCAATCTCCTTACTAGTATGGGGGGGGGCATTATCTATAGTATGGGGGGGGGCATTATCTATAGTATGGGGGGGGGCATTATCTATAGTATGGGGGGGGGCATTATCTATAGTATGGGGCAGTCATTGTGTTTGTATATTGGGTCTGTGTTGCATTGTATGGGGGGGGTGCGGGTCATTACCTGTACATTGTATGGGGGGGGGGGGTCATTACCTGTACATTGTGGGATGGGGGGGGCATTTCCTTGTACAATTGTATGGGGGGGGGGATGTTTCCTGTACATTGTATAGAGTGTTGGCATCAGTCAGGGCAGTGGTGATGACGAGAGTGCAGTGTGTGTGCTGATGAGCACACGGCTCCTTTCATGCGGTGAATGGAACTCAGTGGTCGAGGATGTGCGTGCCCCCCCACAATGTACAGATGCGTTGCATGACCCCCCCCATACAATGTACAGATAATGACCCCCCCCATACAATGGTACAGATAATGACCCCCCCCCATACAATGTACGATGGATGTGACCCCCCCGATGTGCGGTCAATGTGTGTGCCCCCCAGTACAATGGTACAGATATGGATGACCCCCCCATGCAATGTACAGATAATGACCCCCCCATATGTGGTGCGTGCGAGATAATGACCCCCCCCCATGGATGTACAGCGATAATGCGGTGCATGTGTGTGTACAGATGCGATGGATGTGCCCCCCGGTGCGATACAATGTGCGAGTGCGATGTGTGACGGTGCCCCCCGATGTGCATGTACATGATGTACAATGTACGATAATGTCCCCCCATGCAATGTACAGATGCATGCGATGTGTGTGCGGTGCGATGGATGTGGGTGCGAATTGTGCATTTGCGGTGCGATGGGGGGGGGGCGATCGGTCTGTGCTCTCAGGCGATCATGTGCATCAATGGCGATCCGATGCATGGCCAGGACAGTGAAATCCCCGAAAACCTGCAACAAAGTGTGTGCGATGTGCGATGGATGTGCGTGCGATGTGCGATGTGCGGTGTGATGGATGTGCGTGCGAGTGCGGTGCGATGCGTGTGCGGTGCGATGGATGTGCGTGCAGTGTGTGCGATGGATGTGCGTGCAGTGCGATGGTGTGTGCGATGGATGTGCGTGCAGTGCGATGTGTGTGCGATGGATGTGCGTGCGGTGCGATGGATGTGCGTGCGTTGCAGTGCGATGTGTGTGCGATGGATGTGCGTGCGGTGCGATGGATGTGCGGTGCAGTGGATGTGCAGTGCGATGGATGTGCGGGTTTGTGGATGTGGCGTGCGGTGCGATGGATGTGCGTGCGAGTGCGATGTGGTGCGATGGATGTGCGTGCAGTGCGATGTGCGGTGTGATGGATGTGCGTGCAGTGCGATGTGCGTGCGAGTGCGATGTGTGCGTGCAGTGCGATGTGCGGTGTGATGGATGTGCGTGCGTGTGTGCAGTGCGATGTGTGTGCGGTGCGATGGATGTGCGTGCAGTGCGATGTGCAGTGCGATGTGTGTGCGGTGCGATGGATGTGCGTGCAGTGCGATGTGCGGTGCGATGTGTGTGCGGTGCGATGGATGTGCGTGCAGTGCGATGTGTGTGCGATGGATGTGCGTGCGGTGCGATGTGGTGATGGTGCGATGGATGTGCGTGCGTGCAGTGCGATGTGCGATGGATGTGCGTGCGGTGCGATGGATGTGCGTGCGATGCGATGTGCGTGCGAGTGCGATGTGTGTGTGCGGTGCGATGGATGTGCGTGCGGTGCGATGGATGTGCGTGCAGTGCGGTGCGTGGGATGTGTGCGATGGCCGTGCAGTGCGATGTGTGTGTGCGGTGCGATGGTTGTGCGTGCGATGGATGTGCGTGCAGTGCGATGTGGGTGCGGATGGATGTGCATGCGGGGGATGTGTGTGTGGTGCGATGGATGTGCGTGTGGTGATGTACGTGCAATGTGTGTGCGATGGTGCGGTGCGATGATGTGTGTGCAATGTGGGTGCGGTTCAATGTGTGGGGGATGTGCGGTGTGATGTACGTGCGTGGAGTGGTGATGTGCGGTGCGATGTAGGTGTGGATGGATGTGCGATGCATGTGCGGTGGTGGCGGTGTGATGCGATGCGTGGTGCGGCCATCTACGTGTGGAGTGGATGCGATGGTGTGCGGTGCGATGGATGTGTGGAGTGCGGTGCGATGGGGTGTGCGTGGGTGGCGGGGGTGCGTGGAGTGATGCGGTGCGATGTAGGTGTGGAGTGATGCGATGCGTGTGTACGGTGTGCGATGTACGTGTGGAGTGCGATGTTATGCATGTGCGGTGCGATGTACGTGTGGAGTGATGCGGGAAGTGCGTGCGTGTGCGGTGCGATGTAACGTGTGGAGGTGATGCGATGCGTGGTGCGGTGCCATGTGCGAGTGGAGTGATGCGGTGCGGGGATGTAGGTGTGGAGTGATGCGATGCGTGTACGGTGCGATGTACGTGTGGAGTGATGTGATGCGGTGTGCGGTGCCAATGTGCGTGTGGAGTGATGCGATGCGTGTGCGGCGCCATGTACGTGTGGAGTGTGATGCGATGCGAGTGTGCGGCGTGCATGTACGTGTGGAGTGATGCGGTGCGTGCGTGTGGAGGTGCGATGTAGTGTGTGGAGTGATGCGGTGCGATGTAGCGATGTAGGTGTGGAGTGATGCGATGCGTGTGCGGCGCCATGTACGTGTGGAGTGATGCGATGCGTGTGCGGTGCCATGTACGTGTGGAGTGATGCGATGCGTGTGCGGGTGCCATGTAGGTGTGGAGTGATGCGATGCGTGTGCGGTGCCATGTACGTGTGGAGTGATGCGATGTGCGTGTGCGTGTGCCATGTAGGTGTGGAGTGATGCGGTGCGATGTAGGTGTGGAGTGATGCGATGCGTGTGCGGTGCCATGTACGTGTGGAGTGATGCGATGCGTGTGCGGTGCCATGTACGTGTGGTGTGATGCGGTGCGTGTGCGGTGCCATGTAGGTGTGGAGTGATGCGATGCGTGTGCGGTGCCATGTACGTGTGGAGTGATGCGGTGCGTGTGCGGTGCCATGTAGGTGTGGAGTGATGCGGTGCGATGTAGGTGTGGAGTGATGCGATGCGTGGTGCGGTGCCATGTACGTGTGGAGTGATGCGATGCGTGTGCGGTGCCATGTACGTGTGTGGAGTGATGCGGTGCGTGTGCGGTGCCATGTAGGTGTGGAGTGATGCGGTGCGATGTAGGTGTGGAGTGATGCGATGCGTGATGCGATGCCATGTAGGTGTGGAGTGATGCGATGCGTGTGCGGTGCCATGTACGTGTGGAGCGATGCGGTGCGTGTGCGTTGCGATGTACGTGTGGAGTGATGCGATGCATGTGCGGTGGGACTTCAGCCATACATTTGGTATGTCTCACAACACAGAATAGTGCGGGGCCCTTGTATTCTCCACCCTGGAATGCAATGTCATTGGCCACTCCCACCCGTGGGATCTGATTCTGCACCCCATTTTGTGGACAGATTTCGGGGTGTCGGTAACATACACCCCCGCAGCGGTTCACATGAATGGGGTGCGATCATGACACTGGGCAGTAATCTCAGAGAAAACGCTAAAAATCCGGCACCACATCCGTGTGACACGGCTCAGCCCCCAAATCCAGAGATGGATCCTTCCCAGATTCTGATCCAGAACACTTATTATTCCAAGTGAGATAATGCAGATGACCCAACCAGACCTCTGACCATCCCATGTTCCGGAGACCTCTGACCATCCCATGTTCCCGGAGACCACTGACCATCCCATGTTCCCGGAGACCTCTGACCATCCCATGTTA
Source organism: Staurois parvus (assembly GCA_951230385.1). NCBI lineage: Eukaryota > Metazoa > Chordata > Amphibia > Anura > Ranidae > Staurois > Staurois parvus. The sequence continues at coordinate 10,761 of CATNWA010017663.1, read as the reverse complement.
CCCAGAGACCTCTGACCATCCCATGTTACCCAGAGACCTCTGACCATCCCATGTTCCCGGAGACCACTGACCATCCCATGTTCCCGGAGACCTCTGACCATCCCATGTTCCCGGAGACCACTGACCGTTCCATGTTCCCAGAGACCTCTGACCATCCCATGTTCCCGGAGACCTCTGACCCATCCCATGTTCCAAGAGACCTCTGACCGTCCCATGTTCCATGTTCCGGAGACCTCTGACCGTCCCATGTTCCCGGAGACCTCTGACCGTCCCATGTTCCCGGAGACCTCTGACCGTCCCATGTTCCCGGAGACCTCTGACCGTCCCATGTTCCCGGGACCACTGACCGTTCCATGTTCCCGGAGACCTCTGACCGTTCCATGTTCCCGGAGACCTCTGACCGTCCCATGTTCCCGGAGACCTCTGACCGTCCCATGTTCCCGGAGACCTCTGACCGTCCCATGTTCCCGGGCACCACTGACCGTTCCATGTTCCCGGAGACCTCTGACCGTTCCCATGTTCCCGGAGACCACTGACCGTTTCCATGTTCCCGGAGACCTCTGACCGTCCAATGTTCCCGGAGACCTCTGACCGTCCCATGTTCCCGGAGACCTCTGACCGTCCCATGTTCCCGGAGACCCTCTGACCGTCCCATGTTCCCGGAGACCTCTGACCGTCCCATGTTCCCGGAGACCTCTGACCGTCCCATGTTCCCGGAGACGTCTGACCGTCCCATGTTCCCGGAGACCTCTGACCATCCCATGTTCCCGGAGACCTCTGACCATCCCATGTTGGCCTCTTCTCTAGGGCCCATTTGTTCCTTCTACCAGTTTTATTCTCGGTTGCTGAGTGTGGAATTTCTCTCGCCTGCTGGACGCGGTCAGGAAGTGGGAGGCGGCCTGACGTTCGCCTGCGTTTGCCGGATTGTGGACGTGTATTCCGTGTGTCATGGGATTTATTCGCTCCTCTGCAGGTGGAGATGGGCGGGGAGTTCCTGCTGACCCCGGACATAGGAGAACTTCTACAGAACGGACGGCCGCCATTCCATCGTCCAACCCCTGAGCGAACTTAGCCCTGCTGTACTGGGAGGAGCCATTAGTATGGCGCCCCCACACAGGTGGGGTCACCCAGACTTGGCTCACAATGGGTGTCACGGCCTACAATGGGATCAGGTGAGTATAGCGCGCCCCCCACAGGTGGGGTGACCCCGGACTTGGCTCACAAATGGGTGTCACGGCCTACAATGGGATCAGGTGAGTATAGCGCCCCCCACAGGTGGGGTCACCCGGACTTGGCTCACAATGGGTGTCACGGCCTACAATGGGATCAGGTGAGTATAGCGCCCCCCACAGGTGGGGTGACCCAGACTTGGCTCACAATGGGTGTCACGGCCTACAATGGGATCAGGTGAGTATAGCGCCCCCCACAGGTGGGGTGACCCAGACTTGGCTCACAATGGGTGTCACGGACCTACAATGGGATCAGGTGCCTATAGCGCCCCCCATGTGCCCAGCTCCCCTCCCCGGTGGCGGGGGGGGGGGGGGGGGTTGATTAATACTCAGCCTGGCCTAACCAGCCGTGAATACAACTCTGAGCGCGCTCAGTTAAAGGTTAATTCAGTTAATGAGAGGAGGAGGGGGAGGGGAGCTGGGTGTCACGGCAGGGTGTGACATGTATGACATTTATGACACGTATGACCTCTCAGGGCGGATCTGTGTCCTCTAACCGGTAATAGATGGAGAAGTGATTGTGGAGAGATCTCGGGTTCTGGGGGTCACCCCGGATCTGTCTCTCCATAGAAATGTATGGGGGTGCGCCCCCCACTGATGTACAACACCTCCCCCTGGAACCGTCCAATAAACGGGATGTGTGGAGGGAATCCATGCGCCCCTTCCTGCGTCCCGGGTGACCGCACTACAGAGCCCTGCAACCCGGGTGACCGCACTACAGAGCCCTGCGCGCTGCGTCCCGGGGAGGAGGGGGAGGGGGAGCTGACCGCACTACAGAGCCCTGCATCCTGGGTGGACCGCGCCACAGAGCCCTGCAACCCGGGTGACCGCGCTACAGAGCCCTGCATCCTGGGTGACCGCACTACAGAGCCCTGCGTCCTGGGTGACCGCACTACAGAGCCCTGCGTCCTGGGTGGTGACCGCACTACAGAGCCCTGCAACCGGGTGACCGCACTACAGAGCCCTGCGTCCTGGGTGACCGCACTACAGAGCCCTGCGTCCTGGGTGACCGCAGTACAGAGCCCCTGCGTCCTGGGTGACCGCACTACAGAGCCCTGCGTCCTGGGTGACCGCACTACAGAGCCCTGCGTCCCGGGTGACCGCACTACAGAGCCCTGCGTCCCGGGTGACCGCGCTACAGAGCCCTGAGCCCTGCCCTCGCTCCCAGGCCCTGCGTGGGTGACCGCGCTACAGAGCCCTGCGTCCCGGGTGACCGCGCTACAGAGCCCTGCGTCCCGGGTGACCGGGTGACCGCGCTACAGAGCCCTGCGTCCCGGGTGACCGCACTACAGAGCCCTGCGTCCCGGGTGACCGCACTACAGAGCCCTGCGTCCCGGGTGACCGCGCTACAGAGCCCTGCGTCCTGGGTGACCGCGCTACAGAGCCCTGCATCCTGGGTGACCGCACTACAGAGCCCTGCGTCCCGGGTGACCGCACTACAGAGCCCTGCGTCCCGGGTGACCGCCGCACTACAGAGCCCTGCGTCCGGGTGACCGCGCTACAGAGCCCTGCGTCCGGGGTGACCGCGCTACAGAGCCCTGCGTCCCGGGTGACCGCGCTACAGAGCCCTGCGTCCTGGGTGACCGCGCTACAGAGCCCTGCGTCCCGGGTGACCGCGCTACAGAGCCCTGCGTCCCGGGTGACCGCGCTACAGAGCCCTGCGTCCCGGGTGACCGCGCTACAGAGCCCTGCGTCCCGGGTGACCGCGCTACAGAGCCCTGCGTCCCGGGTGACCGCGCTACAGAGCCCTGCGTCCCGGGTGACCGCGCTACAGAGCCCTGCGTCCCGGGTGACCGCGCTACAGAGCCCTGCGTCCGCGGGTGACCGCGCCACAGAGCCCTGCGTCCCGGGTGACCGCGCCACAGAGCCCTGCGTCCCGGGTGACCGCGCCACAGAGCCCTGCGTCCCGGGTGACCGCGCCACAGAGCCCTGCGTCCCGGGTGACCGCGCCACAGAGCCCTGCGTCCCGGGTGACCGCGCCACAGAGCCCTGCGTCCCGGGTGACCGCGCCACAGAGCCCTGCGTCCCGGGTGACCGCGCCACAGAGCCCTGCGTCCCCCGGGTGACCGCGCCACAGAGCCCTGCGTCCGGGTGACCGCGCCACAGAGCCCTGCGTCCCGGGTGACCGCGCCACAGAGCCCTGCGTCCCGGGTGACCGCGCCACAGAGCCCTGCGTCCCGGGTGACCGCGCCACAGAGCCCTGCGTCCCGGGTGACCGCGCCACAGAGCCCTGCGTCCCGGGTGACCGCGCCACAGAGCCCTGCGTCCCGGGTGACCGCGCCACAGAGCCCTGCGTCCCGGGTGACCGCGCCACAGAGCCCTGCGTCCCGGGTGACCGCGCCACAGAGCCCTGCTGCGTCCGCGCCACAGAGCCCTGCGTCCCGGGTGACCGCGCCACAGAGCCCTGCGTCCCGGGTGACCGCGCCACAGAGCCCTGCGTCCCGGGTGACCGCGCCACAGAGCCCTGCGTCCCGGGTGACCGCGCCACAGAGCCCTGCGTCCCGGGTGACCGCGCCACAGAGCCTGCGTCCCGGTGACCGCGCCACAGAGCCCTGCGTCCCGGGTAGACCGCGCACAGAGCCCTGCGTCCCGGGTGACCGCGCCACAGAGCCCTGCGTCCCGGTTGACCGCGCCACAGGTGACCCTGCGTCCCGGGTGACCGCGCCACAGCCCTGCGTCCAGGTGACCCATCTCAGGCAGCCCGTGCCTCCAGGTGACCCATCTCATGGCTGCCTATAGCCTCCAGGTGACCCATCTCATCCCTGCCCGTAGCCTCCAGGTGACCCATCTCATCCCTGCCCGTAGCCTCCAGGTGACCCATCTCATGGCTGCCCGTAGCCTCCAGGTGACCCATCTCATGGCTGCCTATAGCCTCCAGGTGACCCATCTCATAGCTGCCCGTTAGCCTCCAGGTGACCCATCTCATAGCTGCCCATAGCCTCCAGGTGACCCATCTCATCCCTGCCCGTAGCCTCCAGGTGACCCATCTCATCGGCTGCCCGTAGCCTCCAGGTGACCCATCTCATAGCTGCCCGTAGCCTCCAGGTGACCCATCTCATGGCTGCTCTAGCCTCCAGGTGACCCATCTCATAGCTGCCCGTAGCCTCCAGGTGACCCATCTCATCCCTGCCCGTAGCCTCCAGGTGACCCATCTCATCCTGCCCGTAGCCTCCAGGTGACCCATCTCATCCCTGCCCGTAGCCTCCAGGTGACCCATCTCATCCCTGCCCGTTAGCCTCCAGGTCACCCATCTCATAGCTGCCCGTAGCCTCCAGGTGACCCATCTCATCCCTGCCCGTAGCCTCCAGGTGACCCATCTCATGGCAGCCCGTAGCCTCCAGGTGACCCATCTCATGGCAGCCCGTAGCCTCCAGGTGACCCATCTCATGGCAGCCCGTAGCCTCCAGGTGCCCCATCTCATGGCTGCCCGTAGCCTCCAGGTGCCCCATCTCATCCCTGCCCGTAGCCTCCAGGTGCCCCATCTCATGGCTGCCCGTAGCCTCCAGGTGCCCCATCTCATGGCTGCCCGTAGCCTCCAGGTGACCCATCTCATGGCTGCCCGTAGCCTCCAGGTGACCCATCTCATGGCTGCCCGTAGCCTCCAGGTGACCCATCTCATGGCTGCCCTTAGCCTCCAGGTGACCCATCTCATAGCTTCCTGTAGCCTCCAGGTGACCCATCTCATAGCTGCCCGTAGCCTCCAGGTGACCCATCTCATCCCTGCCCGTAGCCTCCAGGTGACCCATCTCATCCCTGCCCGTAGCCTCCAGGTGCCCCATCTCATGGCTGCCCGTAGCCTCCAGGTGACCCATCTCATAGCTTCCTATAGCCTCCAGGTGACCCATCTCATAGCTGCTCTTAGCCTCCAGGTGACCCATCTCATAGCTGCCCATAGCCTCCAGGTGACCCATCTCATCCCTGCCCGTAGCCTCCAGGTGACCCATCTCATCGCTGCCCGTAGCCTCCAGGTGACCCATCTCATCCCTGCCCGTAGCCTCCAGGTGACCCATCTCATGGCTGCTCTTAGCCTCCAGGTGACCCATCTCATAGCTGCCCGTAGCCTCCAGGTGACCCATCTCATCCCTGCCCGTAGCCTCCAGGTGACCCATCTCATCCCAGCCCGTAGCCTCCAGGTGACCCATCTCATCCCTGCCCGTAGCCTCCAGGTCACCCATCTCATCCTGCCCGTAGCCTCCTGGTGATCCATCTCATAGCTGCCCGTAGCCTCCAGGTGACCCATCTCATCCCTGCCCGTAGCCTCCAGGTCACCCATCTCATCCCTGCCCGTAGCCTCCAGGTCACCCATCTCATACCCCTGCCCGTAGCCTCCAGGTCACCCATCTCATCCCTGCCCGTAGCCTCCAGGAGACCCATCTCATCCCTGCCCGTAGCCTCTAGGAGACCCATCTCATCCCTGCCCGTAGCCTCCAGGTTGCTGTCTGATTAGAATAGTGTAGCATAGTTCTTTTGCCAGAGATGGATTTAGATCAGTCCCAGATCCTTCATATCAAACATGGAGATCAGCCCTTCTCCGGATGACCCGGGTGTGTTTATAAATCTTCGTTTCCCACAACATGGAAGAGTTCTTTCCCAGAGAGATACATTTATTCAGATCAAGTAGATATTTGTTACAGATGACAGAAATGCGGCCGAATACTTGTAGACATCGAACAACAGCCCCCAGTCCCATGGAAGATCGTTCATATGAAGCATGGAGATCCAACACCGACCATCATATGTCCCATCTATAATACGCACCGAGGTGGCTTCCATGACCTTCACCTGTCCTCCCATATTAATGACAAGAAGAAGCTCCTCCCCCGACACCATACCTTCCCTTGATGTACATTGTACTGGAGGGTTTCTGATTGGCTGACAAACACTTTGATCTTCCATGAGAAGAGGTCATTTGTAACAATTGGGGTCACTGTGGTGTTTACCAGACACACAAGTCGCCCTCTCCATACAATACGCCCTCAGCAGTCTAATTCCCATCAATAAATACTTCTTGTATGGTCCAATCACATTCCTTATCATCCTTACACATGGAAACAATGTATCGTCTGAAGATAACCCACATTCCCGGAATACTGAGGTGACCTCCCATAGTGAACATGGCAAAGAGTTCTGATGATGTGTAAAGTGGTCTTCTCACCGGCTTCCGCCCAACAATGACCAGCGTGTGTTCCAATATCTTCTATATACAGTATACTGTATATATATATATACAATATACTGCACAGCTGACCCATCTCATGGCTGCCCGTAGCCTCCAGGTGACCCATCTCATGGCTGCCCGTAGCCTCCAGGTGACCCATCTCATGGCTGCCCGTAGCCTCCAGGTGACCCATCTCATGGCTGCCCGTAGCCTCCAGGTGACCCATCTCATGGCTGCCCGTAGCCTCCAGGTGACCCATCTCATGCTGCCCGTAGCCTCCAGGTGACCCATCTCATGGCTGCCATAGCCTCCAGGTGACCCATCTCATGGCTGCCCGTAGCCTCCAGGTGACCCATCTCATGGCTGCCCGTAGCCTCCAGGTGACCCATCTCATGGCTGCCCGTAGCCTCCAGGTGACCCATCTCATGGCTGCCCGTAGCCTCCAGGTGACCCATCTCAACGCTGCCCGTAGCCTCCAGGTGATGACCCATCTCATGGCTGCCCGTAGCCTCCAGGTGACCCATCTCATGGCTGCCCGTAGCCTCCAGGTGACCCATCTCATGGCTGCCCGTAGCCTCCAGGTGACCCATCTCATGGCTGCCCGTAGCCTCCAGGTGACCCATCTCATGGCTGCCCGTAGCCTCCAGGTGACCCATCCATGGCTGCCCGTAGCCTCCAGGTGACCCATCAACGCTGCCCATAGCCTCCAGGTGACCCATCTCATGGCTGCCCGTTAGCCTCCAGGTGACCCATCTCATGGCTGCCTGTAGCTCTCCAGGTGACCCATCTCAACGCTGCCCATAGCCTCCAGGTGACCCATCGTATCCCTGCCCGTAGCCTTCAGGTGCCCATCTCATGGCTGCCCATAGCCTCCAGGTGACCCATCTCATGGCTGCCGGTCATAGCCTCCAGGTGACCCATCTCAACGCTGCCCATAGCCTCCAGGTGACCCATCGTATCCCTGCCCGTAGCCTTCAGGTGCCCCATCTCATGGCTGCCCATAGCCTTCAGGTGCCCCATCTCATGGCTGCCCATAGCCTCCAGGTGACCCATCTCATGGCTGCTCATAGCCTCCAGGTGACCCATCTCAACGCTGCCCATAGCCTCCAGGTGACCCATCGTATCCCTGCCCATAGCCTTCAGGTGCCCCATCTCATGGCTGCCCATAGCCTCCAGGTGACCCATCTCATTCCTGCCCGCAGCCTCCAGGTGACCCATCTCATCCCAGCCCATAGCCTCCAGGTGCCCCATCTCATCCCTGCCCGTAGCCTCCAGGTGACGCATCTCATCCCTGCCCGTAGCCTCCAGGTGACCCATCTCATCCCTGCCCATAGCCTCCTGGTGCCCCATCTCATCCCTGCCCACCGCATCCAGGTGACCCATTTCATCCCTGCCCAGAGCCTCCAGGTGAGCCATCTCATCCCTACCCATAGCCGCCAGGTGCCCCATCTCATCCCTGCCCATAGCCTCCTGGTGCCCCATCACATGGCTGCCCGTAGCCTTCAGGTGACCCATCTCATCCCAGCCCGTAGCCTCAAGTGACCCATCTCATGCCTACCCGTAGCCTCCAGGTGACCCATCTAATCCCTGCCCGTAGCCTCCAGGTTACCCATCTGATGGCTGCCTGTAGCCTCCATGTGACCTATCTCATTGCTGCCCGTAGCCTCCAGGTGACCAATCTCTGTAGCCTCCAGGTGACCCAACTCATCCTTGCCCATAGCCTCCAGGTGACCCATCTCACGGCTGCCCGTTCCCTCCAGATGACCCATCTCATCCCTGCCCATAGCCTCCAGGTGACCCAATCTCCCTGCCCATCTCATCCCTGACCGTACCCTCCAGGTGACCTATCTCAAGGCTGCCCGTAGCCTCCAGGTGACCCATCTGATGGCTGCCCGTAGCCTCCAGGTGACCCATCATCTGCCCGTATCGTCTCCAGGTGACCCATCTCATCCCTGCCCATAGTCTCCAGGTGACCCATCTCATCCCTGCCCGTCCCTCCAGGTGACCCAACGTGCTCGTAGCCTCCAGGTGACCCATCTCATGGCTGCCGTATGGGGGGACCTGTATATACAGTATGGGGGAGGTATATACAGTATGGGGGGAGGTAATATACAGTATGGGGGGGGAGGTATATACAGTAATGGGGGAGGTATGGTATATACAGTATGGGGGGAGTATATACAGTATGGGGGGAGGAGGTATATACAGTATGGGGGAGGTATATACAGTATGGGGGGGAGGTATATACAGTATGTGGGGAGGTATATACAGTATGGGGGGAGGTATATACAGTATGGGGGGAGGTATATACAGTATGGGGGGAGGTATATACAGGGGGGGGAGGAGGTATATACAGTGTGGGGGGGGGGAGAAGGGATATACAGAATGGGGGGAGGAGGGGGGAGAGGTATATACAGTATGGGGGGGAGGTATATACAGTATGGGGGGAGGTATATACAGTATGGGGGGAGGAGGGGGGAGGTATATACAGTATGGGGGGGGGAAGGTATATACAGTATGGGGGGTATATACAGTATGGGTGGGGGTATATACAGTATGGGGGGGAGGAGGTATATACAGTATGGGGGGAGGTATATACAGTATGGGGGTATATACAGTATGGGGGGGGAGGTATATACAGTATGGGGGGGAGGTATATACAGTATGGGGAGGAGGTATATACAGTATGGGGGGAGGTATATATAATATGGGGGGAAGGTATATACAGTATGGGGGGGGAGGAGGTATATACAGTATGGGGGGGTATATACAGTATGGGGGGGAGGTAATATACAGTATGGGGGGAGGAGGTATATACAGTATGGGGGGAGGTATATACAGTATGGGGGGAGGAGGTATATACAGTATGGGGGAGGAGGGTATATACAGTATGGGGGGAGGTATATACAGTATTGGGGGGGTATATACAGTATGGGGGGTATATACAGTATGGGGGGAGGAGGTATATACAGTATGGGGGGAGGAGGTATATACAGTATGGGGGGTATATACAGTATGGGGGAGGAGGTATATACAGTATGGGGGGAGGTAATACAGTATGGGGGGAGGTATATACAGTATGGGGAGGTATATACAGTATGGGGGGGAGGTATATACAGTATGTGGGGAGGTATATACAGTATGGGGGGAGGTATATACAGTATGGGGGGGTATATACAGTATGGGGGAGGAGGTATATATACAGTTTATGGGGGGAGGAGGTATATACAGTATGGGGGGGAGGTATATACAGTATGGGGGGAGGAGGTATATACAGTATGGGGGGGAGGTATATACAGTATGGGGGGGGTATATTACAGTATGGGGGGTATATACAGTATGGGGGGAGGTATATACAGTATGGGGGGAGGTATATACAGTATGGGGGGGAGGTATATACAGTATGGGGGGAGGTATATACAGTATGGGGGGGAGGTATATACAGTATGGGGAGGAGGTATATACAGTATGGGGGGAGAGGTTATACAGTATGGGGGGGAGGAGGTATATACAGTATGGGGGGGAGGAGGTATATACAGTATGGGGGGGAGGAGGTATATACAGTATGGGGGGAGGTATATACAGTATGGGGGGTATATACAGTATGGGGGGAGGTATATACAGTATGGGGGGGGGGGGTATATACAGTATGGGGGGGAGGTATATACAGTATGGGGGGAGGAGGTATATACAGTATGGGGGGGAGGTATATACAGTATGGGGGGAGGTATATACAGTATGGGGGGGGTATATACAGTATGGGGGGGGGTATATACAGTATGGGGGGGAGGTATATACAGTATGGGGGGGAGGAGGTATATACAGTATGGGGGGTATATACAGTATGGGGGGGAGGAGGTATATACAGTATGGGGGGGGGAGGTATATACAGTATGGGGGGGAGGTATATACAGTATGGGGGGGTATATACAGTAATGGGGGGGTATATACAGTATGGGGGGGTAATATACAGTATGGGGAGGAGGTATATACAGTATGGGGGGAGGAGGTATATACAGTATGGGGGGGTATATACAGTATGGGGGGGGGGGCGAGGCGGGGACGCGCACATATAACTCGGTTGAGGTGAGGCGGGGACGCGCACAGATAACTCAGTTGAGGTGAGGCGGGGGGACGCGCACAGATAACTCAGTTGAGGTGAGGCGGGGACGCGCACGCACGCTGAGCCGGTAGCGCAGACGGAGGAGGGAGGGTAGGAAGGAGGAGGCGGGGCGGGTATCCAGGAGACGGGTGACGTAGGCGGTGACGCAGGGGGATTAGGCGGCCTGTATATAAGGGGGAGGAGGAGGTCGCCTCGTCCAGTAGTCGGTGCAGTGCGGTCCGGTACCGGAGGAGGAGCAGAATCAGCACCAT